>CM053789.1:722370463-722970463 GCA_028749045.1 Cupressus sempervirens
TTGAATCTTCCATAATTGAGAGAGGTTACTATAGACATTGATATCACAGTCTTGTACCATCTGACAATTTATCAATAGGCCTTACGAGTTTTGAGTTACAAAGTGTGGGAAAATTGTTGCCCAAATGTGCTTAGGGCACCTTAGAGATGTTCTAGTTTGGGGTGCTTGTGAACGTTCTAGGCTCTTTGTGGATGAAGCAATGGTTTTTCTAAGGTTCACGTGATCATATGGAGCTAACAATATTGACAAAATGATGCCACGATGAACAATTTGAAAGTTTGGTGTACCGATTCACTAAGCAACATTGCGAGGTTTGGCATCAACTGAGATCATTGTGCCAATTTCAAATGAAATTGAATATCCCATAACTGGGAGAGGTTATTGCAGACATCAATATCACGATCATGTAGCATTTGATAGTTTGTCGATAGGAATCACAAACTATGAGTTACAAGCATCGAAATATTGTTGCCCAAATGTGCTTAAGGCACCTTGGAGACATTCTAGTTATGGGTGCTCACAAACATTCTAGGCTCTCTATGGATGAAACAATGGTGTCGATAGGGTCCACCCATCCATTTAGAGCTAACGGTGGTGACAAATGATGCCACGATGAATAGTTCAAAAGTTGCACAGTGGTGCACCAATTTATTGAGGAACACAAGGTTTGGCATCGATTGAGATCATTGTGCCAATTTCAAATGAAATTGAATCTCCCAAAACTGAGAGAGGTTATTGCATAACATCTAATAGATTTTCGATAGTCATCGTCAGAATATCACTACCCAAATGTGCTTAATGCACCTTGGAGACACTTTGGGATCTCCATGGATGAAATAGTAGTATCACTATGATTCACCTGCCCATGTAGAGCTAACAGAACCAACAAAATGATGCCACGATGAATGGTTCAAAAGTTACACAGTAGTGCACCAATTCACTAAGAAACACTGTGAGGTTTGACATCGATCAAGGTCGCTGTGCCGATTTCAAAAGAAATTGAATCTCCCAAAGCTTAGAGAGGTTATTGTAGACATCAATATCATGGTCTTGTACCATCCAACAATTTTTCAATAGGACTCATGAGTTCCAAGTTATAAGCATCAGAAGATTGTTGCCCAAATGTGCTTAAGGCACCTTGGAGACGTTCTGGTTCGAGGTGCTTGCGAATGTTCTAGGCTCTTTGTGGATGAAAAAGTGGTGTCACTTTCACCTGGCCATCGAAAGCTAACAGTGCCAACAAAATGATGCCACGAAAAATGGTTAGAAAGTTGCATAGTGGTGGATTGGTTCACTAAGGAACACTACAAGGTTTGGCATCGACTAAGATCTTTGTGTCAATTTCAAATAAAATTGAATCTCTCATAACTAAGAGAGGTTATTGTAGACATTGATATCACAACCTTATAGCATCTAACAGTTTGTCGATAGGCCTCACGAGTTTTGAGTTACAAGCATTAGAAGATTTTTGCCCAAACATGCTTAAGGCACCTTGGAGATGCTTTGATTTGGGGTGCTCATTAACATTCTAGGATCTTCATGGAAAAATAGTTGTGTCACTAGGGTTCACTTGACCATCCAAAGCTAACGGTACTAACAAAATGATGCCAAGACGAACAATTCAAAAGTTGTGCAGTGGTGCACCAATTCACTAAGGAATACTACAAGATTTTGCATCAACCGAGATTGTTGTTCCAATTTTAAAATAAAAAAGAATATTCAAGAGGTGAGAGAGGTTATTATAGACATCAATATAAAAGACCTTTAACATCTGATAGTTTTTCAATAGGCCTCACAATCTCTAAGTTACAAGTTGGAGACACTCTAGTTTGGGGTGCTCTCAAATGTTCTAGGCTCTCTGTGGATGAAGTGGTGATGTCACTAGGGTTCACCCGCCCATCCAGAGCTAATGCCACTGACGAAATAATGCCACGACCATCCTTTAGGGTCAATTAACATTTTTTTATAATAATTGTAATTACATATACTATTACATAAATTCCACTTTGAACATTGTAAACATGATCGATATTAATAATTAGATAAACTAAAAATATGGTTTTTATGCTCCCTCTGTGTCATTTAATGACTTTGACTACTTTGACCACTTTGATTGACCTTTGACCAATACAGACTAATAGACTAAATGATTAAATAGATGTCCATAAGAATTTACCATTTATCTATTAAATATAAAAACACAAATTATTGAACCTTGTGAAAAGATATAATAAGTAAAGGAGTTCATATTTGTAATATTTCAATTGTTTCATCATAATTACGATTGAATGATACAAATGTGAATATATCTGCAATACAAAGTAATGTATATGGAACAAAAATTATGCAATGTACATCATTGTGCGTACTAAAGTCCTTGTGTATATCATTGATACAATAGCATTATATGTACACAACTATCAAAAAGCCTAGAGACTAAACTATCATAGAATGATTTATGTTTTGTTCCTTAAAATTGTTTCTATCTTCATGCACTGCAACTATTGAAGACGCCTACAATTAAATATCATACTAAATGTCATTATTATAGGAATTTAATATTAAGTACAAGTATAGGCATATAATTAACATATGAAACTAAAGTTAAAGCATATAATGAACATATGAAACCTTGTTGTGAGTTAGTATTACCTAGTGAAGTGTTCCTAAAGGGTCATCTCTCTTCTCAAGGGTCTCCAATAGGGCTTCATGATCAACATTAGCAATAGTAAAAAGTTCTTTAATTTTTGGTCTTCCTTCAAGCTTCACCAACTTTACATTTGATGTTATATTAAGATATGAATAATGAGAATAATTTTGTGCTTCTCATAGTCTTCAAATGTGGGAATTCCATTCCTTCTAAGCATATATGTTTGCAGCCATGTTCCAGCAACAACAACTAAACCAATAGGATATGTGGATGCATCATCATTTGTAATCAATTGTCTCTTACACAACCTGCTAACTAATAATTTGATTTCTCATCATTCCCATGTTGTGCAACCAATGCAAAGACATGTTTTGGCTGAAGAAGATCTGATAGATGGTTATGGTGTTGAACTTTCCATGTCATCATTTATGATAGCGTACATGAAAGATAATGGAGTAAGATAATGTTTAGCCCATGTATCCACCCACTCACTTGACTCGCATTGATTTCAATCATACCGAAAATAACTAGGACAAAAGAAAGCTAGTTGTCATGTCCAAATTGTCCAAGTAATACAATCAGAGTTGTGGAATGGATGCATCTTTGAAGAATCTCTCACTATAGCACAATCCAATCCATCACCTAAGATCCCTCCTTAACCAACCAAAAGAAATTGTGCACTACTGAATCAAGAGTCCCCTTGTGATAATGCATATGTACACCAATCAACTATGGTACGAGCATCAAGAAATTATGTCGTTGAAATCTTCAGTTGCTCCTTGATTAGAGATCTCTTCACACATGCCCCTACTCCATCATGCTCCCCTTTCCCATATATGGACTAAAAAAATCTCCAAATATGAGGTACACCCATGCTTACATGCATTCTGCACAACCAACAAAATATGCAAGCATTCTTGAATTGACCTGTACAATTATCTAACCAAATGAGATGCCTATCCATAGAAATATCATGTTCTTGAAAGAACTAAAAACAATTCTGAAAAAAATGTTTGATAAACTCATGAGAGTGAGATCTATCATCGCTCATATAAAAGTGGTGCTCTCTTATTATCTTTTGATTATCTTCCACACTATCAGGGCCATGTCTATATGTTATGTGGACAAAAATAGCAATCTAAATGGAGTTGTAATATTGAGACTGTGTCTCATTTTGGGATTTAAATGTATATTTCTCTACAAAGTCAACAACTAATATAATAGTGTCAATGGGGAAAATGTCCTTACACTTTCTAAATTGTTGATCCCACCACTGATACCTATGACTATGCATTGCATACTTGTAAAAAAGATTTTCCTTGAAATCGAAAATAAAATCAACCACACGCATTTGTTTTTCAACCAACTCACATCTAGAGCCTTCACCTCCATTCTTCAATGTGTATTTCACTATTTCATAAACCTTATTTGAAACAATCATTTTCCAATATCTTCTTCGCACCCCTCATGGAAACATGTCATAACTTATGACAAACCGCCACATTGTGAGCACTTCTCATATAAGAAATCATTTCTATAAAAGAAACAACCATCATCTTTGGGACATAAGAATTGATCTAGTAATGATATTGATGATCTTGGAAGGCAACTAGCACTACAAATTTCTAACATTTCATTAGTAAACAAAGCATAATGATTCTAACATTTCATTAGTAAGAAAAGAAGAATGGATGGAGTGTAATACTTCATGGTGCATAGAAAACTCCACATGATATTTGCAACAACATGTATTTCAAATTTTAAGCAACACATAATAAAATGGCTTCATTGACTCAAAAGCCCTTTTTGATATATGCAATGTTGGACTAGTCTCACAAAATTGTTTGAACAATATTGTTTGACTTACCTCCAAATAATGTTTTGGATGCGAAGTATGGTCTTTATTGCCAATTATCAACTTCAAAACATCCTTTGCATTTGGTGACACTCTTGAGCTCGAGTGCCAAAATTATGCAATTTGTTCCTTTACACCCTCAATTGGTTTCTTATCAAAACATGGAAGTCTCCCGCAATAAGTCCATATATCAATTTGACGAGGATCGTCAAGTCTCTCTCTTCTTTCAAGTGGTCTACTAAAAGTCATATGACTTATGTTCAAGTCAACACAAGTTTGTCTAATAAATCTCACTTTTCTCAAATGATTACTTACCAATGAAGTTGTAATAACCCTACAAGAAGATGTCTTTTCCTTTTCATTGCTATTTTTTCCTATTCTATTGAGAGCACTAAAAATATTCTTCACAATAATGGCATTTCTCTCCATTTTCTTGTTGACACAAATTTTCAATTTGGATAGCATAGGTCTTAAAAAATTTATCCTTAACAATTGAACAAAAAGTTTGCATTACTCCACCAATTTCTTGTTGCCAAAAAACTATTCATATAGTCTTGAAGCCCACAACCAAATTGTTCTATGCAATCTCTTCCCTTGTAATGTGTTCAAACTGGTCTCATCAATCTCTATTAACCACTTGAGTATTCTTCTAGGTTTAGGATCATATGTTTGTCTATCTTCATTGCAAGGAATCTTATTTTGATTATAATGAGGAGACATGTAAGATTCATTTGCAACATTATCACTATCATTCTCAATTGTTATATTTTCCCTTTCAAGCTCTACATTTTCCTCTTCAATTAATACAATTTCATTTAGAACATTAAGTTGATTCATACTATCAAATTCAACATCATCTTCACTCAAAACTACTGTTACGGGCTTGACCTCATTGACATTTAACATACCTTGTCTCTTTCTACAATGAATTTCCTTATCTTTTTCCCTATATTCTTCAATTCCTTCATTCATCACCTTCCTCTTCCATTTAGACTTTTGCCTACTACTGCTCCACTTGGTGTCAACAATTTTAGGACACCTAATCATTGATTTGACCACTTTTTGAAAGTTTGGGCCCTAAATTTTGTATTTTGCCTGCAAAACTCTCAAAACTTGTGAAAAAGTGTTTGGATATTAGCATGTCCTGGGTAAAGGGACCACAGTCATTTTTTTAAAAGTTCACCAGTAAAATATCAGATCCCTGATATCCTCCCGCCCAAATATGTAAATGAATCACATGAAAAATGGAGGGTGGCGATTGAAAGTTGAGGAAGGGTCATGATTATCCCCTCCATGATCCATGTGATGTCCAAGTCAAGTGTATTTTTTATTGTTATGAAAACAAGGTATTTTCTATTAGAAATGATATTATTTATTTTATAATATATTATATTATATTACAATATACTATACTATATTATATTATATTATAATATAATATATTCTATTATGTTATAATATAATATATATTATATGATATAGTATATAAGATATTTTCTCTCTAGTATTTCATTACATTTCATTTGTTCATATGGGTTGAAAGGGTCACATGATAAACTATGACCCCTTTCAACACATTTGATGATGACATATGTCCGTAGGGGTCCTAGGACCCCTAGGGACACATTTTGCTTGCTCATATGGGTTTAAAGGGGTCATAGTTTATCTTATGACCCTTTTTGACACATTTAATGATGGCATATGTCCCTTCTCTAAGTGTCCTAAGACCCCTAGGGACACATTCCACTTGTTCATATGGGTGGAAAGGGGTCATAGGATAACCTATGACCCCTTTTAACATATTTGACGAAGGCATGTGTCCATATCAGTCCTAAGAACCCCATGGATATATTTCTCTTGTTCATATGGGTCAAAAGGGGTCATAAGATAACCTATGACCCCTTTCAACACATTTGATGACACCATATGTCCCTAGGGGTCCCCTGGGGACATATTTTGCTTGTTCATATGGCTTGAAAAGGGTCATAGGCATCACATTTGATGACATCACATGTCCTTAGGGGTCCACAATACTCTTGTTCATATGGGTCGAAAGGGGTCATAGGATAACCTATGACCCCTTTCGACACATTTGATGGCAATATATGTCCCTAGGCGATCTAGGACCCCTAAGGACACATGCTTGTTCATATGGGTCGAAAGGGGTCATAAGATAGCCTATGAGCCCTTTCGACATATTTAATGATGACATATGTCCCATGGGATCCTAGGATACCTAGGGACACATTTTTCTTGTTTATATGGGTTGAAAAGGGTCATAGGATAACCTATGACCCATTTCCACATATTTGTTGACTTTTTCTAAGGTCACCTCTGATGGAATGTTAGACTCCCTCTAAATATGATATTAACCTTCTTAGCTCCTCATACAAGGTTTCCTCTAATGACGTGTTAGACTCCCTCTTTATATAGAAGAATGCTTGCAATCTAAATAAACTCAAGGATATTCACTTCAAGAGCCTCACTTTATCCAGACTAACCATTATATGACTAATGAATTATTGATCACAGTTTCTTTGGAACTACTATCATAAGATTGAGTTTGCACAATATTTGGTGGCATGTTTAAGGGACCAACCTTCTTTTTTTGTAAGAATATCCTTAGACATAAAGGAAAAGATCACAGAATATAAATCTTATAGTAAGTAGAGAATTACAATTAAGAGAGTGACTACAATGGATAGATAAATATAAAAGATAAGAATACTTATCTACACATGAGTGGAAAATCTCCCCTTTAAAGATAATTCAAGTGGGAATGGAACATTTTTAATCATCCCCCCACAATGTGAAGTTACCAATCTTTTATCATCAAACAATTTTGTGTCACATCAAGTATGACAAACTTCATCTTCACTATGTGAGTCCTTATATGTATGTGAGAGTTTAATTTGTCATTTCTTCTAGCATCTCAATGTAAATTTTATTTTCCATTTGTAATGATATGAAATTCACACCACTTTACCCTCTTGGAAATCCTAAATAAGTTAGTATTGCAATCTCAAAGATGCCCCTATAACTCCTTGTTGTCTAATGACTCTTGTCAACAATCAATTTATGCCAAGATAATATGGTGATTCTTTTGGTATAAATAGACAATATCTAAGTAGATGTATTTTCTTTCTTGTCTAATAAAATATTTATTATATTTAAGTCTCTTAGGACTTGGTCACACTTGACCAAATTGGTGGTCTTGAAGACTGTGATGAACTGGCAAGAAACACCTTGTGAGAAAATATGAAGCACATAAATAACAACCCAATATCTTCCTCCCAAATTATTCTCACTATTGTTCTTAGAAGCAACACAAGATTTTTTTTTAAATCACAACACTAGTAACATCAAAAGGAATGTTCATGACTATGGACATGGATGTAAAGAATTATCCTTGTAATCAATTTATTTAAGTATACATATATCAGAACCTTCAAGTGATCCTTTGACTAACTCAATTTGATTCTTCAAAATTTTAATCCTCATGATTATCTTTTGCATTGATGTTGAATTTAGGTGATGAGGCATTCCTCATATTTAAATTGACACACATATATGATCTTCTCACTTTGATTCCAAACATAGTAAAATCAATTCTTGGTCAGTGTGGATAGTAAGATGTTGGTATTTATTTCTATTCACCTTCACATAAAGGATATAAAGTACCATCTATAATTTATAAATCCAAACATTAATTTACATATGTATATGATGTTCATCACTGCTTTGGAATATTAGTTCTCAAGAACTATGGTCAAAAGATTTTAAAGCATTTTTCAACAAATCATTTTAATGAATATCCTACAACTATTAGTTCCTCAAAATCACATCTCTGTGTGATGCTTAATAAATACTTATATTTATTTGCCTCTATATCTACATTACAACACTCCACAATTATTCTTAGTGCCTGATATCAATAATTTAGTGTACTAATCTAAAAGTTGATGCATGTCCATCTCATCCAACTATTCATACTAGATATTAACGATGGCATGTATCCCATATTATTTACCATAACTACATAAGAATATCATTAACATATATTGTGCTTCAACTTTAAAATTCTCTTCAATGTCCAATTTTAATAATATGCTCAAGGAAGGGGCCCATGTAGAAATATTCTATTGTCCAAAGAAATTTCAAAGTCCAAGGGAAAATTAAAAATTTGTGAAATGTGGAAGTTGTTTGGTTGTACTGGAAGGACCCGATCCAGATGTAATATGACTCCTATCAATAGTAATAATGCTTTCCTCCTTAGCAGGTCACTTTTCCTTCAGTCGCTCCTTTCTTTTCACACTCATCATGGTTGTACTTTTATTACACTTGTAGCCATAGATTATACAATGTCTATCTGGCACTTATTATTGAATCCAAGCATTCTCACATTTAACATATAAATACTTGGTAGTTCTTCCTCAAGGCCCATAATCAACCAACGAGCCTAGCCTATTATAATAGTCTTCATAGACTCTAAAGGAAGTTTCCATAATACTCCTTTAATGCTCTAACAATACAAATAGTTATTATTTATGTTCCCACCTTGATTATTTTAAATGAATAGTCAGAATAATTTTGTGATGAGAGACAATCATATAAGTTGATTCTCTAAGTTAGTTTCATATATATCGAACTTATATTCTTCCATCATATTTATTTGTTTGATATAATTGAAGTATTTTTGTGATTAATATTGAGGATTGTTGTATAACATTTAAAGTACATGGCCTTTTTACATTTGTATTTCTTTCTCTACATGTATACATTGTTTTGAAGGTTCTATGCACACAAACTACCATCTTTTCCTAATGTGGGCCTAGATATCATTATCTGAATCCCAACGTGGCAAATTACTTTATTCTCCTTAAATTGTGATTGGTACATAGATAAAGGTGGTCTAATATCATAAAAATCACTTTGTAATGTCTAGTTTGTGCCTTGCTTGATCCTGTGGGCTCTTGATAATTGATTGTTCCTTATGCTTCTCAGGTTGTTGTTGTTATTTTAGACTTTGGAAAATTTTTGTGGGATTGCAGCCTTACATCTAAAGTTTATTCCAACAGGGCTCTCCTTTAAATTTGTGCGCATCAATGGTGTTTCCTATGAAGTTTTTGTTAAATAATTAATGTGTCAAGTTGATGACTTTTATTCAAAATATGGAAATACTTGGTTTCTTGTACCATTCAATAAGTAGGATCCCATGGTGTCAAACATTTCTCTTATTAGGTAGTGGAATGGTCAAATATCATGTTATGAAATGTGTTTTCTATTGATGACGTGGCATATTGTCTAAAGAAGTAGCAGATGACCACCTTTGTACCTCACATGCTATACCATTCCACTTTATCAACACTTAGCAAGTTGGCATTGCATAATATGGCCACTACTTTCCAATGGTGTGCATTCCCTTTACATTTTCAAATCCTCTTCAATTGATCACATGTGTATAATTTTTCATCACCAATTTCAAAGTATATTCTATTTTACATTTATAGTTTGGCTATGATACCATGATGAGCAACATGATCTATGTAAATGTAACAACACTCCTAATTATTTCTTTGTTTTCCAAGTGCATATCCAAATGCATACATATATGAGTAGAAGAGACATGTAATACCTACCCCTAGTTGACTTTTCTATTGTATTGCCTGATTCTTTTAGGTCTATTTTCTTATTATGTTTTATGATTATCAGTACTTGGTTACCAAATTTGATTTAGATGTTATTTCACACTTAGTTGATTTATGTGATGAGTTGTTGAGTTATTTCATGTGTTTATGTTTATCCTTTCAATGATGATATATATGTTCATTTAATCACTTTCAGTTATTTCATGATGATAGTTAGATGAATGATTTATATGCAATTTTATGGATACTTACCCCATACTTGCATGTGTATGGTGTACCTATATGTTTTACTTTATGTATGACATTCTTGATGTGGTTGAGGGAGGGAGTCATAGTCACCTACTAGTTGGGATCCACATAATGTACCACTTCTTGCAATTTCCTATTTAGTTTAGAATATATATGTATGTACATGCGTGGATTTTATGCAGATTGTAGGTACCGGGTATTGACTTCCCTAAATTGCCAAGATGAGTGTACCCTATCGTAGTATCTCAATGGTATAAGTGGGGAGATAACTCTGGAGTCCAAATCCTAACCTAAGCCAATTGTCCTAGAAAATAAAACAAGTATTTGAGTTAGTTTCACCTTTCTGAATTTGTCAAGTGATGTTAATTCATGATTTTGACCCTAGAGTTTGTTTTGGTATTTTGTACTTTATAATGGTTTTGTATTTCGTCTTGTGAGTCAGTGGCATTTTTCTGTTATAATTAAATCAAATTAAAAGATAAATTAATGATTTAATTCAATAAAAAAATTATAAAGAAAATTCAAATTTAATTATATTTAATTAATTGAGAAATTAATCAAATAAAAATATTAAATTTAAAGATTTTATTAAAGTCCTAATTTTGGCATATTTATATGTATTTAATTTTATTATTATTATTTAGGAGTTTTATTTTAATAATAAACTCTAAATAATATTATTAGTTAAATTAATAAATATTATATTAAAAAAGTCCCATGGATTAATTAAAGAGAGAAATAAAATTATTTAATAAAGATATTTTAATTAAATGGCAAAAAGGTTGTGCATGAAAACAAAGATATTATTAAAATATAATAATAGTTAAAGATCAATGAGTCTTCTCGCATGATTGCACAATTGAAGCCCTAAATTTAGGGGAGAACTCTTTATCAGAGATCTAGAGCTCATTTTGCAATTACACAGGTTTGGAGGAGCTGATTTCCAAGAAGAGGGTTTTTGAAACAGAAGGAAATTATTGTGTGTTTTGTGCGTTCATGGTTTTAGCATAAAATCCAGGTAGGAACTCGTGGGTTTGTGCAGTAGTTGCTCATTCTTGATTTCTTTGTCTTCTCTATGTTTGTGAATTTGTTTTTAGAATTGAATTGATTTGAAACCCTTGTATGTGATTTTATCATTCTTCATTTGAGAAACCTCAATTTATGAATTGAATTTGAAACCTTTGTTCGTGGTATTATTGTTCTTTGTTTTGAGATCATTTATATGTAAATTGGAGATTTGAAACCCTCATGTTGAAGTTATTGCTCTTCGTTTCTTGAAGACATTCATGAATGAGATCAGTTTTGAAAACCTTGTTTGTTAATTTGAGGATTTGTATATGGATTTTTTTAAAATAGGTTTATGAGGTTTGAATAGAAAAAAATAGATTTGTAATTTTGGTTATTTATCCCAAGTTTCTATATTAGATCTATTTGGGAGAATCATACATATATGTATATATGTATATATATATCATAGTAATTTGTGATTATTGTGATAATTATAAATACATATATATTTATTAATTTACAAAATTTCTATTGTATAGGGAGTAGTTGTTACTGGTTGTGTTTACTATAAAAATAAATAAATAAAATTATTTTTTTTGGGGAGGCAAGCCACCAACCCCTCCTCCCTTTCTTTCTATTGGTGGTTCTTTTTTAAAAAAAATTAAACAAAAAAAATAAAATTTGTTTGGTGGGTGCGGGCCACCACTCCCCCACCCCCTTCTCCTCTGTTATTCTTCATCGTCGGTGGTGATTACTGTTGCGGCAGTAGCAGGTACTGCTAGTGCAATAGTACTCTACTGCAATAATGTACCTTTAGAGCCGGCGGGCTATAAACATTATTAGTATGTTTTATTTTTATTTTAATTTTATTATTATTAAATTTTAAATAAATTTATTTTTAATATATGTTAATTAAGTTTTATGAATGTTAAAAGTTATTAATAATATTAATACCTATGAAAAGTTACTATTGTATGTACTGTATGCGATGTGTGATTAACTGATGTTGGGTTAGGGTTTGACTTAGCTTTGGCCAGTTAGGATTTTTACCAAAGGCTTGGGGGTTTTGTTTCGTGATGTCATGATGATGTTTTCATTACGATATTTTTTACCTAACCATGGTGATGTGTCATGTTTGTGCTATGATGAGTTTGATCAGATATTTTGATGTGCTTTCTAGTTCTTGTGTAGAACTGAGGTGGATGATGTGTCTTTCCTAATATAACCTTTGAGCCTTCAATCAATTATCTTTGGATTGCTTCCCAGTTGTTTGTATAGGAGTGAGGTGATTATTTGATTTGTTTTTTTAGTGATGTCATGTTATGAAATGGATTTGGTTTATGTGTATTTGATTTTGGGTCAGTCTTGTTAGGATGATCGTATTGGTAAAATTTGTGATTTCAATCAGTGATATTTCACTGCTTTCTAGTTGCTTGTTTAAAGAACTAATGTGTGGTTTATGGTCATTTGATATCTTATTCTTTTGTTGAGCTTAGGGTAGGTTATATGTATGTCATGTTGGGAAGTGGCTTGTAATAGAGGTTGAGGCCCTAATTAGGTTGGCGGGTAACCCATTGTAGGTTATTTTTAATAAATGATAACATTTCATTAAATGGGTTTAAAATAAGTTAATAAGATATTGGTACCACAGAAAGTCACTATTGGGTCTGGAGTATTAAAAAACTACTAAGGTAACCTTAGAGCTAACTTGTTAGTATGCCTTGTTTGTACAAAAGGATATTGATGTCGTATAGAGACACTAGGGGGTTCAGAGTCCATAGTGACTACCAGGGTAACCTTAGAGTTGGCTCATGCAAAGACACTTGCCCACTTGCATAGTAGATTTCCCATGTTTCTATGTTGCCTCTAGGATTAGTTGATACTTGTGTTTTGGTACCCTTTGAGATAGTTTGCTTTTAGATGGTTCCTTGAACCTAGATGTTGGTTTTGACTTTTGAGTTTGTTATCCTATTTGGGACTTGAGACTATCTCCTCAGCATAGTGGGAGTGGGTCATTTAGGTTCCACAGGATCAGGTGGTAGTGCATTTTCTTATACCATTGAGATCTGACTGCTGGATATCATTGTTGGAAGTGTTTATGCAAATGTTCCTTTCTATCTTATCTTGTATTTCTATGATGGATGGTTATACTCTAAGTGTATTGTATTTTATTTTATAAATTTTACAAGATGATGCAATCTATTTCATGATGTATACTATTTCAGCCTCTCATATCCTATGACTTGTACAATGGATGATTGTGCATTCTATTTATTACCAAGTGGCATCCTATAATTATATAAATTATTTAAATGGATTCATACTTGTAGTTATTCCAATATGTGGAATTATTTTGTGTTAGATTTAATATTAATTAAACTTAAATGTGATTTAGCATCATGGGACCCTTAAGAGTTGTAATCTATTTTATGGTATGTGTTTATGTGTATATTATTGCTTCCACTATATTTTATGTTGACATTATTATCTTTCAAAAAAAATTGTTTGGCAAACTTAGTGAGACATTAGGTTAATTTCGATGCCCTTACATGTTGGTCTCTAGCGCCTGGTTCTGGGTCGTGTTCGCCCTCTTTGTTTTGGGATTGCATGCGGGGATGAGGGTTTGAGTAGAAGGAGGGAGGAAGCTGTGTTTTAATTGTTGGTTGATTGTGTGGAGGTGTAGCCAGCGGGGTGTTGATGTTCTGCGGGCGTTTTTCTTCTACAGTGGTGGGGGAGGCACAACAGTGAACGACTGGTCTGATTTCTGACTTGGCTTGATGCTATTGTCTTTAAATCTGGGCATGGGGCAATCAGATGCCCCTAAGACTTAGATTTTGTCTAAAGATTTGGAAATGCCTGATACCTCTTGTCAAATGTGAGGGGAGGCTAAAGGTCAGATGGATAATATACCTTCTGGCGAGAATGTGACTTCTTCAAAAGGTTCTATCCAAATTAAGAAGACGAATGGGTGTTTGGAAAGATCTAATGATCGACCAGTGTTGATTATTCAACTAGAGAAAATATCAGAAGATGTGGAGTATTGGAGTAAGCATGCGCTCATATGCAAGTTTTTGGGTCTTCGACTCCCTCTCTATGTGTTGGAATCATGGGCACACCGTATGTGGAATTCGGAAGGGGATATGGAAATTCTTTTGCCAGCTAACAACTATTTTATGGTTATTTTTTCATGCATGTCGGATAGGAACAAAGTATTTGAAGGAGGTCCATACTTTTTTAACCAAGTTGGGCTGTTTATCAAGCCCTGGCACACTGGATTCAACTCCGCTGAAGAAATCTCGTCTCGAGTCCCTGTGTGGATCTGGTTGCCACGTCTGCCACTGGAATTTTGGAGAGAGGATATTCTTCATTCGATTGCTCTTCTGCTTGGGAAACCAATTGGATTGGCATCCCAAACCCAAGATCGAAAGGTAATTTCATATGCACGAATCTGTGTGGAGGTTGATCTTGTTAATCCACTACCTAATTCTATGGAAATTTTCTTAGGTCCTTCCTCATGGACTTAGCAGTTGGACTATGAAACTCTACGCTTCAGATGCAGGATTTTTCGCGAGTATGGGCACTTGCAACGTAAATGCCCTCGAAATAAATTTGCTCAATCATCAACAACCACTTTGCCGAACCCTAAGGATGACATGGGTAAAGCCCCTGTGCCAAGTGGTCCCTCTGCAGATAAGGAGGGTTTTATCCCAGTAAAGCCACGTAATAAAGGTAAGGGGCAGAAGAGAACGGGGACGAATAAACAAAATGATGATACCTTCAACAGGTTTAATGTGCTGGAGAACTTGATACAGGAGGAAGGTATACCTGTTGAGATATCCCCGGGTGAGGGTTCTCTTTTGGAACCCCAGCTAGAGGAAGTTGGGAATCTAGTCCAGATTCCTGAAGAAGTACAAGGCCAACCAATTGGTCCAGATGAATTGGTTCAGGAGTTATTTTATGATATTCCTGGTGGGTCACATCCCCGTGATGGTCCAAATATCATAGCCTCCACCCATCTTGGCAAAAAAGGAGTGACCGATAGCACAAAAGGCTCTAAAGCTGCATCCACATTGGGCTTACAGCAAAAGCCCTTTAAATAGGGGATTTCGGAGAAGTCTGCGAAGAGTGGAAGGAAGACAGATCAGGGGAAAGTTAAGATGATAGGTGAGACTTTAGTTGAGGCGGGGTTTGTGAAGCCCATTGACTCCCATTTCTCGCAATCTTCTAAATGATTGTTATCTCTTGGAATGTTAGGGGGCTGAACAACATCCCTAGACAAAAGGTTGTTCGTAGATTGATAGATTCTCACTCTCCAGATATTATTTTCATTCAAGAAACTAAACTCTCAGTTGATGAATTGAATAGTTGCGGGCCGAAGTTATGGTCGTATGGTAGCTGGCAGGCAGTAGGTGCTCAAGGAAACTCAGGTGGTCTTGCTTGTCTCTGGAATCCCAAGAAGGTGACTCCCTTGTGGTGGATTATGAGCAGGTCTTCCATCTCTTTTATGGCTTCTCACTTTGAGACAGGTGAAAGGTGCTTGTTCTCCAATATTTATGCTCCTAGTGATTTGGTAGGCAAATCTTTTTTGTGGTCACATATTATATTTGTTCGATCTTTAGATCCTTTCCTTCCTTGGATTGCTGCCGGAGATTTTAATGTTGTTACTAGTCTTGAGGAAAAGAGAGGTAGGGCTTCTCGATTGGGTCCTTCTTCTAGTATGCTTAGAGATAATATTAGCTCTTTGAATCTTATTGATGTTAAGCCTGGTTCTGGTATATTCACCTGGAATAACAGAAGGAGTGGGATGGAGGCTATCTCGGAAAGGCTTGATAGGTTCCTGGTATCTTGTTTTTGGATGAATATTAGATGGTCTACCAATTCTGATATTCTTGACTAGAGAGGCTCTGACCATTGGCCTATCAGGCTCTCTGTCACTCCTTTCAAGACTGCTAAGAATCCCTCCTTCAAGTTTCAGCTAATGTGGTTGAGAGATCCTTCCCTTCAGAATCTTATGATAGCCTGGTGGCATGAGGGCAGGCCTCTTCATGGTACTTCCATGTTCACCTTTGAGAAGCGCCTTCAACATGTGAAATTCAAGTTGAAACAATGGAATAATCAGTGCTTTGGAAACCTTCAAGAGCATTTAAAAGATGCCCAGGCCAGGCTAGATGGTATCACTCGTCAGATCAGGGATCATGGAATGACTCTAGATTTAGTATCTGAAGAATCCTCAGCTTTAAAAGAGGTTGAAGAATGGGAGCTTCGAGAGGAAATATTTTGGAAGCAAAAATCTCGGGTGGATTGGCTGCAGGAGGGAGATAGAAACACTGCTTTCTTCCACAACACTGTTAAAGCTCGTAGGTTTGTAAACTCCATTACTTCTCTTGCTTCTTCTTCCAGAGATCATCTCTTTTCCAAGGAGGCAATTTCTTTAGAAGCCACTAATTACTTCTCTCAACTCTTCTCAAAGGAGGAACCTCTTTCCTTGATTGAGAGAAAGACTATTTTAGAATGTATTCCCCATCTTGTGTCTGGCAGTATGAACAGAGATATGTTTAAACCTGTTACGCTTGAGGAGCTAGAAAAGGTGGTATTTGCTATGAAGAAAGGTAAAGCCCCGGGCCCAGATGGATTTCCCATTGAATTTTTCCAAGAGTTTTGGGAAATTATTAAATTTGATCTTCTAGATGTTATTCAGGAATCATATCATAATAAACAAATGCTCAAGTCTTTGAATGCTACTTTCCTCACTCTCATCCCCAAGATTGATGGGGCTAATAGGTTGGATCAATTCAGATCTATTGCTTTATGTAATGTCACATACAAAATTATCACTAAATTAATTGCTGAATGGCTTAAGCCTTTCCTGGCCTCTTTGATATCTGAGGAGCAGGGAGGCTATGTTAGTGGTAGACAGATTCTGGATGGTGTGGTTATTGCTTCAGAGGCTATTCATTCTATGGCTACGTCCAAGGAAAAAGCTATGTTTATTAAGCTGGATTTAGATAAAGCTTACGAGCGGGTTAGTTGGGAGTTCCTGAAACAGGTGCTTCTTGCTTTTGGATTTGACAGGGAATGGGTGGATTGGGTTTTCAGCTACGTGACTTCCACTTCCTTTTCTATTCTTATTAATGGAGAACTGACTAATCTATTCTCTACTTCTCGAGGGCTTCGACAGGGAGATCCTATCTCTCCATATCTATTTATCATTATGGCGAAGGCTCTGGGCAGATTTATAAAATCTCAAGCTGAGCAGGGATTTGTCCAGGGGTGGAAGTGGCACAATAATATTCCAACATATACGCACCTCCAGTTTGTGGATGATACTGGATTGATGGGTTTGGCTACCATTAATGAAGCAAGGAACTTCAGAATGATTTTGGACACTTATTTGAAAGCCTCTGGACAACATATTAACAAAGTTAAATCATCTATTTATTTCTTTAATACTCCTCAGGCGATTCAGGTCAGGATTGCTAGAATTCTCAAGTTTCAGGTTGGATCCCTTCCATTGATTCATCTTGGAGTTCCTCTAACCCTTGGGGCTTAGCTAAAAGAGTATTGACAAGGTTTGTTGGACAAATTTTGCAGCAAGGTGAGTCACTGGACTCATAGATGGCTCTCTTCTGCTGGTAGGGTCATCCTTCTCAAGACTGTGATTGAGGCTCTTCCTATTTATAGGTGTCTAGTGCAAACTCCTCCCATTGGAGTTATGAAAGACTTTGATGCTCTGTCGTGACAATTCCTTTGGATAGGAAATCTCCTCTCTTCTAAATGGTGCTTGGTCAAATGGGACACTGTTTGCTTGCCTAAATTTGCTGGAGGATTAGGCCTTAAATGTATGGCTCTTGGCGTCAAGGCTTTGGCAAAAAAGTTATATTGGCGGTGGTGCAAGAATCAAGATCGAGATTGGGCTAAGATTCTGGCTTATAAGTACTTCCCAGGAGTGAAACTTCATGATATTCCTAGACTGGAGCTGGATGGTAAGGGATCCTTTATTTGGGAAACTCTTAAAAGAGGAGCTCCTGTCATCAAAGACGGTCTCTTCTGGATATGTAATAAAGGATCTTGTGTGCTTTTCTGGCTTGACTCTTGGGATGGCTATCCTCCCATTCTCTCCAGTTATCCACACCTTCAGCCTCTATATCAGATTTTTTCAGCTGCAGGATGGACCAAAGTTGTTCACTTCAAAACTTTGAGGAGGTGTGGCTCGATGGTTGTGGCTAATTGGAAGGATCCTCAGGATTGGCCCCCAGGGGGCTCTTTAGAAATTCGGGCGAAACTAGCCAATCTTCTCTCAGTTAGGTTGTGCAGCTCTTCTATGGACAAAGACATCCTGGCTTGGGGTCCTAGCCCTAAAGGTACTTTCAGTGTGGCCCAAGGATATGCTCGACTGGATAGTCAATGCAATGAATTTCGAGAAATTTCCTAATGGAGGAAAGTTTGGAATAGGTTCTCATGGCCTAAATGTAATTTTTTTTCATGGCTGGTTGCTCAAAAAAAATGTCTTACTTGGGATAACCTCCAGAAAAGAGGGTTTCAAGGTCCTTCTTTCTGTCCCCTCTGTAGGTTGCATGGAGAGGATGTTTCTCATTTATTCTTCCTATGCCCTCTCTCTAGAGAAATTTGGCATAAGTGGTGGGAAGCATGGTGTCATGGATGCATTCATGTTGCATCTCCTATTGAGTTTTGGGATAGTCTTGGTAGACCCCCTGTGAGAAATTCATTCGTCCAGGTGGCCTGGGCTGTTGGACCTTCTTTCATTCTTTGGAATCTTTGGTTGGAGCGTAATCATTGGATCTTCTGTAACTCCAGCTTAGGAGTCACTAAACTATGGCAGTTGATCTTAAGCAGGCTTCAGGAGACCATCTATGCTAAATGTGACATGACAGAGCCAGTGGATCCTGTTGATTCCAGGATTGTTAGGAATTTGGGATTGGTGGACAAAGGTTTGGGAAGTAGAAGCAGTAAAAAACCTCAGCCACTAAAAATAAAAGTGAGTAGGATGGGTAGATGGAGACCTCCAACAGATAATGTCCTAAAGATCAACACTGATGGCTCCTCCCGGGGTAATCCTGGACAAGCGGGTGCAGGAGGAATTGGGAGAGATGCGGATGGCAAGGTTGCTTTCATTTTCTCTGTTCATAAAGGAGTTCATTCCAATAACATGATAGAAGCCTTGGCCATTAAGGTGGCTTTGGTGCAAGTTTTTTATCTTGGATGGAGGAGAATTGTGTGCGAATCAGACTCTCAGATTGTTGTGGACATGATTAGTAATCAGAGAATAGATGACTGTAACTAGCATATTGCCTCTCTTGTTAAAGAGATTATTCACTTGAGTAGCTTTGTGGATGAGATCTCCTTTTGTCATATTCCCAAGGAATGGAATGGAGTTGCTAACGTCTTGGCTAAATGGGCTTCGGAGAAGGGAGCAAGTTGGAATATTTCTGATAGAGATGATCTTCCTGCTGATTGTGTGGGGATTTTTGAGCTTTTAGTGGAGAAGGATAGATCTTAATGGCTTTTGTGTGTGGTTTGGTAGATTGGGCTTGAGGCCTTTGTAATTGGTCTTTTTTGAATAAATTTTTACCCCTTTTCCAAAAAACATTAGGTTAATTTCTTTTGGGTTTCCTAGCGGGGTGTTACATATGGTATCAGAGCCAGGTTTCTACATTAGGAGCTCTGGGTATATTGGAAGGCCACTAGTTGTTAACTAGTTGAATTGAAACAAAAGTGAATCTGTTATGTATATCTATTACAAACTTGCACACTTGAACTAGTTGAACTGAAATGAAACATAAATAGTGTTATGTATCTTTTGCAACTTTAACATTTGGAAACTTCAAACTTGAACACTTAAAACTTAAAACTTTAGACTTGATACTTGAAACATAGAAAAAGTTTGTGAGCTAGATTTCAGACATGTTTTCTTAGGGTTGTGCTTTAAGGTGGTATGCCTTTGATTGATTTTGTGAGTGTTTTTTTTGTTATTGACTTTCGATTTATGTCTATACATTATAACTTTTATGTTTTTTATGGATTTAGAGATGTTGATCTTTTATTTGGAGTGTTTTAGGGGATCTATTACAGTGTTTTTTAAAAAGATGAATGTTGGATCAATATGGTTTTCAATTTATTATTAAACCAGAATCATATTGCTCTGACTAAAACTGTATACATAGTTAACTTACTTATATTAGTTTCTTAAATGAGCTTTTTGTTTAACATTGTAGATAGTACTCTTTGACTTTTAGTTACCCTAGTCATTGTAGTGAGCTTCTAGGAGTAAGCCTAAGTCAGGGGGGAGTGGATGTAATGCCTACCTCTAGTTTAGTTTTATCTTTCTTGTAGGCTTCCAGGAGTAAGCCTAAGTCTAGGGGGAGTGGATGCAATGCTTACCCCTAGTTGACTATTTTGTTGTATTGTCAGATTCTTTTAGGTCTGTTTTCTAATTATGTTTTATGATTATCGGTACTTGATTACCAAATTTGATTTAGATGTTATTTCATACTCAGTTGATTTACATGATGAGTTGTTCAATTATTTCATGTGTTTATGTTTATCCTTTCAATGATGATATATATGTTCATTTAATGACTTTTAGTTATTCCATGATGATAGTTAGATGAACAATTTATATGCAATTTTATGGATACTTACCCTATACTTACATGTGTATGGTGTACCTATATGTTTTACTTTATGTATGATGTTCCTGATGTGGTTGAGGGAGGGAGTCATAGTCACCTACTAGTCGGGATCTACATGATGTACCACTTCCTACCATTGCTTGTTTTGTGTAGAATATATGTGTATGTACATGCAGATTGTAGGTACCAGGTATTGACTTCACTGAATTGCCAGGATGAGCATACCCTATCGCAGTATCTTAATGGTATAAGTGGGGAGATAACTCATGAGTCCAGATCCTAACCTAAGCCAATTGTCTAAGAAAATAGGACAAATATCTAAGTTAGTTTTACCTTTCTAAATTCATCAAGTGACATGAATTCATGATTTTGACCCTAGAGTTTGTTTTGGTATTTTGTACTTTATGATGCTTCTATATTTTGTCTTGTGGGTCTGTGGTGTTTTTCTGTTATAATTAAATCAAATTAAAAGATAAATTAATGATTTGATTTGATGAAAATTTTATAAAGAAAATTCAAATTTAATTATATTTAATCAATTGAGAAATTAATTAAATAAAAGAATTTTATTTAAAGATTTTATTAAAGTTCTAATTTTGGCGTATTTATATTTATTTAATTTAATATTTAGTATTTAGGAGTTAAAATAAAACTCTAAATAATATTATTAATTAAATTAATAAATATTATATTAAAAATTTATCATGAATTAATTAAAGAGAGAAAAATATTTAATAAAGATATTTTAATTAAATGGCAAAAAGGTTGTGCATGAAAATCAAGATATTATTAAAATATAATAATAGTTAAAGATCAACAGGTCTTCTCGCGTGATTACAGAATTGAAGCCCTAAATTTAGGGGCGAACTCTTTATCAAAGATCTACAACTCATTTTATAATTACACAAATTTGGAGCAGCTGATTTCTAGGAAGAGGGTTTTCGAAACAGAAGGAAATTATTGTGTCTTTTGTGCGTTCGTGGTTTTAGCATCAGATCCAGGTAGGATCTTGTGGGTTTGTGTAGTAGTAGCTCTTCTTCTTTTTTGCATTGTCTTCTCTGTGTTTGCGAATATGTTTTCAAAATTGAATCGATTTGAAACCCTTGTATGTGATTTTATTGTTCTTCATTTGAGAAACCTCTGTTTATGAATTGAATTTGAAACCTTTGTTCATGATATTATTGTTCTTCATTTTGAGAACATTTGTATGTAAATTGGAGATTTGAAGCCCTTGTGTTTAAGTTATTGCTCTTCGTTTCTTGAAGACATTTATGAATGAGATTAGTTTTGAAAACCTTGTTTGTTAAGTTGAAGATTTGTATATGGATTTTTTTTTTAATGGGGTTATGAGGTTTGAATAGAAAAAACCAGATTTGTAATTTCGGTTGTTTATCTTAGGTTTCTATATCAGATCTATTTGGGAGAATCATATATATATATATATCTCACAATAATTTGTGATTACTATGGTAATTATAAATACATATATATATTTATTAATTTGCAAAATTTATATTGTACGGGGAGGGACTGTTTCTAGTTGTGTTTATTATAAAAATAAATAAATAAAATTATTGGTTTTGGGGAGGTGGGCACCAACCCCACCTGCATCCTCCCTTTCTTTCTATCATGGTTTTGTTTACTTCTAAAAAAATGAAACAAAATAAATAAATTTGTTTGGTAGGTGGGGGCCACCACCTCCCCACCCCCTTCTCCTCTGTTCTTCATTGTCAATGACGATTACTGCTGCGGTAGCATACCTTTAGAGTTGGCGAGCTATAAACAAAATTAGTATGTTTTATTTTATTTTAATTTTTTTATTTATTGAATTTTAAATAATTTCTTATTATTATATATTAAATTAAATTTTATAAGTGTTCAAAGTTATTAATATATATTTTTTGTTAGGTAATCAGCCAAAGCCTGGATTATTTATTGTTCATTTGTTATTATTGTTAATTAATTATTATTATGTGTTAATCTCAAGTATATTTGAACCCAAGACCTCCCCGATGAGAGGCTTACAATTTACCATTGTGTCGTAGGCTCTTGCCTGTTAAAAGTTATTAATATTATTGTTATTTTTAATATTTATTATTTTATTATTAGATTTAAGATTATTTTATCAATAATTTAATATAAGTTATTTTATTAATAAATCAATAATTATTATCTTTAATAATTAATAATTACTGATTAATTTTTAATAATATTCATTTGAAGTTTTAATTAATGTATTATAAAAAAGGTATGTGTATAGTAATTTGATAATGGTAATTGGAAGGATGATTATTTTAAGTTAACTCTAATTTTACTTAACATATCAATATTCTATGAAAATGATTTTATTACTAGGGAAATTTTATTATTCAAAAAAACCCTAGAAATCTTAATACTTTGAATTGACAAAAACTAAAACTCTAATTTTATATCGAACCTTGTGTTTTATAAACGAAAATGAAAACTAGAACCTTATTTATACATCAAATGTTCTTGTGTTTTGAAAACCATATCAAGATATAATACTTTGAAAAGATGAAAACTATTACTTGGTTGTTTATTGAATGTTGTGTTTTGATAATGAATTGAACTATGAAGTAATGTTTAAACATCTTTATATGAATTGTTGTATCGTCTAGGATTCTAGTGAACTCATAAACCATAACGAATCTAGTAACTAGAGAAATGGAAACTGAAACCCTGATTGAGATCGAAAATGTTATCAAAAGAAATATTTAGAAATAAAAATGAAAATGTGAACCCTATTTGGAATTGAAAACTCTATAAACAATAATACTTGGAAAAGAAAACTGAAACCCTGGTTGTTATTTAATCTTTGTGTTTTGAAAATGAAAAATGAGAACTTGGAAACCTATAGTGAAAGTCAAACTTGTGTGTTTTCCAAAACCTAATGAATTATGAAAAGTTATATTGTATGTGCTTTATGTGACGTGCGATTTATAGGTGTTGGGGTTTTTGGGTTTGACTTAGCTTCGGCCAGTCAAGATGTTTACCAAAGGCTTGGGAGTTTTGTTTTGTGATGTCATAATGATGTTTTGTACATGATCTTTTCTACTTGACCATGGTGATGTGTTATGTGTGTGCTATGATGAGTTTGATCAAATATTTTGATGTTCTTTCTAGTTATTTGTAGAATTGAGGTGGATGATGTGTCTTTCCTGATACAACCTTTGAGTCTTCGATTAGTTATCCTTGATTGCTTCCTAGTTGGTTGTATAGGATTGATGTGATTAAATAATTTATTTTTATTTTGGTGATGTTATGTTATGACATGGATTTGGTTTATGTGTACTTTATTTTGGACCAGTCCTTTTTGGATGATCATATTGGTGAAATCTGTGATTTGGATCAGTGATGTTTTCTATATCTTTCCAGTTTGTTGTTTAAGAACTGATGTGTGGTTTATAGTCATTTGAGATCTTATGCTTTTTCTAAGCTTAGGGTAGGTTATTTGTATGTCATGTTGGGAAGTGGCTTGCAATGGATGCAGAGGCCCTAAAGAGGCTGACAAGTAACCGATTGTAGGTTATTTTAATAAATGATAACATTTCATTAAATGAGTTTAAAATGAGTTAATAAGATATTGGTACCACAAAAATTCACTAGGGGGTCTAGAGTATTAAAAGACTACGAGGGTAACCTTAGAGCTAACTTGTTAGTATGCCTTGTTTGTACAAAAGGATTTTGATGCCGTATAGAGACACTAGGGGGTTTGGAGTCCATAGTGGCTACCAGGGTAACCTTAGACTTGGCTCATGCGATGACACTTACCCACTTGCATAGTAGATTTCCTACGTGTCTGTATTGCCTCTAGGTTTAGTTGATACTTGTGTCTTGGTACCCTTTGAGATAGTTTGCTTTTAGGTGATTCCTTGAACCTAGAAGTTGGTTTTGACTTATGTTTTGTTATCCTATTTGGGACTTGAGACTATCTCCTCAATGCAGTGGGAGTGGGCGATTTAGGTTCCATGAGGTTGGGTGGTAGTGCATTTTCTTATACCATTGAGATCCGACCGTCAGATGTCATTGTTGGATGTGTTTGTGCAAATGTTCCTTTTTATCTGATCTTGTATTTCTATGATGGATGGTTGTACTCTAGTGTATTGTATTTTATTTCATAGATCTTACAAGACGATGTAATCTATCTCACGATGTATATTATTTCAGCCTCTCATATCCTGTGACTTGTACAGTGGATGATTGTGCATCTTGTTTATTGCCAAGTAGCATCCTATAATTGTTTATTATTTAAATGGATTCATACTTGTAGTTATTCTTTAATGTGGATGTGTTATATATTGGTTTTAGTATTAATTAAACTTAAATGTGATTCAACATCATGGGACCCTTAAGAACTGTAATTTTCTTATGTGTTGCTTATGTATGAGTGTATGTTATTGCTTCCATTGTTTTATAACTGTTGTTATATATTATCTTTGAAAAAAAAAATGTTTGGCAAACCTAGTGAAACTTTAGGTTATTTCTTTTGGGTTCCCTAGTAGGGCATTACAAGACATGTCTCACAAAGAGATGTCATGTCTCTATGCTAATCTGTATTGGTTATGGTAAGTTAATTTCTATTAGATGTCATTAACAATATGTGTGTGTGTGGGTGTGGGTGGGTGGGTGGGTGTGGGTGTGTGTGTGTGTCTAATTGATGATTAATCAAATGAAATAATGTCTAACCAATAACCCTTTGGGATTAAATCAAGATCAATTCTATCCAACTTAAGCTACAACACTAACAAATAGATCTAAGTGTTATATTTGTGTAATCATCCCAATTAAAATAGAGAAATAGGTCTATTCTAGGAGATAAAAATAAGGGTATAAAATTGACCTTGAAATATCCAAAGGAAAATGCTTTCTTGCTCATAAAATCGCAAATAAAAAAATGTGACTAAGATATTGACTACGGGTCTACAGTCAGAATATAAAACCAACAAAGCCCCAAAAATCCCAAATCTCCAAGTATAGGTCAACAAAAAAAAAAGTCTATTGGTAGATTTATAAGATGATGATATGTCACCAAAGCACATAAAGAAAGTAGACCCAATTTTTTTTGGAAGCTTGCAACTGATACTTTCTAGATCTGAATTTGTAGTTTTGATATCGTGTTCATACACGCAAGAAAGTTTTATTTTTGCTGAGGGAAGGGGCTTGGATAGGTCAATCCATCATTTAGGAATAAACCTTGAAAGGAAATGAAATTTAAATCATGTAAATAAGCAAGACAAATTTAAATATTCACTTGTCTTAATGAAACCCTTGTTGATAAGGATTTCACAATGCTTGAATGTTGGAGATGTTAAAATTGCAATAAAGGATGTAGAGAATATCCACAAATTAAATGGATCTAACAAAACTAAATCATGGATCCATATATATAAATGTGCAAGATATAAGAGGAAGATTAATTCCACAACATAGATCTCCTCATGTCATGACCAACACTACGCTAGATCTTGAAGAGGAAAAGCTCACAAAGAATCCTTGAATCTTTGAAAACACCTTGAATGTTTAATAAATTCTCAAAATGCCTTGTGAAATATTATTTCTTGAGTTCTTTTATTCATTCATATGGATTTCCTTGGATGTATAGTGATGTGGAAATGAGGTGCCTAGGCTTCCTTTTATACTAGTTTTTGAGTGCAAAAATAAAGCAAGCCAAAGGGGTCACCCAATTTTCTTATTTAAGTCACCAAGACAAAAATAGCCTTGGGACCAAAAATTCTTAGGGCACAAGTTGAACTGGTCAACCTATACTAGTATAGGTCAACTAGGTCAACCTATACTAAGGTTATCCTAAGGAATAATCATGAGGTCTCGAAAACTACACATATGAAAGCAAAAGAAAAGGAATTGAATGGGGATAAAAATGATTGAGAAAAAAATGCATCTATGGTTCATAAAACCACTAAAGGATGGAATCTAAAAGGTCTTATATGATAGGTTCTTCCATTTTAAAATGTTACATTTATCCTCTAGTTCATTAGGAGTATGAGTTGCCTCACACTCCTAATAAAGTAGATCAGAAGCAAGAGTTGATCTTATCGTGACTATGGAGACAAAGAAACTACCAACCCCCCAATAGACTTGAGTCTTTGTCAACTCCAAAACAATAACAAGAGAGATGCCACTAACAAGAGAAAAAGACAAAAAAAGTGTAGTCAACTTGTAGAATCTAAAAAATGGTTTGTGCCTACTCTTTTGTTACTTTTACATGTTAACTCATCCCATTTTCTCAATTCATTAACTTCGATCTTTTGGAAAATTTGGTCATGATTTTGACTTATTTCTCAATGTTCATTGAACATCCTTCGACATGTTTTCATCATCTTCAACATCTTTAACCCTTTTCTCAATCAAATGTAGATAAACTCGTAATTGATTCAAAACCAATCAAAACCTTTCCAAAACCATTTAGAACTATTTCCATATCATCAACATCACTTGCAATCAACTCTAATTAACCATCATCAACATTATCCAATCCTAGGCATTTTCGAGTCTCTTAGTTTCTAGTTGAATCTTATCAAACCTTGATCAAGGCAATTGCCACCATCAATCCTTTAGGCATTGTTATGTCCTTCAGTTCATTGTCACCATTCATCAATTCATGTCATGTGTCCTTAGTATGTCATCAATTCATCAATTGATCCTTGGCATTGTCATTGCCATGTCCCTCAATGCCTTGTCATCTTATCTTATCAATTTGATCATAGATACTGTTGAGTCCTCTAATGTCTAATCATGTCCTTATCCAATCAAATCAATAGAATTGGTTATTTTCATTGATGTTATTATGATCAATCATATTAATCATTTTCAATCAACCTATGACATTTGCAGTGTCCGTTAAATGTCATATGTTGTCATTCCTTGTCACGTGTCCTTGACAAGCCATAATTTTGTGTCAACTAATTTGGCATCATTTATTTCATCACTTCAATAATTTCTTTGGTCCAATCCTACATTATCACATTTTATCTGTATTTTCATCACGATCCTTTAATAGTGTGATCTTGCATTTATTTCATCATTTTAGTCAATCAATTTGTTAATTTTCCTTATAGGGATAAATAACCCATGGTTTATTCCCATGTTTTAATCATTTAATCCATTTAAACTTATTAATTATTCTTCTTTGCTAACTTTCTCAATTAATTAATTGTCCCCTTTTCTTGAATTATGAGAATTTAATAGTTCCTAATTCTTCATTTTCTTATTTCTCTTATTTCTATTTTCCTAATTTATATTTTCCATTTTAGAGGTAATCATGAGTTTTTAAAATTCAAATTTCTAACTCTTACACATTCCCACTAATCATGCTTCCACTTCCTTTTTTCTAGCTTACACTCTTACACCTTCCTTTTCCCAACTCTTACACTTTCCATTCCTTTTCTTACCACCTTCCCCTTTATTTTACTCTTCTTCTACCAAATATTTTTACATGTTTCTATGTACATCTCTTATAATTTTTCATAATTTGCCATTTTACGACACATTTTTTGATTTAAATATTTTAATCATGGTAATTTTCTAAATCGTGCAATTTAACTATGGCAAATTTCTAATTGCACATCGTTCTTTATAATTCTTGCATTTGGCTCCCAAACTCTATGAATCGAGCCTCTTTACACTTATTTTTCTAACCACACTCCTAGTATTATCATTATCATGATTTTTCTATCATACCATTCTTGTCATTTTGATATCATATTGTAAGTACATCTTGTCAAAATCAAGAGCTACATCAACTTCAACACTTATTATGGAGAAGAAAGGAGAGCATAGGAGCTCAATTTGAAGGGGGTTTCATAGTTTAATTTTTTTACCTCAAGTTCCTTTTACGTTTGGACTAGGATAGTTTGCATAGTTTTATAGATTTTGTAGTTCCTTTATTATGCATTCTCATTCCTTTTCTAGTCCCACATTTAGTGAACTCTCTCAATAAGGCTTGTGTTCCTTATTATGAAAAACACCAAAGGGCATGTTGCTACAAAAGATGGCGTTGAATGGTCTAGCAAGTGTGTGTGGCATGCTACTTAACCCATAGAAGATGAAGCAAGTGTATGTGGAATGCTAGTCAATCCATCAAAAAAGATTCATCCTCAAGGGAAACCCGTGTCCCAAGAAAAGGGAGATGAAAGACAACCTAGGCATAAGGATGTGTATATCCTTAAGGGATCAAAAGCAAGATTAGACTTCTCAGACTACCAATCGTCCAGAGAAGGATCAAAATCAATGACCAGACATCCCAAACTATTAGTAGTCGAAAGAGGGATAAAAAAAGAACTATGAGGATCAAGCCCCCCAAATTGTTGATACTTTGATAGAAGGATCCAAGAATCTACAAGGATCAGGCCCCTAGAATTGTTAATAGTTCGGTAGAGGGATTTAAGAAGATAAAAAAAAAACCATCAAAGTGTGTACGTGTACAAATGAGAAAAGTGTATACCCCTATGTCAGAGTGATTGAAAATGCCACAATAAGAATTGTATCTTTAATGTAAGTGTACATGCATCTACTAGAAACATTTTCACTATGAAATCCCCCCAAGAGACTACACTTCAAGGGAAATAAATACAGGACAAATGAGAGAACAAAAAATGATCTACTAAATTTGGGGACAATATGATGATATGATGATATTTTATATTATATCAAATATAAAATTCCATCATTCCCCAACATGAGTAGAACTACATCACAATGGAGGAAAATCACATAAGAGATAAGAAGAAGAGTCTTTTTTGGGTCGACAACATAGAGACCAAAAAGAATCAGTGTTACCATGTTGCAAGCACCCAAGAATACTTCACAAGGGTACATGCACAAACAATAACACATATACAAAATAACATGCAACAACATATAGAAGAGAGATAGACATAAACAAATGTATTCAATTACTTTATCACATTGTGCCAATAAAGCAATGAGGATCATCTAAATCAATCGAGACAAAATATATAACAAAGAGTGCAACATGGGGGAAAAACAACACAAACACACAAAGACTACCATGCTAGCAAATTCCAATTCAAGCTTGTTGCATGCATCGCCCCCCCACTCCCCCAACACACACACACACACACCCTCCCCTCACATCTTGGTCCACATAAATAGGGAGAGGTGGAAAACTCATAAGAGGAACACCATCAAACACAGTAGGAACAACAACCATAAAGGACTGCAGTGGGAGTCATTGTGCTCGATACTAGAAGTAAGTGTCAACTATTTAGAAAAAAATGTTAGGAAAATCATAATCCATATCCATATTCTCATATTCATCGTCACTAACATGTTCATTATCATTAGAATCAATAACATCATCATCAACAGTATCTTCCTAATCAACATTAATTACAAAAAATCTAAGATAGGAATAGAATCACCATGTTCATCTATGTGCATGTTATTTGTGTAATACCCTAAAATTGGTCTCCTAAACCAATTTGCTCCTAACTTCAAAATATCAATCTTTGATCAATCATAAAGTCCTAAAATCACTAGGCATTTCTAGTCCCACTTGAAGCTACACGATTTGAATATCAATTGCACAAAATCCATATATGCAATAATCATTTAACTTTAATATGTCCCTAAATATTCGATTGAAATTGGCTAGCTAAACCTCTTTGATTAATTATTTTAATACAATGTTCTAAGTTTTTTTTATTAAATTAATCCACTTTGGCCAAAATACATGACAAAGGGATTTATAAAAATCATTTCAAATAAAGTTGTCTCCAGGTATCTATTTATTTGAATTTAAATATTCAAATACAAGACAAATGACAAGAGGGAAGATATGTCATATTCCTCACTCCTGCGTAATCTCCCATTTTCATTCATATTCCATCCTCTCCTCTACTTGAACTTTTGACTCACTTTCTCTACAAATAGAGAGCTCTCATCTCCAACAAAAAATCCACTTTTTGAGTAGTGAAACTCTGTCGAATTGAGGATTCACTTTTTAGCATCCAAGCTTTGTTGCATCTGTGCTCATAGTTATTCATTCTAGTTTTTACTTGCATTCATTTTAGACTAGTTTGTTCTTTGTTTTCATAGCTTAGATCTTATTTCTATTACATTGGAAAATCTAAAAAATATAGAGTAGTCCTGCATGCATTCTAGTCTAGATTGTTTCATTCGCTTGTTCTTAGATTAACCCACATTTCATATAGTTTGGTTTCATTTATTTGCATAGAAAGTATAAAAGACTCTAGTTCTAGCATTGCATTTATCTTTTTGCTTTCAAATCCTTAATGGTAGCTAGGTCTATGGTCACCGAAGCTCTTGATTTTGAGAACAAGTACTCAAACCCCTACTAGATAGAAGCCAATAGGTCAATTTGCTTAGATCTTTCAAGATGAACAATCTCATGTTCATTCTAGAATGAGTTCAACATGCAATGACCATGTTGGAGTGTGTGTGGCCCTATTTTGACACATACCATTAGCAGTATCATGATTATACTTTATATTGTTTTTGATGGAGGAAAATCTTGGGGGCTAGTTCTTATTATGGTGTTAATGTAGCGAAAATGTAATCTGTTGATAATGCCCTTGTGGCATGCATTATGAGACAAACCCTTATTTTTGACTCCTAATATGAAAAATATAAATTTAAAACACATTCAACTAGTCTAAAAATCAATCTCAATTTACTATTAAACTAAAAATACATGATTATGACACATTTGAAAGATTTCATCAACTCTTTTGAATTAATCCAACATAATGATATTTAACCAAAAAAAATAAAAAAAATAAAAAACAAAGAAAAAAGATGTAAAACTAATAAACATAAAAATTCCACAATCCCTCATTAAGAAAAGAGCAAACTATGCCTAATGAAAGTTGTTAAAGCTATGATTGTCTTCATGAATATTTGAACACTTTCTAAATGCTCACTTATGTAAAATATGAACTTTTCATAACTAATTTAGACCTATCTAGGTAGCACTAATAATTTTTAAAGAATCATCCGAACCCACCAAAATGTTTTTTCAACAATCTCCCACTTCTCCTACCTGAAAATGAGTTATTCAAAATCCATTTGTCTTATTCAAATCGCATGCACATATTCCTCAGTCACAGTCATGGCGACAAGAGTTGAATCGCCCACCAAACAATAATTAAACCATACAAATACTGTAGACAACAAAATAGGTTGCATCAGCACCACACTTTTTGTGGACCAAAAAGCTTTGAAACAAATGACTGTAGTTAAAGTCTCACGCCCCATAAATTCAAATTCTGTACTGCAGAAGAGAAAAAAGCAGGGTATCCACAAATTTATTAATTAAAAACGAAGAATCCCCATATAGGCAAACGTGCAATGCACAAAAGTTTATGCATTTCTATTTGATTTTGCGCGGGAGAGAGATTTCGACTCTTTTAACGGTCATCAAAAATCATACATGCTCCGCCATCATCATCATGGTCATCATCCATCTTCATTATCTTCTGCTTTAAAGGAAAAAAATAAATCTATTAAGGATCCATTTGGTTACGTGCATGTATGGCATTGACTGATTTTTCTTGTATTTCTTTGCAACTGCTGTGAATCGAGGGGGCATAAAATCGGTTAGTTTACAACTCTGTAACGCCATCTTTCAAGCCGAGTCCTGTGCATTTGGTTGGGGGGAACTAGGAACGTTAAATTCATTTCTTTGCGATTTTCATTTTTCTGAGTGATAATAATTAGGAGGGCTTTAAAACCCCCTTGTCTTGATCCCCTCATTTCTTCTCTGTAGTTCTGCGTGGATCTCGAGATCCTGTCCAGATTAAAAAAAATTCTGTTGGGTTTCACTCGTTGATCGCTACACTTCTAACGGCTTGTTACCCACTTCATTAATTGTGATTTTAAGCAACTGCGTTGCTTTTTTCAAAAAAGTAAAACGCTATGTTGATTTTATTTTGGATGTATCAGTGATAATTAGGCTGAGAGGCTCCTATAATTTCCCCCCCTTTTTAAAATCCCATGTCTCCTTCAGACTGTTTTTGTAGGTCTGCAATGCACTTTATCCTTCCTTTTGATGGCAGAGTTTTGTCAATGCACTTGGAGATGGGGGTTTTGTTTGTTGGAGTGAAGAGTTTTGGATACCCATTTGGGTTCAGACGTTTCATGAGGCTCAAAGAGTCTCTTAATAATTAGAGCAGCTACCTGCCTTCTCAGGGTAGTAAGGGCCCCTAAAGTTTCAGTCCTTGTATCTTTTAGGCGCACGAAACCTTTTCTGGTTTCGCGTTGTTTGTGTATTTTTTGGGGACATTTTGAAGAGGGAGCTATGGCGTCTGCCGTGGAGCCAGCGGCGCAAACCTCCACAGCTGGTTTCTTGGTAAATACTCGTGATGTTTTCAGCCCGGCATATTCCGGCAGCAAGAAAGAAGTCATAGATGCTTCATCTTCAGCTCCTAACACTAATTCAGGTAACTGGTCTAGCATTTCTGTTGTAATTTTTTATTTGATTTCGGATGTCTCAAGTTGCGGTCACGGAGTACTGGATGGGGGAAATCAAAGTTAGGCGTCTATAATAACTTATGCTACTCGTCTTGCTGTCTCTCTAAATTTTTATTATTCTTGGAATACCTTTTTATCCTTTTTAAAAAGTTATCGGGTGGGGTTATATTCCCGAAGTATGGTGAACTGTTGAACGATGTGGTCACGAATCTGTGGTTCTTTGGAAGGGCTTTTGAATTTTTTTTCCCTGTAGATTCTCAGCGCTTTTAATCTCGTTTAATTTGTTTTACATTGTCCAGTTCACTGTAATTTTCAGATGTGTAGTCATTTTCCTTGCATGCCGGTAAATAAGCTCTGAATCCACAAGTTGGATTCATGCTAAAGATTTTGATCTGGGTTTGCAAATCTGCCTATGGCTTTTTTTGGTGATTTTTATGTTGTGATTCCTGTTTCTTTTCCTCCATTGTATATTTTAAAAACTTTCAGAACAGTTTGTGAAAAAGTAATTTTCTTAAGCTTGAGATCTCCAATGCCCTAGGTAGAAGGCTGTGTCTTGATCTTCAACTTAGCTTCTTTTTTGACATAATACTCTCTTTTGATATTTTATCCTGCAGCATTTCATTCTTTCAAGAGGGCTGTAGAAAACTCTGCAACTACACATATTGATGTTGCTGTTGACAGCTCTGCAGCTCTGAATATTGATGGATGCGTTGAAAGGGAAAAAACTCTCCCTGTAAGTGGATGCCTTTGTCAATCTTCTTTGAAATGTTTTGGACAATTTATTTACAGATAGAGATTCTTTTGAAGGTATTCATTAGTTTTGGGGAGTAAGTTGATGACGCAATGGGTTTAAGCACATTGTTTACAATCTATATCCGCTTCTTATGCTTTTGATTTTATTTTCTTGAAATTTTCTGCTACATATGGGGGGTAGCTTACTCCGAGAACCTGAGGCATATTGGCTTTGGTCTTTATGTATGTTGTCTTTGTGAATGTTTTTTTCTTTCAGATGAATATTAATGCTTATAATCTGGCTTTGATAATGTTGAAAATGCTATATCCCAACTGGGCATTTAAAATGTCTTAATGCATGTTATCAAACATAATAACATTGAATGTCAAGTTCACTAGGTGAGTTAAGGGCTCTTGTCCCTGTTGATTCCTTGACGTTGGCGATAATCTTTGTTGTGTCTGGAACACAATTACACAGGGGCTGGAGGATAAACTGTTTATGCCTCCACACTGACGTGATATAGTTGCTAGTTAGCTTCAGTGAGGTTAGCTGCTGCATGAAACATATGTTAGATGATTTAGCTCACCCTAAAGCTGCACGCTTGTCCCAAGTTTCCAATCTAATACAAGCACATCATTATACTAAAGCTAATAGGTGAAATGTTTGTCTGCCAGTCGTAATCAATTGTTTTTATAAAGCCAAGCAAGTCCTAAATGAAGAAGTATGCATCCATTTTTATGAATAGAAGTTAACTGGATCATGGCTTTAATAGCCCAGTTTTGTTAAAAAATAAGCCTTCATTAGTATATCATTGCTTAATTTCCTCCCTTGATGGCTTGCATTTCTAATCATGGTTGCCAATCATGCCAAGCTTACAGGAAAATATTTATTGCTTTGCATGTTTGGGGTTTTCTATATGTATATTTGCAATATAGAAATAATGGTCATGCAAATTCTATAATGCAATATTAATTATTCACACATAGTTACATTTGGCCTCAAAATGGATCAACTGGCTACAATAGGTATCTGTACCCAATGTTCACTTGACCTTATAGGTGTATGATTATTATAATGTTGTTTTATAATACACAAACAAACCATAAAACCTGCATGCCCAAGTTGTGGAGATACACAGTGTGTGTTTCTTGTAAATACATTGCACATTCATACAGCCTGTAAGTGCATAAATTAAATCTTTATAGTAATTGCAAATTTTAAAGTGCAAAAATACTTAACATACTCTTTCTGGCCAAATAAAAAAAGATATAAATTCTCGGTAGCATTTCCAGCAGAGACACTTTCTTAAAAAGCATTAATTGGCACGAAGGTCAATTTTTTTGTTGGAATAATTCTTATTACTGAATCAAATTCTATTGTGTGAGAGAGAGGGAGTGTAGATTGTTTTATTTCTAGCAGTTTTTGCTAGAGATAAATTGTGTTTATCTTGTAAAATTTTAAGAAATCTGTGACTGTTAATATAATAATTTTCCTCGGTTTCTATTTGGTTAGCTTGCTGTTAAGTTGATAACATTATAATTAAGCAGGTCTCTGCTCCTGAAAATTGCCAGGTGCTTTCAAAAATAGAATGAAAATCTTCATTGCGTGCAGTTATGTTTAAATGTCAAGAACTCTTCATAATTTCTACATTTGCCTTGAACACACTTGAGTTTCTCTTGTTGGGTAGAGCTTCCCTAAAAAGTCTAAAGTCAGGAAATGTTAGGAGTTTTTGGGTTTACTTATTGTCTTTTCTTCAGAAGATCATGAATGTTAACAAAATGCGTATGTCTTGTTCTATGAGTGACTTATTTTTTGTGTTGGTAGGGCCCTTGATTTTTTAAATTTTCTTTTGGATGATATCTCTATGATTCACATTCTTTGTGGTTCCTCGGATTTAATTCAAGCATGTTGGATGTAGGCAATCTTTCCACGTGTCATTAAATATCAGTGCTACAGGATGCTTTTTGAATTTAAGAGTTTATGATGCTTTCACTTTAATATGTAAATGGTGTTTCATTTCACCATCTGCTTTTGTATGGCATTTGGTTTGATTTTATGTTACTGAATTGGCCTGAAACCTTGGCGATTCCTGGTACGAAATGCAGCAGAATTGGAATTAGAACCAATTCGCTATTGATTGGGGCAGGGCATGATGATTTAATTTTATGCCAGAATTATTTGGAATTGTATTCAGACATAACCAGGTGATTTAGTGTGCTGGGGCAATTCTGCGGTATTTTCAGGCAGTGGATATTGTTTTCAATGTCCTAAACCGATGTTCATAGCTACCACAAAAACAAAAACAAAATGTATTTTTGCCTTCTCAAACTTTGCTTGCTGCTTCCATGCTGACTATACAGGTATTGGCCATGGGTCATTTACAAATATTTTCTGATGTTAGTAGTTATACAGGAAGTCACAATTGCAATTTTGTACTTTGTTAAAATATGATGTTGATTACTACTTTTACCATTTTAATATCAAACAATGAATATTTATCAGACATTTGAGTTTGACAAATTGACATTGAAATAGTGTACATATTGTAATTTCTAAGTTCTATTTAGCATTTGCATGATATGTTGTATTCTGATGTGTGCACCAGTGTAAATTGGGTTTGACTTGGTTAATATTGGGGTCTGTTATGTGATTGTGGTTTGTTTAGATCCAATATATGATATACCTAATAATGTAAGTTGCAGTCTCTTCTCAAAACTGGGGAGATGATTATTCTTTGGCATATTTAATTTTGAAGTTCTTAATTTTGTCAATCATGTATACTAAATGCTTATGAGAGGGACTGACTCTAAAGGAGATCTCATCTGTGTTTTTCCTTTAGTACATTCAATGTTTGGTTGGTTAATACTTAATAGTGATCCAGGTTTTTAATGGTTTAATTTTATAACTGTGTTAAATTTTCCACTGAGTTCAACTACTTGTGGTATTTTAAGCAGAAAGATGGCTCTCGAGCCTCAGCTTCTTACATTTTTTGTCTGGGTAGCTTTTATATATGCCTGCCATCTATAACAAAATTGTTTTACAGATGTTCTATTTCAAGTTGTGGTCTTCCTAATTGTGGAAATTAGGTCTACCTTTTTCTATTGCTTAGATCAAGTCTTCATGGCATTAAGCAGATTCTTGAGCAAGATCAAGTGAGTATTCTTAATGTTCCACACCATTAGTCAGGTGTTTTTACTTGCTTTGTCAAAACAATATTTGTTGATAATCAGTTGGGTTCAGTGGTTTAATAGATACCGCTTACAACAAATGTTTCATTATTCATTATTTAAGACTTTTTAAAGATAAGTTAACATTGTTTGAAGCTCTTGAAGCAATATTGGTTTCCATACTCTTGTTAGTGGATTAATGAAGGTGGCAAATTAACATTAAATTTTTAATATTATAGCCAGTATCGAGTTTGCACTTGGCATAAGTTTTCAGGATTTAGATTTCTTGATCACCACTTTGCTAACAGTGGAAATGGCTATCAAGCCAGGAGTCTGAATTGCCAATATGACTCATTGGATCTTTGGTGGATTCTTCTTATAGTAGTTTACATATTCCTTTTGCTTGTTGCCATTGCCAGGTGAAATGTGTGTTTCTATGTCTATATGTTCCAAGTTTTAGAGATGGGAGCCTAATGTTGTATCTTTCTTATGTGGTCATTTCTAGTTTCTGCCGACTATTTTACATGCCACAAGAGAATTAAGAACTGTATTGCTTACAAGCAACAAGTTTTTGCAGGCCATATTAGTGCATTTAAAGATCTTTTAGTGTAAACTGTGTAGCACTGTTTAGACATCATTATCTTAGGTCTTACTCTTTGATCCATCATTGAGATGATCACACTGTATTGCTTCTAGTGTTTGACCATGTCCCATTCATGTTTGTGCTGTTTTTATGAAATGTCTAAAGTTGCCTTGTGTTCGTATTTTAATTTTGTGATTGAAACAAATTATAAATATAATTTCTGAGGCATGAAAGTTGCACCCTTCGGCTAGTGTTTAGACCAAGTGTATTTGTTTGAGTGACTTGTGCCATTTACAATTATCTGAAATTTGTCATATGATCTATTTATAAATACTTAGAAGTTTTCAACCATAATGATTTCCCTCTTTCAAATAAAGAGAACTTCTAAACCTGCTGATATTATTGTCATGTAAGTGAAATGTATGGGATGATTTTGAGTGACTTGTGCACTTGGAAAACTCAAATGAAACAAGATTGACAATTGTAAGTAGCTGAACAGGATAGATTTTTGTTTCACCAAGAGCTTATACAATAAATGCTTATGTACAAAATAAATGGGCAAACTTTGTAAGAGAAATGGATGCGTTTGTATTCAGGTATCATGTAGCATTACATTCTATGGAATAGAAAACTGATTAACTGTAATGAATTAAGTTTTGGTGGTGAGAACTGAAGTCACTCCACATGCCTAGTGACCTGGGTTCTTGGTATTTGAAATGGATGGGTAAGGGTTAAACTATATTAAGACATGAAAACATTATTGGAGTTGTTTTATTTTGATCCTTTATTTATCAGGATCATAACTCTTAACACGTTATGTAAAAGTTAAATTTAGATTTGTATCTATGATGGTAGGTCATGTGCTAAACAATAAGTGCTGGTCTTTGGACCATAGTGGAGGAAGGATTGTACAGTGTCACCAGTGGCTTCCACTTTGGAAGGCCTGAAAAAATGCAGAAGACAAAAATGAAAAAATATCTCAAAGAAGATATTCAGAAAATTTCAAAATTTTGTTCAAAAGAATCAAAGCTGCTAGTTCAATGACCTAAATGGTTTTCTAGATCAGTAACGACTCTCCAAAATTGTACAGAGGAAACTCCTTAGCCTACATATCAAATTATTTTGAATGAAATGCATGAGAACAAGCTTGATGAAATGATGCTAGATATATCTGGATGACAATTCTCCTGCATGGTTTGATAATGAAGCGAGGAATGTGATCAAATTAGTCCTGGTTTATATGGATGGTTAGTGAGGAAGATGAATAAGTTATGCTTAATTTAGTCAGATTCTGTTGCATAGTCTCACCATGGTTAAAAGAGGGACACTTTTAGGTTCTTTCAGATCTGTCACTTTGTTTCCACTTAGTGTTGATGATTCAAACTTCTTATTGCTTGCTTGGTTAGTGAGGAAGATGAATAAGTTGTGTCTAATTTAGTTGGATTCTGTTGCAAAGTCTCACCATGGTTAACAGATGGACAATTTTAGGTTCTTTCAAATCTGTCACTTTGTTTCTACTTAGTGTTGATGATTCAAACTTCTTATTGCTCGCAGGGTGGCACAAATTTTGAATCTACTAATGGTAGTGAGCCTATCCAAGATGATGGACCTTCAACACCAATGCGCTACCTGGCGAAGCCAAAGCATGTACTTGTTGAGACTCCAGACTCTGCCATTTCTCTTCCATCCCTTTCACTAGCAACAGCTTCATGCTACATAGACAATAAAGTAGATTCACCTTTTGGCTGTTTGGGCAAGTTTGACACACAGCCAGAGTCAATTATCAAGTTAGCCCCCTCTAATGTTCAAGGGGTTCTGGGTACTCTAAGTACACCTGATATGTCAAAGTTAACATGCTCTGAAACTCAGCAATCAAATTTGAACATATATATGCCTGTTTTAACCCAGTCCCATATTTCTCAGTCCTGCAACTCTGTCAATTCTGCATTTCATCTGCAGTCATCCAATCTCATACCAGGAAAAGTAAACCCAATTAAATCCTCTGTTTTCAATACGAATGCTAAGCAGCAGCAGATCATGTTCAATAATGGTCAACAGAGTCCTGAAGGCACCAAGTATCCACAAGTCATTCCTTTGTCAGTAAATGGAGTGCAACTCAACATGAGTCAGGGTCTGCAGTGTGAAGATACATTTCAAGGAAGAGCAGCAAGACAGAAGCTTGGGACTCCTTGCATTTCTAACCAGTTTTCTTACCCCATTGGTAATGGGAGTCAATTGGAGGTAAACAATATGCCTCTGCTTCAGATTCATTTGACGTCAACAAGTTTATCCCACAGCAGCAAAAATGGTCAACCTTTGGCAAAGAAACAGAAGCTGGCTTCTCAAAAACTTCAAATAGGAGAGTCATCTGTAGGGCTGAATCAGTGCACTTTGGAGGTTAGACAGAGGGCATCAAATATTGAGAATTATCACATTGAAGGAGGGAAGCATCAGAAAGGACAAGTCAAGCAATTTTGGTCGCCAAATGATAAGGTCAAAAATGTAAAATCAGTAAATGGGTTTAGTGATTTCCCAAATGTTAACGGTGTTGGAAAGCTCAGGCATTCGGTGGAGCCTGCGACAATGAAATCAAGTGGTGGTATAACAATTTCATCATTTACTTGTGGTCCTCTAGGGTCTAATGTCCACAACCCCAGTCCTTTGGAAGCAGGAAAAATACCTTTAAATTTGTCCTTAGAATCAACAAAAACTGAGACAGTTTCAAATCAATCAAGAGGAGATACTGAGGGACAGTCATTGGATGTCCGATCTCACCCTCTTGGTTTAAGGCTTCTCACATTTCCGGCATATGCCCCCATGCCTGCAGCTGTGTCAACCTTTTCGTCTGGGGGCCCTTCGCTTCCCCAGTACATTAATCAAGGTAATGGTGAAGACTCTTATCCAGTGAAGAGACAGAACCCTAAAAGAACTTCATCAGATTTAGAATGGGGCAGGTTTCTAGCCCTCTCTGCTACACCAGATTCTTCTGTTGAGGTAGAGGAAACACAGACTGAAACTCTTCTTCCCTATCAGAAGCGTTTCATACAACTGCAAGCTTTCCTAAAGCAATGTGATGAACCAAATCAGAAGTACCTCAAAAGTAAGTGTACAATGTTTTGTTGTCTGGATTGTTTCTAAATATTCTAATTACTTGAAGTTTGATTCTTTATATTTGACTTCCAACATTTGCACTGATGCCTTGCTACATGTAATGCCAGCCCTTCGGACTCTGTCTGCTGCTTCTCGCAGTGGACATGCAGTTGAACTGGAGACCAGAGCCATCATCCTTTCCGTGGAAGAAGGTACAGCTTCCTCAACTGTTATTGTAAAGTTTAAGTAGTCTCTGCTTTACTGCTTTTCAAATATCCTCCAATGTTCACCAGCAGCATGGCTTTCCGGCAGCCTTTCTTCACACAGCTCTACAGCTGGTGGAGTTTGATCAGAGGCTTGGCCTGACCAATGTGGAACGTATGATGGTCATGTGTAGAATTTACTGGAGGAAGCTTTTTTGAATTGTCAAATATCTTTTTGTTAAGCTGAGAATTTTTTTCATGTCTATACTTATTGCTATATGTTTTTCTGTGCAGCTAAAGAGATAAATAGGATGAAAAATCTGAACATTTTTGCAAAGAACTCATCAAATGAAGGAGCTGCATCTGTCTCTACGATGGCACCTAAATTTGTAGCCAATCCTTTATGATGACAGAAGCTCCTAAAGCATGTTTGACTTGTATAGCTGGACAGGTAAGTGTGGATGGCAGCATAGAAACAACGCAATAAAATTGGCCTTTAACACTTTTCATTATTTGCCTTGGCTAATTTGATATGTCACATACATGTGGAAATGTGTGATCCACGAGGCCCCTTTTGCATGTGGATGCAAGATAAAGCCTTTCTAAATGAAGTAGCAATGACGTGATTTCTTAAGCCAGAAATCAAATAATCAGCAAATACTGATTATTTGGCATTTTTGTTGCCTGTGCACTGATACATAAAACGAGCATTTGATGTGGGGAATGTTCTGATATCTTGCTGAGTTTCATAACTAATACTAAATTGGGAACCATTGATATTTTGATAAGCTTCCTATGTTTCTCGGAGGATATGCCATTTGACACCTGACTCCCAGGGTAGGGGATATCTGGAGACTTTTGATGTGCTGAAGTTGACATCCACAATCATTAATTGACTCTTAACCGGGTATACTGAAGCATCCAATTTTGCTGGTAATGATTTCAACTGTTATCAAATGTGTGATGATTGTTTTCATTTCTTGTAGTACTAAAACTTGTGGTCTTATCAAATGTGTGATGATTGTTTTCATTTCTTGTAGCACTAAAACTTGTGGTTTTATCAAATGTGGCTTGCAGTGTAGTCGTTTTTGAAATATATTAAAAAATAGTTACATTGATGCCAACGTTGGCAGATTACAATATTTGACATCTTTGCCAACGGTTTGGTTAAGGAGCATTTATCGATCGTTTAAAACTCTGCTCAACATTTAATAAAATATGCTTGGTATCAGCAACTGGAGAAAAGGGGTAGTAATATCTTTAAATCCATCTTAATCTGTAACTTTTGTCACAGGCAGTTCTTGACTATGGTAATGTTGTTTTTTTTCTTTCTGGTTTAAACTCCTAATTTTGTTTACTTTGAACATTTTGAATTATACTGCATGATCCATTATCAGAATGAAAGCAATGCGTAGAGAGCAGAAGTAAGGATATAATATGGTTTTGACCTCAATGATAGATGGATGTCTTCTATGTGGTATTGTGATTGGATTGGCAATAGCATCTATGGTTCTATTGTCTTATTATTCTTCAGGTTTCTACCTCTAGTCTTATGATGCAAATTGTAAGAGATAAATTTTAAAGCAGTTTTGGGGATTGAACAATGATTTAGAATTAAGATCGACAAAGAAGAGTTGATGCAGCTTCAATTGCAAGGCTAATTTAAAGTTCGGGCAATCTTGCCAAAAGATTTGGGTAGAGCGATCCTAGTTGCAATCGAAATTGTCGAAGGTCAGTCCCATAGAAATTATAATTTGAACAATATGTTCGGAGTAGAAGTATGGTAAAAAGCTCAAAGTTCTCTTTCTTTCTCAAATAGGACATTGGCTGCATCGGCTAGTGTAAAAGCATCTTTACGCTATTTTGTACGTGTTGGTAAATAGATTTGTCACAGTAGAATTTGCCCAACGGAGTGTGTGGCAAACCATTCACAACAGTTGGAGAGGCCTTTGGTATGTGGCTTTCCTATGCGTTTAGAGGGGCAGCTCTCTCATATGATGTAATTTTTAAAGGATTTTCAAATAAAGAATTTAAAACTTCAAAGTTCAAAAAGAGTCATCCAAGACGAATGCACCACATGCGCTCATGACCTTCTTCGATAAACAAGATTGATAACAATGGCGATCAAGAACTACGCTTGAAGGCAACTAGTATTACTTAGTACATTCGTTATCATTCATAAACATTTGCATAACACCATGAGAATGTCTACTACTGCATATAACAATTTGGATTTTAAAATAAAAAACCCAAAGCACATCTCATTTCATTTTTTTGCACCAAGAAAGCAATAGAGATTTTTTTCAATTTAGAGATAAAAAGTGTACATACTTTTTAAAATTTATCCCTAGATCAAAATTTCAGCATAGTGTTCTCTTATTTTTTCAACCAAAAAGTCTCTTTATAAAGCCAATAGGTGTCCTTATATAAACATAGAGGTTAATAACTATTTCTTCGTGGTTAATAACCACCTTCAAAATATGCAATTTTGGAAGGTTAATTAACTTCAAGAAAATTATCCTATATAATGAAATTTGCAAAACCAAAACTTTAGCTAGAGTTCCTAAAGATATTTACATATACAATCACTGATTCCTCTAGCTACCAACTCTATCTACCCAGACACAATTGATCTATCTTGAAAAGCCTTGTAAGCATCTAAGATGGTCATCATTGATTCATAGTTCGAAATGAACACATTTTCCATCCTGAGTTTGGCTGTGAAGTATCTATCTTGAATTTCTTTTGACTCTTGTTGATAGGCTGAAATGTTACAATCTCTTAGAGTGATTGCAACTAGGCTAAGCTTCATCATAGCTTCAACATTTGATACATGGATCTCTATTTCTAAATGAATCTGAACACTGAAGGAATCAAGGAGAAACTGACAACCAACATGCTGAAGATCACTTATTGGCACTCCACTTGTGATAGTAGAGATTAATTCATTTGTACTTTTTGTTTTCAGTTGCTCCAAAGAAGTTATTAGCTTTTTGAACTTAGTGATGTCTTTGCTGATGTTTATCACCTTCCAACCAACACTTTTACTCCAGATACGTGTTTGGTTGCCATTTGGATCAGCAATAATTTTCTCAAGAAGTAGGGTGCTCGTATCTAACTTGGCCATTTCTTTTAATTCATCAGCTACTTTTTGCCAATTGGATTTATGTTTCTTGCTATTTTCTTGCTATTTTCTAGCTCCTAGAAATTCCTTGTATTTGTGCGATGGCTTTTCCATATATCTCTTTCACTCCAGTTATAAGTTTTGAACCATCTTCTATCATCCTGTTTATCCAAGCTTCGATCATCATACTATGTGACTTGTGTTGGTCGATTCTTTGAACAGCAGTATGATCTAAAATACCATCAAGACTTGTTAGAATCGGCGGAGTGACCACGGTTTGGGCATTAGAAGGATTGTTGATTGAATTAATATAAGCCACCATCATCTGAACTTGTTCCTCGAGTTGCTCCTTAGCTCTTTTCTCTTCCTTTGCCCTTTGCAAGATTTGAGCAACAATCACTCAAAATTTTGGAACTCTCTTTCTGCATTAGAAGGACCGAGATCAACCTTTTTTAGAATGAAATCTGATTTAGATGCTTCATCAACATTCTTTTCAATTATAGGTTTGGCAAGTTCCACACACAAGTTGCTTGAAGTTTCATCAATAGCTAACTTGGACATCACCTTGGTCTTTTTCACCTTAGGAGGCTTCTGAAGAATATTAGAGATCACATCAAATGGAGGTGGGACCATTTGAACAACTTTCTTCCTCTTCTGAAGATTATTCTAGAACCGTGAATGCGTAATTTTTGAAGCTTGTACATCACTTGTTATATTTTCAGCAACCATCATTAAGTCTTCTGAATTAGATAATGGGTTATCTAACTGTGTGACGTCTATTATTGGCATATCAGGAGGAGAAAGATTCAAGTGAGGAATCATTACATCATGAGGGGATGTAACAGGGACATGTGATTCAACAATTTGAGTTCTTTGGTCTTTTTCATTGGATTTATTCTTTTCTTGATTCATTCTACCTTTCATTCTTGTCCTTTTTCTTTTGACTGTAAACTTATTTGGTTGATTCAGATCTTCATCCTGTCCTAGAGCACCTATATCTAGTTGTATCTTCTCACTAGAAGTTGCTTGTATTGCCATCCGAGATGATTCCCCTATATTATTTCTCCTCTCTTTATTTTGAAATTCACCGGTTTCTTTTTCGGCTCTGACTTTACTGATCTAGTCTCTTGTTCTTTTAAGAACATAGGAAGACTTCTCCTTCAAGCTTTTCAATTCAGGAATTGACCAATCATTAGGAGGGAGCTCTAGCAATTCAATTTTCTCATAATAGTAAGGATCGATCAAAGAAACCTCATCGTCATCTACACCTGTCACATCAATGTCCAACTTGAAGTCTATTACTTGTCGTACTGTAAGCTGCATCCCATCTCTCTTCCTAACTTCAAAATCATTTTCACAGTCCTCCCAAAAGTCTTTTAGAGCCGGGAAGTGGCCAAGATTGGGATTTAACTTTAACTCCTTCACTGCATAGCCCTTACTATCATAAGGGAAACACATCATGTAAGGATGCAAATTTATTGTGGCAATAGATCTTTCGATGTTCTTGGCATCTGATGTTGTATCACAACTATAATATCCGATGCCGATAGGAAAAGCTATTTCTTCTATCCTCCTGTTCTTGCAAAGTTTATTTATTTGACTAATTTGCCTGCACATTTCAATTAAGACCAGTTTATCATCAACAAATCTAGGTAACATCAATGGACACCCATCATAGGTAGCTAACCGGATATAAGTAAACTTCGGGAATTGTATGAAAACACTTCTATATTCTTGTACTTTCATCGCTGCTTCTGGTGAAATCCTAAGTCCAATGTTTCCTTGAATTTCCCTTACAGTTAGCATGGTGAATGTGTCATTCACTCTTCTAAAATGGTGCAGGCTATTATCATACTGAATTTGAGAAAGATGATTATAAATGATGGTCATATCATCATAAACACCCTGCCGTTTAAGTCCTGGCCAACTTTTGGTGCTTGCGATAGCATAGAAAAGATATGAAGTCATATAAAAGTAGTCATTTTCTTGAAGTCCCATGAGCTGTCTATGTAGTGAGTCGCTGATAATTTCAGCCCAATCAATATGTTGTTTTCCTTCACAGATCATGTTGATAAACAAGAACATCCAACCTTCAAAATCGTGTGAATCCCGAAGACCAATGATCCTGCTTAGTAAGGTTACCATGTTTGCCACATCTTCTTTTAACAATGACCTGTGGATGGATTTTCCTTATTGAGATTTCCCTTTTCTTGGTTGTGAGAACCATGACCTAGCAATGGTGTTTAGACATTGAGTTTGATTTGTAGTAAAATACTCTTTGGTAGTTCTCAGATTGATGTTAGCATATTGCATCCGGGTAGGCAATCGAAAAATGCTAGCAATAGAGGGAGGATCTAGACAGACAATTACTTTGTTGTTCAATGAAATAACTTTTCTAGTATCCGGATGATAAGCCTTCATGCACTCTAATACCAAGTCTGGGCACTGTGCTGAAATGGGATGTCCGCCTGCTTGAGCCAAGCCACCTTCTAATATCTTTCCGGCTAATGGAGTTCTTTCTTCATTCATAGAGATGACCAGAAGTCTTGAAGGCAGACACTTCCTAAAATGGTATCACCGATATCTGGAAGCATACTTCTTAGAACAGGAGCATAATCCAACCTTTGATACTTGTACTTCATGATTGATTATCAATCTTTCTTTATCAAATTTGTTAGATGCCTTCAACTTTGTGCTTTACTCTTCACTTCTAACTTCAGAGTAACCAATCAACCGCCCAACCCAAAAGATCTATCAGCATTACATTGGACTGAAAATTATCATGTCTTGTAATAGGCATTCATAAGAATTTGATCTTGCTCAGACTATAATTCACTCATAAATCTGCATGATATTAATGATGCTCTAGCTTATCTGCAGATTGTCGACTGCCTAAGAGAGTAAGGATGCTGATCTGAGGTTTTTAGGGCTACAAGTCAGGAATGACTGTTTCATTTTGTCGAACACTTTCCTAGCATTCTAAATGTTTTGTTCATGCTCACCACCTTTTTTATTTATTTTGGCATTATGTCAAACAAGTCAGGAGCGAAATTTGTTTGATACAGCTGATGAATTCGCATGGAGAAAAGATGAAGAATTTGTTCAGCAGATGTTCTCTGGCATTAATCCTTTGCATATCAAGCGTCTCCATGTAATTAACATTCCTTCATTTGCTAGTATAATTCAGATGCTTGAGTTCTGAGTAAAATCATTTGTCAATAAGATATGGATGGTGATAGATTGCAAAGTTGATATATCGATTTAAAAATCTCTGCACAGTTTTGTTATGGAAATCTGTAATCTTCTCTCTCATTATTGTAGTGGCGTCATCCAAACATAGTGTAGCACCATAACTTGAAGATCAAATATTTGAGCGAAGATTTTCATGGCATCATCAATATTCCTTTGAGCATGACCTTAAGATAACAGAAAAACCGCAGCTTGCAAGAAAGTGTTTAAAGACTAGGGTTATATTATGGTTGGCAATGAGGTATTCAAAGTGGCGTGCCTGTTGAATGGACCACAAGCGCAATTGCTTCTTTAAAGCATCCTTCATTTTCTTGCATGGATAGGAACTGACACTCCTCTGCACATATGAATATGGCGATATTTCTTTTAATGTTAGCAAGTTGATATAAATATATCACTTTTTATCCTCAACGAATGCTGGCGGCTTTATATCATCCAGCTTATAAAACTTAAAACATTTTCCATTGTGAAGAAGAATCACAAGTTGAGGGTTAATTCGTTGGCAGTTGGCAGTGTATGGATGAAGTGGCGTGAGTTTATTTGCTAGATTAGTGTTCCTTTCAAAATGTCTTTCTCTGCACTTTACGAAGGCAACGACCTGCACTTGGGGCTTTATTTCACTAATGCCAATAGTAGAGAGTTTAATTTAAACCGTTAAGAAATTTCCCCATATTTTATACAACTTAAATCACCTCCCACTCTGTTACGCATTCTAGTGTGTGATCAGACAACTCATCGAGCAGTCCACCGAGATTAATAATGAGAGAAAGTGTCGAAACTGGTAACACGCCTTGTCTATGCTCAAACTATGGTGTTATAGGCGAGAATATTATGTTAAGTGGATTTGAAAAAGTGCTCCACCTTCTTGTGCTTCGACTGTACATGCACCAAAACGAGGCATCACGGTGACCTTCTCATGCTGCACTAACCTATTGTCTTCAACTAAAGGTTTTTCGATAAACACATTTGTTGAAGTATGAGCAATAACACCATTGTTGGAGTGCTTGCACTATATATTGATGGGTTATTGTGATCAGCTAAATAACTTTAGTTGTTTTTATATCTTCGCTTCTTCTTGCTGGTGGTGAATGAAGGATCTCTTTTGTTTGATAGTGGCCATGCTTCCACAAAACTTGAGTTATCATACTCACAACCTTCCTTCTTCAAAAACCCAAGCAAGCTCTGGGACAAAGTTCCAGTCTATGATATGGCTCTGGCAGTATACTCTTATTCTTCCTTTTTACCATTACAGGCCTCCTCTCTCTTGAGATGCATTTCGCTTCTTTTAATAACTAGGCTGTTAGCGATTATGCCAAAGAGTGTATTTGAGACTCAAAAGTTAATGGAAAGAGAGAGAAACTCCAAAGGTTAATAACCGTCTCAAAGGGGTTAAGGAATACATGTTTTTGGAGAGGTTAATTAACCTACTCCAAAATGCATATGTTTAAAGTTATCATTAACCTTGTGAGAGGTTAAGAAAAACGTATTTTTGGAGAGGTTAATTAACCTACTCCAAAATGCGCAATTTTAAAGTTATCATTAACCTCTTGAGAGGTTAATGGTTAATGATAGACTTGAAAATACGTATTTCGGGTTACAACATTAACCTGCGATGGGTTGGAACACAGAAGTCAGTTTTCGAAAATTTCAAGTGCTGCACAGAGTTGAGAATGAGCCGGAGACATGAAGATTCAAAAACTCACAACGATTTAGAGATAAAATGGCCAATTTAAAGCTTAAAACCAGACAAGTTTCAAAAATTGACTTAGGCTTTGAAACGATTTTATAACCGAGCAACAGTACGTTATTAGTTAGAAAATATAACCCGAGCTAACATTTGATGCATTTTGTAAATTTTTTGATGCGGAATATGGATTGCATTAAATCGCAACTTTGGCCAAGAAATACGAGCGATGAATTGTTATGGATATTAGGTTGTCGTCTTTAAAATCTTAATTCAAAAAATGTTTACATTTTTGTGAGGAAAATAAAATACGTCGCAATAAAGATTTGAGAATTGATGAAATAATATGAAGTTGAAACTTTGATATTTATGTATTTGGATCCCATTTTTTTTATGGTGAAATAGTTGTGATAAATTTTGGAAATTAATTAATTCCGATAAGATAAGATAAGATAAAATTATTAATGTCCACGAAAAACCAAAACGGTTTATGGGACTGAGCATACAAACAGAAGAGCCAGCCAAGCAAAGGCACCAAACAGTGACTGAAAAGGGACAAAGCAACAAGAAGAAAGAAAGACAAGGTAAGGACTAAGGGTCCTTCATGGAAAAAGGAAATATAAACCTTTCCATTTGCATCTAGGAAGTTGTCATCACAAAACCTTCTATTTGCTCGAATGATCACTTTGAAGATTATAGGCTGCACATTTTTTTAGTGGAACTTACCTTTTCATAAGGATCTTTGGTCCAGTTGATCAACCTTCTTACAATATCCAATATAATTCCCCATTGTTGACCAAATAGATTCATGTTCACTATGTAGAAGATGCCTCACAAGTTTATACGAAGTTTGCCAATGTCAACAATAATGACTTAAAGAAATGACAACTTGTTCGATGAATTTCTCTGCAACTATGCTTTCAACCATGCACTAATCCAATAAGCTATATGTCATTTCAAAGTTGTCAATTTACATGTCGATAAGAGAATACTAGATAAGTTGATGAATCAACTTTCACCTTGTTATTACTATGTTGCGAGTTCATATTCCCCATGAAGCATTCTATTGACCAGTTGGACAAGCTCATTGCTAGATGAAGGGAGCAAAGGTTTTACCATGTCTTACATACAAATTGATCAGAGAATTACAAAATTTGATGGACCTTCTATGTGTAGATCATAGACTTCCCATACTAAGAATCGTGAGCTCTTAAGAGAGACACAATGGTGAACACGTCTTAGATAGAAGTATCTGACAATACTAATTTTCATATTTGCTTTTTTGAATCGAGCTTGTAGCAACATAATTCAAATATTATTGTGAACTTTAGGATTAGAAAGAAAGATGGGTCGATTCATTGTTTCTAGAAGTATTATGGGCCAGAAGTTGAGATGTTCAATGCTTGGTTCATTATCTTGGCCATCGTAGATTAAATATTACACAATTTCCAAATTTCCAAATACATATATTTTGTGTCGAGGATGACATGTAAGTCAAAACATAGAATTTATTTTGTAAGTGTATGAGTTTCTTATTAGTTTCCTTTGTACTTCTTAGTATTTAAAATAGATTATTGCTACTATTCTTTTTTAATTTCTAGAAAATTAATAGTGTCGAAAGGTAAAATGGATTGTACTGACCTGAGGCAGTTAATGAGATGGATTACTTGACGTGAGGTATTTAATAAGAATGATTCAAGTTGGATTATATCTTGGTTGATCTATAATAAGGATAATTTTAGGGCTGAGCTTATTATTAAATCTTCATTTTCTTTAATGATTTTTTACTATTAAATTTCTTTTTTTTTTGTTTTGTTTTGTTTTTTTTTTTACTATTAAATTTTTTTTGTTTTGTTTTTTTTACTATTAATTTTTTTTTTTTTTTTGTTTTGTTTTTTTTACTATTAAATTTTTTGTTTTTTTTTTTTTTTAACTATTAATTTTTTTTTTTTTTTTTCTTTGTTTTTTTTACTATTAAATTTTTTTTTTTGTTTTGTTTTGTTTTTTTACTATTAATTTTTTTTTTTTTGTTTTTTGTTTTGTTTAATTATTATATAGCTAGATTTTATTTTTAATAGTAAAATAATAGTGAAATGAAAGTTAAAAATAACGAATATGAATATGTTGTATAAACAACTCTATAGAAAACAAATTATAGTAAAAATCAGATTAAGTTCAGAACATGGAATTAGGTCGAATGAGTTTTCCCTTAAAAATTGAGATTAATATTTAATTGACAAGGACTAAAACTCACTAACAAAAAGAAATAGAGTATAATTAGTAATTAGATTCTTTTTATAGATTACGATTAAAATCATATATAATTAGTAGTAGTGTATTTGGAGTGAAATTGACGTTGTGACATTAATTACATTGTTGAATATGTTAATGTCTCCGCATTGTAGTTTTCTAATTTTTTATTTTCTCTACAATTAATTTATGTTAGTAATAATAGATAGTTTATATTAGTAATTTATGTTAGTTAAATTTATCTTTCGTAAGCTTGTGTTTTAAGTTTCTTTTTAAATTAGTTTTGAATAAGTAATTAGAAACTACCCCAATTTTTTTACTATTATTAATTATAAGTTAAATACCATATGTACATTTACCATAGCTTCACTATTCTAGTATTGTTCACCATCTCACTTTCTAATCATTTGATAGTTTTGGAAAGATTAGTAACCAAATATTTTTAGTTTGGAAACAATAATATTGTTCACTATCTAGTTTCTAATCATTTGATAGTTTTGGAAAGATTATTAACAAAATATTTGTAGTCTAGAAACAAAGTAAATATGGGATATCATAGGTATGAGTTTTTTATTTGTAGATTTAATGTCAAAATCCATATCAAATATACAATATCAATTTCGTCTAATATTGCTTGAGGTACCATTTCAATACTTATTTTTCAAATATGTTTAGAATATTATTTGATTTTATGTGTTAAGAGTGTTAGAAGTATTATATTATATAAACTTTAATAATTTATAGAATTATTAAAACCTAATCATCTTGACCAATACATGAATAAAGATTGGAAACAAAGGTGGTGTTGGATTCCATAAGAATAAATATAAATGGTAAAGGAATATGTCTGTTTTAATAAATCACTACAAAATGATGAATTTACTAAATACAATTTTATCATCTATAATACTATATATAATAACCTAATAATTAATGTAGATCAAATATCAATGATACACGATTTTCATAATTTATAATAATATTTATTTATATGTACTTCTTGATTAAGTTATGTTTGAATTTTTCATCCATGTTTTAAAATCATGTTGTTAGCTTTGTCATCAAGATGTCAAAGAGTGTTACCTAATGTAAAATGTAGCCATTGATGAAAAATCTTAAATGCGATAAAATACAATAGAAATAATTGATGTCTTATAAAGAAATTTGTGAAATAAGTTTTATGTTTAAAGAATTTGTCAAGCCTTTAAGAAACATCTATATCTCTTGGAGTTGGTGCTCTTTTACATTCTAATGATGAATCATAAAGTCAAAAAGAGGTATTAAAATTTGAGATGAAATACATTTTTCTTGGTAGAAAATATTTCTCTAAAGAATTTGAAATGTTTTAAATTTTTCTAAATGTTCAATCTTGGGGAATACAACCTACGCAATGCAATGAACTCAATAGTTCAAATATAAGAATAAAACTTGTTAGATCAAACAAAAATCCTTTGAAAGATGAGGGAGGAATAATTGAGAAAGAAGAAGGGTAAAATGAACAAACAAAAAGGAGAAGGAAAGAAAGAGAGAGAAGAAAATATGGAAGAGGAGGAAAAAGTGAAGAAGAAGTAGGTCTAAGAGTAACATTTCTCCTTAATACTCACATTAGCTTGAGATAGTACAATAGATGAATGTACACAAATCATACACTAGATGGGATGAGCAATTTAATCAATTTTGAGAAAGAATTGCAAGAGGACAAGGATGAGGAGGAGGAAAAGAAAAGATAGAGAAGGAAAAGAACAACAAGAAGTAAATAGAATTATTTTTTCTACTTAATACTTGCATCATCTAGAGATATTATAGTAGTTGAATGTCTATAGACAGAAGACTTATAGATAAAATGAGAAAATCAATCAAGTTTGATAAATAATTTTCTTTAATAATTTATGTAAGTAATGAGAGTGTTTCCTGTAAAAAAGAGAGGATAAAATGACATGATAGATTAGTTGTTCAATTATTAAAGGAGAAGAAGATGGAAAGCTAAAGGAGAATGGCGATAAGAAGGAGACAAAGAAGGATGGTAAAGAGAAGAATGATAATAATAATATGGAGAGTAAGGACAGGAGGGAGAAAGGAGGGATGCAGAAGGAAAACATGTGAAGAAAACCAAAAAGAGGAGATGAAAAAGAAGGGGTGGATGATGAAAATATGGAAAATGAGGAGGATCAGGAGGAAGAGGAGGAGAAGATACGATAGATAAGGAGCCCACCAAGAAGGAAAGGATTAAGATGAGACTAATGAGAAAGAAAATGAGAGGAAAAAGAAGGACACAAAGTCAAAGTAGAATGTAGAGAACAAGAAGAAAAATGAAGGAGAAAAAGTAGGATAGAAGGTGAAAAAAGAGGACGAGAAAAAGGGGAAGAAGAAGGGGAAGAAGAAGAAATGAGAGAAGGAAAAGGAGAGGGACAAAACGTTGGAGAAGGAAGTAGGAAAGAAAGAGGAGAAAGGGAAGGATAAGTAGGGAGGAGAAAAGAGATGAAATGAAAGAGGATGGAGAAGGAGAAGGACAAGAAGGACAAGGAGGAATATGAGGAGGAGAAGGAAAAAAGAGAAGATTGAAAGAAATTGAAAGTCAAGGGAGATTGAAAGAAATTGAATATTATGAAAAGTGCCATTTTCTTGACAGTCCACATCTAGAGTAGCATGCAAAAGGAAAAAACAATTAAATGCCAATTGTCACAATTAAGTTGGACTATGACACAAAAGGCTAAGTGGGTTTATAATAGTAATACCGTCTTTGAATCCAGAGCCAACTAAAAATAGAAAAGAATATGACATAATAGGGCATAATAAAAAGTGAGTTTGTTTGCATTATACAGAGGTGAGATAGGTTTTGTAATGCCCCACTCAAGAACCCAAGAGAAATTAACCTACTATGTTACAATATTTTATTGAACATTTTAAAAAAAGTTTGTACAAAATGAGATAACAAATTATAGGACATAATAACCTAGCCAAAATAACCCTGGACAAAATAACCCAACCATAATAACCCAAGGATAAAATAACCTAGGGTCATAATAACCCAATCCAAAATAACCCGGAGTCAAAATAACCCATGGAAAAAATAACCCCATAAGATTATAGAGAAAGGAAAAAAAAATTTATAAATTACAAGTATATTTCTAAGAAAAAAATTTATTCGAATTTTCAATTAAAGTGTCAAATTATGAGCAATGCCTCTTATATAATCTAAAATATTATTATTGTCATAACCATCAACTAGTCTTTTTAGTCTTTCTTTGAGTTCATGGTATTTTCTCTTGCTTGGTCGTGTAGCGTGTTTAGCCATATATTTCTCTATTTTGTTCTCTTGGTGACCTTGTTCTTTTTTCACTGCTTTGATGAATCTCTAGATTGAGATATGTGATGATTGAAGTAATTCACTAAATCCTCTATGCCATCCCTCAATAGAATTATTAGTTTTGGGAAGATCATCTTGAATAGCTAAATAGCAGTTCCACATTGTGATTGGAAACTTGGGTGACCGTCTATTGCCTCTTCTAGTTAGTCTTCCAATCCATGTGTCTTCAAAATAATCAATTATGGGTTGCAAAGTATCCTCATGTTCTATATAATAAGGAGATTGTAGAAGTATTTCAAATGCATTTATTACATATATTCGAGGCACAAAAGCTAATGCAACCAGTTTTTTGATCTCAAATGAAAATACTTCATCGACACTGTAACGTGTTTGTAGACCTACTTCTTGAACTTTCCTCCACAAGCACTGAGAGAAATGGAAAAGACATCCTCGAATAGTGATATTTGGAAAAAATTCAGAAATAGCTCCCTTGAAACCTAATTCAAAATCAATAAGTATAGTTTTTAGGTTTAGATCAGGTTGCAGTTGTTTTAATTTTACAAGTAGTTGTGTATAAGTGGATCTTGTTTTGTTGGTCATAAGAATATAGATGAGTGGAAATATTGCATCATTTTTCAAGCCATGAATTGTGTACAACTGCTGAAAAATGCTTGGTACTGTTTTAAATGTACCATCACTAAACCAATTTTCAGATTCTTTTAGTAGTTGCAAATTTTGTGTGGTGGTGAATATTAAAAAATGATTCTCATTATTACTGTCATGATAAAGAAACTTTTCCCCTCTATTGTTAATTGTATTATCAATTGGTAAGATAAGATCTCTCGATGTCTGAGGATTTGGTGGTGGTACTTCAAATCTTATTCTTTTCCTTCGAATCATTTTGGATAATGCATTGGTTGATGGTATTGCTCCTGCTATCGGTAATGAAATATTAGAACATGTAGTAGAAATGATATTTCTTGTAGAGTCTTGAGTCAAGCATGCCATGTCTTTCATTTCATTCAACTTCTGTTTGACAACAATCATCTCAATTTTTGGAGCATGATTATGTCCTGTACTGCTAATCACATCATCGGATTCTATTTGTGTTGTAGTATAGCACCAACTTGAACATTTATTTGTAAAATATTCTGCACAATGCCGGATCATTTTATTGACACCTTCTTGATGAAGCAAATAAGTGTAACCATTTAAAATGAGTAATTTTTTATTTTTTGACTTGTTAAAAATTGAAGAGGCATTGTATAGATTAAAAATTATGAAGAATTTCTCAATTCCCTAAAAGTATATTTATTTTTGTATACTTTATAGAAACCACTAGAAAAATTTAATATAATATTTTAAAAATTATATTAATTTTTTTTTTAATGAATTTTGAATTCTCTTTTTCTTATCACTCTTCATTTTTCTCCCCTTCTTCCTTCCTTTACTTCTCTAAACTCTTAACTTTACCACTTTATATATCCTCTTAATGTCTCTTCATAATGTCTTTTGACTTACATCTTTTCATAATAACTTTTATTTAGCTTATTCCCACGAATTTATCTTTATTTTTATAATTATTTACCATTTTATAAGTTATTGAAGCATATTAAAGATGTTTTAAGGCTATTTTAGGGGTATATAATGGATATATGGTCTAAAAATGACCCAAATGTCCTCTATGGTGCCTCACAATCCCTTTTTAAGCATACTAACTTGATCTAGAATGACTATGAGTTATTTTGTCCATGGGTTATTGTGTCCTTGGGTTATTATGGTGGGGTTATTGTGTCCAGGGTTATTTTGGCCAGGTTATTATGTCTGGCACTCAAGATAACAATGTGGAAGCAACACACACACACACACGCACACACGCACGCACGCGCGCACACACACACACACACACACACACACACACACACACACACACACACACACACACACACACATCAAGTACATATAAGCAATTACAACTACAATTTTCATTCCTCAAGGGTTTCTTCATGTTGAGTCATGCTAAAGAAAGTTTTATTAATTAGTTTTAATCTTAAGCACAATGCCCATAATAATAAATGAATAACAAATACACAATCTTCTACCGATGCCTCCCACTACCTGCTTATTCCGTTCTCGTGTCTGTCTTTAATGTCGATGCCCTTGCACGGTTTGAAAAATAGTCTTCTCCTACCCATACTCAGGCGGTCAATGGGACAAGGTTTTGTCCTTTAGCCATGGTGTTTGGCGACCCCTCTACTGTGTTTAGGGGTGTGGCTTCTGCGCCCGTGGGTCTTGCTAGGGTGACTTTTTCCCCTGTTACTTAGCCTTGTGGTGTTGCAGGAAGATCCGCCATCTCTTGTGCTGATGTGGCCGCCTATGACGCTGGTATTGGTGGTCAAGCTATGCGTTCAGGGTTGCGTGTTGCTGTGCTTGTTGCTGTAAGTAACCCGATTATGATTGTTCTAGATTGTGATATTGTTAATGAGATTTTCACATATGTGGAGGACTTCTCTTCTACAACTGCTATTTTTTGTTTTAGGGGATTTTGGCCCTCTCTATTGGATCTGCATGCTTGGATATCCAAATATTGGGAGCCTATCATTTTGGATTTAGTTTAGATTTACCTTGTGGTAAGGGGCTTTTTAATTGTGAAATTTGCTACTATTGAAGATAGAAATGCCATCCTGCGTCGTGGTTTCTCTTGGGAGGAGAGGTTCCCCTTGATGGCTAAACCTTGGTATAAGGATTTTGACCTGTCAACTGAATCCTTTAATAAGATTCCTCTGTGGTTGCAGAATCTTCCCCTTCACTTATGGCTAGATTCTGTCCTGGAGGTTGTGGGGGATGCCCTCGAGGACTTCTTGCTAGTTGATACCACATATTCCATTGTGTTTTAGATGACGTATGCTCTCATTCTTGTGGGGATCAATGTCTCCAAGGGGCTCCCTAAAAAGATTAAGTTGGCCTCTCCTAATGGCTCTTGGATTCAACTTCTTGATTATGAGGGTATCCCCTTCAGATGTAAGAAATGCCATAAGACATGTTGGATACAATTGAATAATCGTGTGTTGTCTTTGATGTTACACAAATATCATCATCATTATCAATCAGTATATGCCGAGCTCATCGGGCAGTAAAGATAGTTCTCAATGTCTACCAAGCGTTCCTATGTTTGCCTAGTTCAGATGGCAGTGTCTACCGAGTTCACTTGGGCGTCGAAGGAAAAGTTGCAGAAAGTGAGTGTTAGCCAAGCTCACTCGAGTAATGAAGAAAAGTTGGATGGAACTAGTGCTAACTGAACTCACTCAGTTGCCAAAGGATTTTTGTAAGACTGCAGTCTTAACCAAGCATCTGTTGGTTAACAAAGGAAACCACTTTAGAATTTGTTTCTATCGAGCAGGGTTAGCTAGCAAAGGATTTTCCTATTTTGTTGTATTGAGTTTAATTGATCTATCTATTGATTCTAGCCAACTAAGGTGATAAATATTGATTATTGTAAGCTGTATTTGAGCCGACTTGACAAAATGGAAGGTATAAGTATCAAATTGTGATTTCAAAGTGTGCAAGTGTGAGTGCAAGAGAATGTGCGAATTATAGTGATGCGATTGAAGATCTATTGAAGCAAATTTGAAGGATAAGCAGAATATCCTTGTGGTGCAAAAAAATCATATTAGATAAGGAAGGATCAAGTACAAGCCAGAATAGAGATATGAAATCAACAATTAAGTTACATTCAAATCAGGTCATTTCATTATTACTCTCTAACCATTGTAGCTGTGATCTAAATCTCTTAACAGAGTTGGCTTAACAACTATTTGAAAATCCTCGAACAAGGTGGCCATTCCATTGAATTGTTCTCAAGACCTCTAACCAGGCCACTCCTAATAGGGTGATTAAATCCTTTAATAGGGTCACACCTAAAAGTGTATTTTGTAACCTTTAACAGGGTTGGCTCCTAACATGGCTCACTTCAGAAGAGTGAAAATCAGTAACTAGTTGCTATTAGTGGTTTTTCCCAAATTGGGTTTCCATGTTAAATCCTGGTGTGAAATGTGTTCATGCTATTTTCGTTATGTGTTTGCAACTAAGTTAAAGTAATGGTAATCACATATTAAAACATCTAATGGTTTATATGTTAATCTTTTATCGAGCTAATCCAGTTACTACCGAGTTACAACACTTTGTGTGTTTACCGAGCTTCAACAGTATTCAGTTATTTGTTTGCATTTTGTGTTGACATCAAAAGGGATCTGAGATTTATTTTTGTAGTAACTGATTCACCCCTCCCCTCTCAGTTACTCTTATATTTCCAACAAAGACCAACTACCTTGCTGCATGATGCTCCTCTAAAAAGTTTAGATTGGAGAAGTCACCTTCTTGGTGGATGGGCATTTCGGATGATCACTACACAGTTCATAAAGTTTCCTTTGTTGGGGTTGGTGACTCTTCTAAGGATTCTTTGGTGGCATATTCTGTTGATGTCTCTAATGGCTCAAATGTTGCCCCTACGATGGTGACCAATACAGTTGTCCCTCCTTCAGATGCTGTAACTGGTGATTCGATTGTTTCCCCTCTTGCAGGTCTATCTTAGGATGCTGCTATTGTCCCTTCTACTATTGTGGTCCAAAATTCGTGTAGTGGTGGTGTTTCTTCTCCTGCCATGAGGATTTTGGGGGCTGGTTGTGGTGTTGTTGACTTTGCGTGGTAGAAGGCTGTTGGGATGGTGGAGGATGGATGGACAACAGTAAAGGGAAAAAGGTCAAGCCCTCCATTCCATCTTTTGATATGTCTTTAGGTTCTCAAAAGATAGGATCAAAATGTAAATCTTGAGGCTTTGTCTATTTGAGGTTGTCCCTCTTTTGTTTGGATCTCTTGGCCCTTTTGGCCTATTGTTCTTTGTAGTTTGACATGGTTCAGGACTAATTCTCTATTTCTTTTGTAACCATGGGGTTTCAGGTTCCCGTTCAAAACCTGTTTTGGTGGTTGAAGTGTACTGTATTATCTGTGAGGCCACCCTAGTTACCTTGTTTTGGTTGGTGACCTGTTTCACGTTTGGGCTATAGTATTTTTGGTTCGAGCTTCATTGAAAATATTATAATTTGTAAAGGGTTTCAGGCACCCTTCAAAACCTATTTTCCTTAATAAAAAACAAATACACAATCTCATAAGAAAATACATAAATATAATTGGTATGATAAAGAACATCCAGATAACAACATCCACTACACATGTCATTGGGTATGTAATAATAAATACAAGTACATCAAATACATTATATCAACTCATAGGATCTCAAAATTAAAAATACATAAATACATAGATACAAAATTGAATAGAAATATCCTGGATTAGAACAACAATGATAAAGATACAACCACATAAACAAACATCCAACATCGGTGCCAATTCGCGGGGGACCCATATCATAAGAAGTCACCATTCTTGACCACATGCTCACTTAATTAGGGTCCCACTTCCACCGTGCATGGGAGATAATGTAGGATCCACATATGTATATCAAATCATAAACTCAATCCTAGGAAAGATAAGATAAGCTAAATCTATTAATATCCAAAAAAAGACCACCAAGGGTCTAAGGGACTAAGAGCATACAACCAAAAAAGTAACGAACAATAGAACACCAAACAATGTTTGGGAAAGAGCAAGCGAGAAGCAAAAGAAATAAAGCAGCAAAGGAGCCAACAAAGAGGCAAGAACTAGGGATCCTTCCTTTATTGAAAGAAATCCAACACTGAATGAGACAATTTCGGGTAGGAAGGAACTCTGGTCAGTAGTTGCGAGTTGCGGGAGTGGTGCCATTGAAGAGTAAGAGTAAACCTAGTGCAAGGTCTCATTGATCTAGAGTGGCCATCCATGGGGGTACTAGAGGCATTGGAGGTTCACTTCACCCCCCATGTCAGAGACAAAGGGAAGAAGAAGGTGGTGATGGAGAGATGATCTGAGACCTTCTAGGGGGGGTTAAGCGCTATAAAGCGTGGTCCTGAAATTACATCACCTCCCTGAGATAGAGCACTAGACACCTCTAATCCATGTATGCAAAAAAAAGCACAAGGGAACTACACTCTCTGAAAAAACAATAAAATCTCCCTCTGATCTCATAGGAGGATGGGCAACAGAAGATGAAATGCATCTCAGTCTTAGCCTCAACCAAGGAGCACAAGCAACAGATCCGGTCCTCTCTTTCCATATAATGATTAGTCTAGAGCCGTAACCAGTGGGAGATGACTTTGAAAGATCCAAGGGAGATGCATAAGGCATGAAACTGACATTGCGACAAGAAGCTAGGTCGTGTAATAATCCCATCTGTAATAACTAGGAAGTGCTAATCGTAAAAGACCATCTTAGGATGCAACCCCCCAATCGTGTTACTCTTAGTCATGGTGATATACTATCTATAAATGTTCATCCTGACATGCCCATTCAACTCCTACTATGATGGGAGGAGATGAGCGGGAGCATCCAATGAAAATTGGAAGTGAGGGATGTGGTCAATGTGAATCCGTATTGAGCTTAACAAAGAGGTCACCTGAGTGTACCAACATTGACCACATGAGAGATTTAAGGCAACAATGACAGTAGAGGAGCAATAGGCCAAGTAAGCATATCTGCGATGACCATCTGTGAAATTTGGAAAGCCACAAAGCTAGTGAAGAAACCAAACCAGATAAAAAATGACACCCATTCTGAAAGGATGAGCCCTAAATTCTGTCTTAATAATGTCATGGAGGGTGAATATATGGCATCTAATAATGTGTTAGAGAAGCAGAGTCTAAACATGCTCAATAGAGGTCCAATATAACTCAAGAAGAGATGACCCCCATACCACAGAACCATAAAGCATTGTTAGTTTGACCAAGGAGTCTAGAAGGGACAACTTGGACATCATGTCCTAGAAGTGGTGTTTAAAGCATTGTCTCTTGAGCATAGCAAGGGAGCACATCCCCTTGTTAACTCTGGGTTGGATGACCAACCTCATATTGAAGTGTTGTCCTGAGAACTTGACATCAAGTTATGTGTAAGAAGAGGCAATCTCAATCTCCTATCCCTAAAAGTAAAAGTGTAGATTAGAGCTCTTTAGTCAGTTAAATACCATAACTTGAGTCTTACTCAGGTTCATATTTAGTTGCTGCAAGTTACAAAAAGAACAAAAACTGTCTAAGAGCCTTTGAAGACTCTCAAGAGAGGATACTAAAATGACCACATCATCAAAATAAAGGAGAATATAAACCAAAACCTAGTGTAAGTAACAACCATCACCTAGGAGCGAAGACTCTCTGAGAAAGGTCTCAAGCTCATCAATATAAATACCAAACAGTGTGGGGGAAAGAGGGAAACCCCGTTTCACCCTAATAATGCTTTGGATAGGAGTTGAGAAACCCTAAGGAGTCCTAAACCTACCCACAATTTTCTCGTATAACCTCATAATAGCTGTGATATTGCTATAAGGATTTGACTATGTGATTTTGAGTCACACTCATTGACCCATGTTTCATGTGTAGCGATTCAACATGAATTGACCTTTCATGAGAATAAATGGAACACTTAGCACCCATTAGATATAGGTGATGCTCATAGGGGTGAAGCACCGAGACTTCTCAGGAGGTCACCCATCCTAGTACTACTCCAACCTGAGCACACTTAACTACAAAGTTTCCTCCATGGTTAAACCCAAAGCTTGCAACCCCATTTGTAAAAACTTCACCAAGTGTTGTGCCTTATGAGCCATTCATTAGAAGGCCTCTTAAGCTTGTCAGTTGATAAGTAGACAACAAGTCAAATTGTGATATTGCTATCAGGATTTAATTGTGTGACTTTGTGTCAAACTCATTGACCCATGTTTCATGAGTAGTGATTCAACACGAATCCATCTCTCATGAGAATAAATGGAACACTAAGCACTCATTAGATCTCTCATAATAGTTGTCAATAAGATTTTTGAAATCCCAATGTCTCTGAGCCTCTAGAAAAGGGCCATTCACAAGATGATGTTAAAAGCCTTACGAAAGTCTACAAAACAATAGTAAAATTTTGCAGAGTGGTCTTGAGCCTTCTCAATAAAAGCCCATAACATCATGATGTGGTCCATGGTTTGATAACCTTCTTGAAACCCAACCTGGCCTCTATCTTTGCAAGCCCTCCTGTCAAGCTCTCTAGTAAGGATAATGTTCAGTGTTGTGGCATAGAGCTTGGCAAAGCTGTGTCTAATCATGATAGTTCTATAGTTTCAGAAGTCAGTCTGGACTTGTGGATTGGATAGATCACATGCCTCAACTAGGAATCCAAGAAGCTAGTACAGACCACTTCGTTGAAGAGTGTGGGAAGAAAGGAGAATAGTACTGAGGCACCAAGCTTGAGGAGCTCAGCTTGAAAACCCTCCTCCTCACCTTGCTACAACTCATGTATCAAAATGGCCTCAAGAATGCTGGAGGGGGTAAAAAGGTGGTGGCAATGGGGAGGTGAGGAGAGGTGAAGGGGGGGTTGGATAGGGATGTCGTACAGAGTGGAGGCATGGGCAGTGAGGGAGATGAGATCGAGGGGGGGGGGAGTGATGAGGGAATAAAGTGTGTTATAACAACTTGGGATCCCAAGAAAGTGTGGTACATAAAGAGTGACACTAGAAATGACAATAAGCAAGATGAAGGCTAGTGAAAGCAGTAAAGAAAGTCTCAAAGGTTGAGCGCAAGTGTTGATGGTAGGACTTACAGTCATCATCGAACCATTGGTTCATAGGGCATGTACTATGATGTTTGGAACAACAGAAAGGATGATGGGGGATAGAAAGGAGAGTAGACTCCCATATCATAGCTATTAGCAAGTCAAACATAGAAGAAGCTTGGTCGAGCTCATAGAAGTTACCAGTGGGAAGGAGTCGCCTGAGATGGAAGGTGAAGAGGGTAGGGTCACTCTCAGGGAAGTGAAAGCTGGAACAAGAGGAGGGTGGGGAAGGGGGCAAAGAGGGTTGGAGGTGAGGGTGAGGGGAGAAGCTAAGTGAAAGGCTGAGGAGAGTGTGGTCAGTCAAGGGAAGGTGAGAGATGGAGAAGTAGAAAACTAAAGGAATAAAGGAGGTTGAAGCAAGAGCGTAGTCCACAAAACTCGCACCACCAGAGTGGGGCCAACAAGTGAAGATCTTAGAACTCGAGAAGTAAGAGAGGCCATTCAAAATCACCATGTCGATAGACTCACATATCTAGAGGAGGTCACGTCTATAACTAGATAAAAGTTCACAACTATCTTCGGAGGTGCGCTGGAGCCCAAAACTAGTTGGATCTATCTAAGAAGTACAAGACCAGTTTGAACCACGATCATGTAAAGGTGTTTGCAAGTCTCTGGTCCAGGCATTAAAGTCCCCTAAAATAATGATGTCACCCATAGCTAGAAACATGGAGATGCACTCTTATAAGTCCGAAAAAGGGTCTCCATCCTCAATAGTATGAATAGCTACTAAGAAGAGGTGAGCATGAAGTAGCAAGCGATGATGAAGATATCTCTCTAACGATGTCTAGTATGACTGGTGTGGTTGATGTAGAATCCTAATAGCCAAATGTACCTCAAGGGTACACAAACTATTGATAAAGAAAGATAACCAAAGTCGAACATACACTCAATCGATTCCAATGCTACATGCCAAAGTCAACAAAAGATACCAATTATAAAAGTCAACAAAAGATACCAATTATAAATCAAGTATCAAAATCAAAGAAATACAATATTGAAAGAAAACCAATTCTAAATCAAATGTCAAGTGTGAAATGATAATAACCAACAAATAAATAATTGTCATTAATAAATGTCCACCACCCACAATAATTAAGATCCAACAATGAGTATCAACTCACAATAAATACATCCAACATGTACATCACTAGAGTAAAATATAAAAATATGAAGGAGACTCAGGCTACATACTAGGGAGTGTCATCACATGGTCAAACTACTATCTCAACTTCTAATTCTTTCTCCCATAACTACTATTTCTAATCTTTGTATGGTAAAACATAAAATTATATATTTTCACTTGCTTATCCTTCATCTTAAAGCATAAAAAATCAATCATTAAAAAGAAAAGACACATCCTTTCCTTTGGATATTTCAATCTCATAAGTTCTATATGTAAAAAATATTAAGGATCTACATGATCTATTTTTTTTTTCCATTTTAACTTGTGGAAACCTCTCTTTTGTAAATGAGCTAAAACTAGATCTCCAACCTAAGCTTCTTGCTCTTTCTTTATAAGATCATCATATTATTTACATTATACTATACTCTTATTAATGTTCTTCACTTCATTATGCAACTCTTGTAGGTATTCATTTTTTCCCACCAATGCACCTTTCAAAAATGCATCCTCTCACTTCATTTATTCCTCATGGTTTATAGCCATATATTATTTGAAGATGACACTTAGTTATCTCCTCCTTATAGAGTTATCATGATTAAATTCAACTTGTGTAATTAGTAGGTCCCATTGGTTTGGCCTTTAAAAAAAAAATTCCTTTTCTTGTCAAGCATCCTAGAAGATTTATGAGGTTTCTATTAATAAACTTTGATTACACTAGCTTGTAGATACACTAAACTAAAATAAAACTTAGTACTTAACATCCTCCACAATCCTTGTGACACTTATGTTGATATTGCCAAGAGTTTTCCATGTCCTACTACAAATGAATTTTCTTCATTGGGTGTTTATTTTTTTGTTGCTACTATCTCTGCTACTGTTGCTCCCATTGGGAGTATTGTTCCTAATCCGGTGGATGTTGTCTCTTTTCCAACTACTAGTTTTGATTCTTGCTCTCATATTTGTCTTACTTTGCCTCCTCATACTTTTTCTAGCCTGACTACTTGTGTTGGTCTTGCTAGATCTTTGGAGTCTACATCACCTTCTTAGATGTTTGTGGTCCTTTCTACTGTTGATCCTTCCTTGAGATCTTTTATGCCTTCCCATTATGGGGTTATTTCTATTTTGGATTGTATTTCTTGGTAGAATGTTGCTGCTAGGGTGGAAGAAAGATGGACAACTGTAAAAAGTAAGAAATCTAAGTCTCCTTAGTCCTTTTTTGATATGACCCTTCATTCCCATAATGGAAAGACGAAAGGGAAATCTTAGTGATTTTTGATTGGATTGAGCTGCATATAGGTTTATTTTTTCTTTTCTTTTTTCATGCAACATCTGCTTTTGTAGCTTGCCCTTTGTTCTCGGTTTAGTTTGGTCTTGTTTTGTCCTGCTCAATCCAGTTACTAGTCTTGAATATCTTTAGTTAAGAGGTTTCAAGTCCCTTTTAAACCTATTTTGTATAGGGTTTTAGAGTCCCTTCAAAGATTGTTTCCACCTAATAAAAAAACATCTTCCATAATTTTCTCAAAAAATTACCTAGAAAATTTGTCTCTATCTAAAACTATTTTCTTTTTCAAACCTTTGTTTAGCAACACCTCTAAAGGATAGTGTGGCAACATTCATATCATCATTTGAATTCTTCCATAGAATCACGTGTGGCATATTTGAAACCTTTCTTCCACAATAAAAATAGTCATTACCTCACTACATTTTTTAATAATTCAAGAATGAAATCCATACTCACATCTTCTCATTATCTCTTTGGTATTGATAGTGGTTGATTTAAACACATGTTCTAACTTTTCACTTTAGAAAGCAACTAAACTCTAAAATTGTGCACTATGCTCTTCATATCCATACCCATACTTAGCCGATAATAGGCCTCATAGGATTGCCAAATTTTTACCTTCTCTAGAATTTCTTACAATTTTTCTAGTATGCTTCTCCCTTATTTCCTCTCATTCATCTTCGAGATATGCATAACCTATTGGAAACTAGAATTGAAGAAATTGTTATGTTGTCATTGATGTCAAACCTAATGGTAAGACAAAATCTCAAACCTACTAGAGAGACATTTACTAATAGTGTAGAGTGCCATATCATGTGATTGATAAAGATAATTTGAAAAGAATATATAACAAGGTGAGCTAGTGATGTTGTTGAATGATGAGAAAGTTAAGTGTCATGGAATTAAAATGGGCACTTGATAAGTTCGTACATGTCCAATCAACATATGAAGTGAAGAAGACAATGTGATGAAGCTTAGAGTTGGAACAAGTTAAAAGTATAAGCTTGACCAAGTATCAATATTGTCAGTCAATGAAGGGGTTGAAGCAGAAGATTAAGGAACTTAAGTAGAAGCCAAAAAAATAGTTCAAGCTAAGTGATAGTTATTGCCAAACAAATGTATGAAGAAATGCTAGTAGTGACCGAGTATAGTAATGGTTGAGAGAGCCTATTGATGCTGAGTGAGAAAATATAGTGTATTCTGAGCTATACAATGATGACCAAGTAGAAGAGCACAATGATTTCCGAGTGACAATAAAAGTTATAGTTTGTAAAAGAATTGATTTTGAGGTTGACATAGTTAAAATTTTGAATTAGTCAAAGTGCATGGATGGTAAGGATTGATGAGCTAGCATATTTAATGCATGAGGAGAGTTTTTTATGCTATCAAAGGCAAGGATTTGATTAGAAGTTTCTAGAAGAAGGAGAACAAGATGATGAAAGGATTTAATGAATCTGACCTAACCCTAAGATCAACGATGATGTTAAGCAACAAAAGATCAAAATTATCTATTTAAGGAGGCATAAGAGATGTTTTCTAAGGTTGGTTAATTGTTGATTGGAAATCTTAAGGAGAAGCTATGAAGAGCATAACAATATAAGAAAAGTGTAAAGAGTTTGGTGAGTTATGATTGTTGGAGGAGGTGCCAAGAAGATCAATGATGGAGATGTGAATAAAGGCCAGTCAATGAGCTAACTAATGAGTGAATGGATATCTGTATTTGCAAAGTGAGTTGTACTTTATAGATTAAACCTACTGTTACATTCTAACCATTGCGACAAACAAAATCCTTTAATCAAGGTTGACCTAACAATCATTTTGTAAATCTTTTAATCAAGGTGACATTCTAATGGAATGATCCAAAGTCCTCTAACAAGGCCACTCCTAATAGGGTGATTAAATCCTTTAACATGGTCACATTCAACAATGTGTTATATACCCTCTAATAGGGTTGGCTCTTAACTTAGCTCACTTTAGAATAGTGAACAATTGGTACTATGTTACTTGGTGGTTTTTCCAAAATTGGGTTTCCACATTAAATCTTGGTGTCAAAGTTTTATTTACATATGTGGATGTTATTGTTACACTTGTTATATTTTTACAGTAGTTTATTTTACTGGCAATCAACACATATAGGAAACAAAGAGTTAAGAAATTGCATGAAAAGTTAAGTTGCTGATGATGTGCTATATAGAAAAAGTTGATTTATGAGATTGATTAATCTGATTGAAGTTAGTAAAATTTGAATTGGTACATCTAGACTAAAGGATAACTGATTCACCCCCCACTCAATTATTCTAAATTATTATAACATAACCATTATCCCTAAAATACTTTAGCCTCTTGAAATAAACAATTCCAACCAAATACACCTACCCATCTTAATAAGTGTCTTACATGATATCTTCACCTTTCCAGACTTAAAATTTTCTTGAAAAAACTCACATAAATTCAAACTCAAGAACATTTACATTCATTTCATAGAATAATTGGAACCTACTTAATGCATGAACTAGCCTATTGAATTTACCAATCTTACAGTTTAAAATAAATGAATATATTTGTATCATCTTAAAATGGAAGCACTTCCATCTTGGTAGGTTTAGCACCCTCTTTTAGTACAATTATCATGATATATTTGTATTTAGGATGCATTATGCACTTGATTCCTTCGTTTTAGGTGAAATCGGGGTTAGGATCTTGAAGATTCTACTTAATTTCCCTCCTCTATGGCTCTATTTTTTGGGTAGGATTTAGGAATAGCTCCTCCTAGCCTTCATTATATTCATTATAGGATTTTGTGCCTATTCTTGGATTCAATCCTATACTGATGTCATTTATAGGTCTCCAGGTATCCTCGTGACTTTATGCTTTCTACTCGGGTTGGGTTTTGACACCTAGGTTGACCCTGACCTAAGGAAAGGTTGACCAGGTCGACTATGGTCTAGGACAGGGTCAAGGTCGACCTTGACCCTCTTCAGGATTTGATCCCCCTTTTAAGATTTTTTTAGATTTGAATGTGGAAGGGGGCTTAATTTGAGATTAATTTATTTCTTTTCCCTCCTTGGTTATTGTGATTGGACCATACTTCAAGATGAAATTCAAATTATGGGTCCTCACATTACTCTAGGAGCTTCACCTTGAAGCCTCTATATAAAGACTCCCATTTGCATCTATCTACAAATATAATCAAGAGATAACAAGAGAACAAGATGACACTATGAAGATGCAGGGTTGCAAGAGAATGATATAGGAGATCAAGCTATTGTGGATATCAAGCATTTTTCTACCATTATGAACATCTATTTGGAGCAAGAGAGATCCAATCTTCCTTGATCTGCCATTATCGATATTCAAGCATTCAAAGATACAATCATGGGGTAGCAATTACAGATTATGAGTTTGGTAGGAGTACTTTAGCCTTGGGTCTTGGTATGCTTTCTTGTCTTATTCAAGTCTATATGTTGCTTTCTCATACATATATATTCATGTTAGGGTTTCAATCTAGTAGATTATATCTCGGCATTACACATTCAACACATAGACACATTCTATTATATCTGGCTATTCGTGGAGGTGGAAACCACCAAAATGGGGGTTTGACTAAGGTAAAATCCTATATAGCCACCCCAAAACACTATTTTTAGGTATATGCAAGTGCTATTTCGAGAATTGAAGTACAAATTTGGATACCCTTTTCGCCAAACTTCCAAGATCTACATACACAATTTTCATTGGAGCAATTTACGTCAAGGTTAACTTTTTGGGGCACAATTGTGCCTCGGGGTAAGATTGTGCTCCGCTAATTGGGTTAAGGTTGACTTGCCTTTAGAAGGATAAAATCTTTATGGGTTTTCTTCATCTCGACATTTCTAGTCTAGCACGAAGTGCATATTTTTCAGAAATTGTGTATAGGCATCAATTTCCATATTGGTGCTATTTCAAGGTATGTATCTTATGTTGTTTAATTTCAGGCATTTCCATTACTTATTCCATATCAACTCTAAAACTATATATATATATATATATATATATATATATATATATATATATATATATATATATATATATATATATATATATATATATATATATATATATATATAGATATAGTGGTGAATGTCTTATGCATTGTTAGAGATCCATTTTTACCCTATTCAATATCTAAATAAATTCAAGCAACTTCATATGATTTTGACTTAACTTACATTGGGTGTTTATAAACAAACTACAATGCTTGATGATCTATGTACAAAAAAAATCCTTGGGTAGTAAACCTTGGTGTTGAAAGTGAACCCACAACTCCTAGAAATCACTTGCAACCAAAATGCCCATCACATTTGAAAATAAAAACACATGACTATGTTTTACACAACCTTGAATGATGAATTGATCGATGAGAGAATAATATGATATTGAGATGAATTGAACAACATAGATTGAATTTATTGAATAAGATCACATAGATATTTTATAATGATTGTAGTGAATGCTTCTAAAAGCTTAAAGATAAGCCTTTGATGAAACCTTAGGTGAGGATTAAGTTACATCATGACAAGTGACCTCATTGTATTCTATGAGACAACATTACCTTATTTAGCTTAATATAACTACAAAAAGGCACTCCCTAGTATAGTTTAAGTGAATAGAATAAAAGGGTACCTAGGTAATTAGTGATAGATTAATTAATTACCATGGTGATTACTTAATTACTCAAACATGCACCCACTTAAGATTAACTTAGGGAGAAGCTAAAAATCTAAGGATGATAGCAAAGATAGATGCATGAATGCATGTATGGATGAGTCCTAGCTATAAGGATTGACAAATTACCCATGTATAAAGAAATGTAATCTTTTACAATTGAAGAAAGAAGAAAACCTCATGGAAAATGACTACTCTCAAAAATAGAAAATAGTAATTCCACCAATGAAATGAGAATAAAAGGAGTTGCATGATACCCAAAGTGATGAAGGGCCACACCACCCTACCAACTCATAGTCAAGAATGCAACAATATGGAGACAAAGAGATGACAAAATTCTTCCCAAGCAATTTTATTGTACTTGAAAATCCTTACAATATTCTCCAAATGAGATAACTCCAAATTCTTACAATATGAGAGAGCTTCCAAACCAAGAGCTTCCAACTAGCTTGACCATCAAGAGCTTCTACAAGAAATTACAATTGAAGACTTCTACTTCCCAAACTTGATTACAAATGATAATAAGCCTTGCTTAAATAGGCACTTCCAACCCAAGACATTACAAACACAACCAATGTGCGATAAAAGGTAAATACAACTACCTTAAAAATAAATATTAAATTCCCACCCAAATACAACTAAGCACCACCATGTGGCCCAATTAGAAAATTACATTTCCATTGTGGATCACAACAAATATTAAATGAATGATTTAAGGAACTTTCCACAAACTCCTAAGATGCCACCTACACACCTCGATTAATGGAATGACAACTATTTTTCTTATTTTTTCTATTTGTGACACCTATGCACCTTGAAAATAAAAATTCCTATTTATTTATTTATTTTTCTTTCTATTTTTATCACTTTCTCTCTCCTCCAATTTTTTTTTTGTTTTTTGATCACACTCATTTTTGTGATGCAAGATGCTCCTACATCACAAAGAGGTTTCTTTTGTTACATGAGTAGAATAAATGTCCCTCACTAGGAGAGAAAAAATGAAGATATGAATCTCCCTATAAAGAAGTAGGTGTAATGATGAAAGAATGAACGTGAAACATGATTTGTTACCCATAAGCAACATTTCCCCCCTTAGAAAGAAATAGATCCACTAGCGATTAGAGAATCCAATCCTACAAATAGTGTGATTGAAAATAAAAATCAAAATGATGCCTTTATCTTAATTTTTTAGTTTTCACATGTTATAATTAGACAATGTCAAGTTTAAAGTGTGCAAACACAATCAATACCTGATACAACTCATATATTTTTAGGATAAACACTAGATTAGATCAACCCTAGAACATTTTCAATGATATTACCCCAAGACGATCTACCCCTTGGTGTGGCTGACTTAGGTACGAGTCCATACAAATAAGACAAAGGATCATACCACCTAAGATAAAAGAAGGTGAATAAGGGGATCAAGTGTGATAAATACATGTAGGTAGAAAATGGAGGAAAATTTAGAAAGGGTGATGGCTATACATGTTAAGGAAATGGAAATGGATTCGTGTCTTGAGAGATGACAATATATGGAATTAAGGTTGTGGAAAAAGAGGACATATAGATGTAAAACTAAGTATAATAATTTTTAGTTAAGATGGAGTAGGATGATGATAGGTTGGTGGTATGGCAAATAGTGGGCCTAAAAATGGAGGACCTAACGAGGAAGTAACACAAGTAGAGGCATCAAACATGTTAGATTATTGGAGGAGATGATAACAAGGTACAATGTTTTGCACAATGTGCTGCATACATTATATAATATTCAAAATTGTGGCCATTTTAGAATATTTTAAAACTTGATGGCGAATGGTTAACTAATGATGTTCATCATATTTCAACTATACAAGATGTACATCATTATAATTTTATCATCAAATACAAAAAACCTTATTGTCTTAATATGACTAAGAGGAAGTTAGGCCAAGTATAAGTTGAGAAACAAACTATGATAAGGAGGAAGATCATTGTACTGGAGAATATGGTAACTATGGTGGGAAGACGAAACAAACTAAAGGGAAAGTAGGGTACTATGGATAAAAGGAGATATAAATGATAAGGATAAACGATTGAACCAACGGAAATACAAGGTTAGGTCAATGCAAGACAAAAGGAGGTAAGAATTAGCAAGGGAAGGAAAGAGATATAGCTAACTTAGAGAAAGAGAAATATAGGGAACAAGATAAAGGTTAGAGGAAGATAAAGGGCAAGATAATGAAGGGATAAAATGGGAAGGATTGTAGATAAGAATATATGAAAAATATGGGGTGTCATGAAATTATAGAGATGGTGAGAGAATAATAAATAAAGGGGAGAGGTGGGAATTACAAAACTAGACATGTGGATATTGAAATTGTGGGGAAGGAAGGAAGAGACATTGGGAGGAGGGAAAATGAAGATAAAGGTATGTGAATAGGTTAAAAAGGTGTTGGAATGAGAAAACTAGATGTCCATAAAGATGAAGAGACCTTAAGAAGAGGGAAAGAGAATAAAAAGATATATAAATAAGTTTAACTAGGTGTTTAAAAATAACATGAATCCCTATAAGTGAGAACTTACCAATTTAATTACTTAATTATATTAAATTAATTATTTAAAAAAATGCTTAGCCTTATTTAACCTTGTGCTTATCTAAAATAAATATAAATAAATTTTAGGAAAATAAATTCTTTAATGATATGGGAGTAGGATGTCCCATCTTTTGAAGTTTGCATATATTCTATAAACTTTTGTTGGACAATGTTTTTGGATGAATTAGAATGCACCCTCGAGAGTGTTTCTGATTAATTAAAAATTTAGCACAAATATATATTTGTGATTTTTAAATTAGTTATGGATTAAAACGGGTATGATCTCCAAGTGGAAGCCCAAACCAGAGGTGTATTCCGCCATTGGAGAATGATTTGATTGTCTGAATTTTGTAGCGTGTAATGCCATCCTTTGTGAAACGCCAACATATCCCTCGCCTGCGCCATGTTTTCTTCGCTTATCTCTGCCCCCTCCCCTCTAAATCCACATTTTCCCGGCAGATCACACACCCTGCATTCCATCAATTCTCTCTCTTTTTCCTTCGTCTCCATTCCATCACCAGAAAACGCTCTGCAAATCTTGGGCGCCAAGAAAGTGTTTTCCATGACAGTCCTCGCCAAACCCTCGTCGGGCAGCCCGGCCTCCATGGACTCCACCATGGCACTGAAATACTCCATCGTGTCGCTGAGGTGGCCTCCGTAGTCCTTCCATTCGCTTGCCACGCCAGCACATGCCCACGCCACGAAGGCCTCTCGCACGCCACGTGCTACCGAAATGAACTCCACAATCTGCGCCTTGCTTCGCTGGCACCGCATATGTGGCAGGTTCAGCATCAGGTTGAAAACCATGGAAACATTGCTCTGTTCTTCCCGCTGTGCGGCGGAGAATATGTGGTTTCTGAGGTTTTCCAATCTGATTTGTTCGTAATGGAAGGGAATTCTCACAGAAGCGGCGTAGGCGGCGAGTTTCGAACCCGTCTTTGATGCCGACGCCACGTCATCGTCCCAGAGAACGGCCGTAATGCGAAGCAGATCCAGTGTTTTAGGGCTTTCCGCCACTAGGGCTTCCATTAATGGCGGCCATTGCAGGCCCTCTGCTACATCAAAGTCGACAATGTGGATTCGCTTTGCGTTATTTGAGGCGAAATGCTCTAGAATGCCCTGATTTGCCGTGAAATGTGCAAATCTTGAGTAAGGGTAGAGCTGACAGAGCGCCTGAAAGGCGCTCTTACTGGTCTGTGTACAAAGCTCCTTCAATGATCTGCTCCCTGCGCTTTCAGAGGCCTCTTGGTCTCTGAAATTATCAAGACAATAGTACGCCATTCTTTCCTCGTGGCTTCCTGTCAGGGACATCCTCCGCCGCAGCCGATTCTCAATAACTTTTGCCAAATCCCAAGCTTCTCTCTCCAGCGCTTCGGCCCAAGCTTTCAGCAAATTCTTCAATACAATTCTCGTCTTCTCCGCTTCGTCTCCAATGTGGCAAGGAAGAACAATCTGAGGGGCTGAAGCTTCACATTGAACACGAGCTTCTTCGATTCTCATTAAATTAGGACTCGACGGATTAATTAAGCACTCGGCATGCTGAAAATTAGGGTCTGTAATGGACGAAAGAATATCGCTCTTATTAGGGCAAAACAGAGCGTTTTCACCGTATAAATTTTCATTGAATGGAGTTATAATTGCTTCCGGTTTAGAAAACAGCATTTCACTGCAGTTGTCAAGATCGATTGCGACTGAGGAAGGGGATTCGGGGTATGTAAATGAATTGAATATTCCGAGCGGATTTATTTCTTTGATCGAGCAATTGGACCAGGGTTCCCAACAGGTATCCATTGGAGTTGCAGCAGAGAAGAAATTGTCTACTTCATTGAAATTCCAGGAGGAATAGGCTTCCAATGCCATTGTAATTGCAGAGTGATGATTTTGTTTTCGTCTTCCTTTGCAGACACAAACTTATGAATGCATATTTATACTACTCCGATTCAAGCGAAAGTTCCAAATTTAAGGAATTTTTAGTAGTTACACAGAATTGTGAAGGTCCACGGCAGGAAATGTGTTAATCATTATAATTTTAGTGTAGAAAATAGAATCCTGTTGGAGAAGATTGCTTTCATGGTGATCAGGTCAAAAGTCAAGATCTTAATATCTTCTCAGATGCGATTTTGAAATTGCGAGGGAGGATCTGAAATTTGTCCAGTCTAGAGTTTCCAGATACAGTATTTTTCACGTATATTTGACCTGGTAAATCCATGCACGTATTGGGTAGTTTGCTTTCGTTGCACAACATGTTATTTGTTATTGATTTTTATAAATAAGATAAATTGGTGTGAGGAACATTTAAAATTAGAAATAGCCTTTTGAACGGAACAGCTTGATATAAACTATAATCTTGTTTATTTAGATACCGCAATTTGTTATTTGCACAATCTATAGAATATAATTATAACGTTTACCTTGGGCTAGATGTAATATGATTTGTTTATTGACCTGAAATAATATGATATTTACACAATTTATTCTAATTATAATGTTCTTTAAAATTGTGTCCTTGTATCTATTTTTCATTAAAAAATTATGAGAGAATATTTCTATTTATTTATTATGTTTATTCTTTCTGCCTCTTTTTTAGTAATCATTATTTTATTGTTACTAATGATAAAGTATTTAAAATGTGTTTTTAATTTATTTATTTCTCCAAAATGTGAGTATTTTAAAGATCATTATTTCTTTTGGAAAAAGAGGGGTAAAAATTTATTAAGATAAAGAAATACAACAAGGAGAGCTCAACAAGGAGCTCGATCTTGAGCAACAAGATCATCAAATTCTTGCACCATCTCAAAGGAAAGTTGCCCCCTATCCATAATATTCCAACCCGGATCATGACTAGAAGCCCATTTGACTAAACAATCAGCAGCTCTGTTCCATTCATGAAGAATATAAGTGAACCTAATGAACTGAAAAGAGGTAGAAAAGAGAATCATCTGATTAACAACAGTGGCCACCTGCCAACTAACATCTTCAAGCTCTTGTGAGGAAAGCAAGTTCACCACCACTTGGGAATCAGACTCACAGATAATCTTACTCCATCCTCGCAAGCAACACTGTTCCACAACATATAAAATAGCCTGAGCTTCCATGAGATTGTTAGTGTAATCACCCTTATGAACTGAGAAAAAGAATTTAACATCACCAGAACTGCAATGAGCCACTCCCCCAATACTAGCAGGGCCAGGATTCCCTCGGGAAGAACCATCAGTGTTAATTTTTCAGAACTCCACAGGGAGGAGGAGTCCAATGCCCATCCCGATTCACCCGACCTTTCCTTTGATGCTGAAGCTACTTGGACACAGAAGGAAACCTTTGAGCTACAACCCCATCCTGAAGATGAAGATTGAGGCGATTGCATATAGCAAGATCAACCGGATCCATACCCCCATCTAGCTCACACATCACTTGAATAGTTTCCTGAAGAGAATGTGAGATCTTCCACCAAAGATGCAAAACACCAAGCCGAACATCTTGGAATATTCGACAATTCCTCTCCATCCAGATATGCCAAAGCATGAACGATGGGCCAATAATCCAAGCAGTATGGAGAGGAGAAGACTTGGAGGGCGCATTTCCCACGCGAGCCCAGAACTCAGGCAAAGAGGAAGCATGCCTACAAGAGCAACCCCAAGCACTCCACCAAAGGTGCCATAACTGAATAGAATAGGAGCAATGGAAGAACAGATGAGAGATAGACTCCTCCCCATTACCACACAAAACACAATAAGAGGGGCCTTGAAATCCACGTTTACAAAGATTATCCCACGTAAGACAGCGGTTGTGAACCACTAGCCACATGAAAAAATTGCATTTGGACCAAGAAACTTTATTCCAAACTTGCTTCCACCAAGGGACTTCAGCATCCCCAAATAATTATCTAGTTATCTCTTGATACCTAGCAAAGACATGATATTTACCAGACAAGGTACCTCCCCAAGCCAAAACATCTGGACCTAGCAAAGAGGAACACTCTCTAGAGGCCAACATTTGAGAAAGCTCCTGACGATCCATGTCTGTGCCTCCAGGAGGCCAATCAGAAGAATGCTTCCATCTGTAACCAACAACAAGTCCCAATTGATAAGGAGTCTTGTAATGAGCCACTTTATCCAATCGAGCGGCATGAAAAGAGTCACAAAGAGTCTGAAGATGAGGGTACATGGATAATATGGATGGGAATCCATCCCAAGCATCAAACCAAAACAAAGCCTCATAACCTCCTTTACATATCCAGAATAGACCCCTCTTGACTAACACCGCACCTATCTTCAGAGTATCCTAGACCATTGAGCCACGACCTTCAAGAGGAAGTGCAAAAACAAAGCAAGGATCAACACCATGAAAATATTTATGAGTGATAATACGAGCCCAAAGTTGATGTTGTCCAGAGCACCATCACCAATAAAGTTTAGCAGCCAATGCTTGACTACTCAAGAGACTTGATCGAAGACCAAGACCACCCTCCTTTTTAGGCCTACAAAAAATCTCCCAACTAATCAAGCTCCATTTAGTACTACGCAAATTACCATTCCAAAGGAATTGCCGAGAAAGAGCATCAAACTCCTTGAGAAAGTAAACAGGAGCAGCCTGAACCATGCTTGAACTATAAGTAGGAAGAGCTTGGATAATAGATTGAAGAAGAGTAGCCCGAGCAACAATAGAAAACCATCTATGAGTCCAATGATTTACCTTATCCTGAAGCTTGGTAATCAAATTTTGCTAGAAGAGATGTGGCTGCCTAGAAACAGCAATAGAAATGCCAAGATAAGTCAAAGGAAGTGACCCAATCTGAAACCGCAGGATACCAACAATCCTTTGCTGAATAGAATCAGGAGTGTTAAAAAAGTAAATGGAAGATTTGTGCTCATTAACTTTCTGGCCTGAAGCTACCAAATAAATGTCCAAAGTATGTCGAAAGGCTTCAGCTTCCTTGATCCTAGCAAGACCTGCAAGAGAAAAATCATCAACAAATTGAAGATGGGAAAGAGAAGGCAAACCATTACCCCACCGCCACCCCTAAATAGAATTTTGGGACACTTGATACTTAATGAATCTACCCAAGACCTTAGCCATGATGATGAATAGATATGGGGAGAGAGGGTCACCCTAGCGGAGGCCTTTAGAGGCACCAAATAGCTGAGAAGGTTGACCATTAAGAAGAATAGAAAAAGAGGCAGAAGTAACACAACTCATAGTTCAACTCACCCAGTCAGAGCTAAATCCAAAAGAAAGAAGAATACTCGTTAGGAAACTCCATTTAACTCTATCGTAGGCCTTAGCCATATCTAGTTTAACAAACATTGCTCTCTCCCTTGAAGTAGCCATAGAGTGAATAACCTTAGTAGCAATAACCATCCCATCCAAAATTTGTCTTCCGGCAAAAAAACCACCTTGTTCTTCTGAGATAATAATGGGAAGCCACTTTTTAATTCTCACAACAATCAACTTAGTAATAACTTTGTAAACCACATTACATAAGGCAATTGGTCTAAAAAACTCCAATTGGTTAACACCCTCTCTCTTAGGAATAAGAGTCAAGAAAGTAGAATTCAAAGCCTGAAACATCTGCTTGCTAGAATAGGATTCTTTAACCACCTCCAACAAATCATGATTAATGATGTCCCAAAATTCCTGAAAGAACTCAATTGGAAAGCCATTAGGACCAGCAGCCTTCCCCTTAGGCATGCCAAAGACCACCTCCTCCAGTTCTTCCAAAGATATTGGATGCATGAGATAATCATTCATTTCCTGAGCGATAAGGGAAGGAATACAAGACAAATAATATTTTCTTCATTATCAGCAGGAGGAGAGTACTCAGAGAAGAGGGTAGAAAAGTACCGAGTAGCCTCCTAGAACAAAGCTGGCAAGGAAGTTAGTTGGATACCTTGAGAATTAACCAAAGAAGAGATATTGCTCTGATTTCGGCGAGATTGCATTGTTTTATGGAAAAAGGCAGTGTTTCGATCACCTTCCTGGAGCTAATCAACTCTAGCCTTTTGCTTCCAAAATATTTTCTCTCGAAGTTCCCATTCTTCTAGAGCTCTAGAAGCAAGGGATTCAACCCTTTCAAGATCCTCCGAGAAACCTCGATCTCTAATCTCCCTTGTGATGACATCAAGATCTTCTTGAGCAAGCTTCTTCATAGAGTGAAGGTTCCCAAAACATTGTCTATTCCTTATCCTGAGCTGCCTTTTAACATATTGAAGCCTTTTAGAAAATGAGAATATAGCAATACCATATGCAGGAGCGCCATCTTTCCACCAACATAAAACAAAATCACGAAGAGAGGAGTCATGGAGCCACATCAACTATAACTTAAAAGGAGAACGCTTTGGAATACAAGCCCCAATAGTAGAAAATTTGATTGGCTAATGATAAGAACCCCTCCAATCAAGGATTTTCGAAGAGAGAGTAAGGGTGCCACTAACTCGAAGCAAGAAACAAGAAATTTGTCTAGATGTTCTGAGATAGCATCAACCCTAGTCCTTCGATTATTCCAAGTATAGAGACCATTAGAAGGCTTAACATTAGAGAGATGCAAAAGAGATATGTGTTGCCGAAGAAGAGCATAAGAAGGCCCCAGTCTAGCCAAACCACCATGCTTTTCCTCCAAACATAAAACTGAATTGAAGTCCCCTACTAACACCCAAGGATGATAAGGGTGACAATTTCTAACATAATGAATATGCCTCCAAAGTTCCTCCTTTCCCAAAAGATCAACAGGTGCATACACATTAGTAACCATGATTACCTCTCCTGAGTCTAAAGCAGAAGCCACCATAGAGAGAGCTGAGCAAGAAGACACCCAGCCAAGGGGAGAAATTTTTCATGGATCCCAAAAGATAGCTAAACCACCAGCACTGCCCATAGCCCCGACACACTGGTATTGGCCATGAGACCAAATACTAGAGGCATATTGGGCCATAGACTCCACAAAGAGCTTAGTCTCTTGGATACAAAAAACATCAGGACAATGATCAACCACCAAATTTTGAATAGCCTTTTGTCTAGGGATGTTATTCAACCCCCTAACATTCCATGAGAGAATAATCATCATTGAGCAGAATGGGGAAAATGAACATCCAAAGGTTTCACTGACCCAGAATCAACCAATATATCTCCTCTGAGTTTAATCTTACTTGGTCTATTTTGCGCCCACTCCTTAGAGGGGGAGTAGAAGAAACCCGCTTAAAGGGTCTATGCATCAACCCCAAGGGGAGAGGAGATCCCTTACCCTTACCTGATGGTAGCACATCCTTAACCAAGTCAGCCAGAACAACATCATTATCCTCCAACACCCCAGGTGTCACCAGAATCTCTAACATAGGAGCTATAGGGACCTCACAGTTCTGATATACCACAACTTGGGATGCCCCACAAGCATCATTAGGAACAAATCCTTCATCTGGGCAAACTGGGTCAGAAGAGATAGGAGGAGGAATACCCTCCTCTAGAACCATACTATCCAGCACCTCAAAGCGATTAAAACCCGAATAAGATATTCTTTCTTTCAAAGGCCTCTTCTGACCATGCCCCTTAGCTTGCGAGTGAGCAGGGGTAAATCCATCCTTATCCTGCATTTGAGCCTTACCCTTTCCTAAAGTATCTTGCAGATTCTTCCCCTTGGTAGTATTAGCCATCTGAGATTGTCCTTTCCCTGTAGTATCTGCCAAACCACTAGCATTACCGGCCGTTGAACCATCCACTCCTTTGAAAGTCAAGTTACGGGGGCACTGACGCTGTAAATGACCATACTCGTGACAAATCCGATAGCGGAAAGGGAGGGATTCATAATCTAACTGCTGTACCCAGGAAGAAGCCCCAAGACAAATTTCCAAAGAATCTAGTAATGGGTTATTCAAATTATTTTCAACACAAATTCTAGCATAAGAAATAACCTTTTTATTGAGGGATTGATGTGCAATCGTAGTCGACTTTCCCAACAAAGCAACAATTTTCCCAAGGATGTCTTCACGCCAAAATTCCAGGGAAGGCGAGGCAAGCGAACCCAAATTGGCACCATTGAAGGGAGATCCTTAGTAGAATTAAATCTTGAATTCCAGGGTTTGACAAATAACCCCACATGGTTGTAGAAATAAGGGCCTCCTTCAAAAACATGATCATGATCAGACATGCAAGAGAATACAACAAAAAAATAGCTATTCCCTGCCAACATAATCTCCATATCGCCTTCCACCTGCCATGAGTGGTGGATCCATGCCTTAAGAGTGGATAGGGAAATTTGGATTCCAAGAAATTTGCATATCAAAGTATGCTTGGTCCAATATTCAATGTCCTCCATTACAGCCGTTGGAGGAATAATCAAAACATGACGATCATGGCTATGTAGAAAACAACCATTAACTTTTTTCAACTTGGAGTTCTCCCCTGAATAAAATGATTCTGATCTCATTGCATGCATAGTTGGAGAAGAACCATTTGTTCTCACCAACGCAGAAGAAATCCCAGGCCCTGCCATGCAAACAATAAAAATCCTAATCCAAAATTGACTGCAAAAGATTTCGAAAAACCAAAACCCACGCAAACTTTGTCCAACAGCCGGCAATCCAAACAGAACAAGGAGAAATATCAGTAAAAATCAAACAACAATCACAGGCTAGGGATAGAGCCCTAGCCTAGCCGACAGCCAGCACTTCTCATCGCTTCCAACAAAATTTTCACAAGGAAACCTCAAAGATCATCATTTCCCTTAAATGATAACATTTTATAATTTTAATTATTAACATTTTAGAAATAATGATAAAAAGTTTACATTTTAAATACAAATATGAATATATATATATAAAATAAAAGTAAATTAACTTTGTATATATAATTTATAATAAAATAAAATAATTTTAAGATAAATAAAATAGTTATTGATATTTGTAACATTTTTTTAGGGAGGTGTATTTAAGATAATTATGTTAAAATAAATATTTATTTTTTATTTTGATGTATATATAGTTCAATTTGTCTTATTTTATACAAATTTGGCATTAGTCTTTATTAGTATTAATCTCAAGGTTAATATTATTATAATTATTTAAAATTTTTTAGTTGTCAATAGTAATAAAATGTGTATAAGGAACAATTTCTTAAGCAAACTTTTCACATTATTTTTTCCAATTCTGAAATGAAAGTGGGTGCATGCACAAAGATGGGGGACCCAAAAATGTGTCAAATTCCTTTTTGGTCTCACCAAAGCCATAGTGTGGATGTGCTATAGTGCACACACACTATGGCTAGGCTAAGCTTGGATAATTCAAAATATAGTGTGTGTATGCAATAACACATACATGCTATAGTCTGTGCATGTCAGAATAGGAAAATTATTGAATAAAAGCATGCCAAAATATTTTCTAAATAGGGCACACGCTAAAAAACCAAGAGGCTTTGTGTTGCCAACTTTCAGTTTTTCCTTTGTCAGTTATAGTTGTTGGTATCGTTGAGTTTTCGTCCAAGTTTGCATGTCAAAGTAGTCTTTAGGTGACTTACTTCTCATCAAATTACCAAAGCTCCCATCTTGCATCTTTTCCAGGTAGCCTTTGCTTTGTCTTTTACCTATCCCTCCATGAATTTCCTTATTATTTTAATGCATTCGGGCTTTATGTGATTTAGGTGTTCCTGGGATTGTTTCAAGTATCTTCCTGATGAGAAGTAAGTTCTCCAATTGTTTCAAACTACCATCTTGTACCAGTATTCCATTTCCTGCGGATTTTGAACAATTGGGGTGGTTTTCCCCTTGGCGGAGTTCATTGAGCATGTATCTGAGCAAAGAAATCACAATGATGTTAATGAGCAGTACACTTGGTTGTTTCATTATGGAAAGATCCATGAAAGCGTAAGTCAAGGCCAGGAAGGTCTCGAATCAAGTTTCAGAGGTGAAATCTATTTCTATGAAGAAAGATGGGTCTGCGGGTTTCCAGTTGTTTGCTGGTGGAAACATAAGTATCTAGTTTTGCTTTCAAAGCCAAAATGGCTAGTGCCCAATTCCAAGTCTTTATGTATAAGTAGGACAAGCATGGTGCTAAAAGGAATTATTCTGAGCCTATAATGAAAGATCCACACTTGAAATCTCACCTCGAAGCCATCAAATCAAGATCAAAGGGAAGATGTCGTGAACTTTTCCTCTCTTCAAAAAATGCTACTTTCAGAGGGCTTTTTTGTCACTAAGAAATGTTAAAAACCACTTCTCTAAAGGCTTGGAAAATAGAAAGCCAAGAGAATTTAATGTGCGAATATTCTTCAAAGATGCCCAATAGATGCTTCCGGCAAAGTCAAATATAAAGGTGCAATCCTAACATAAAGCAAATCAAGTGTTAAGTGCTTAGGGCAGAGAATGAAAGAATGAAGTGCTCAAGATATTAAAAGATCATTCCACGCATTACAATTCTGAATCAAAGGAAAACTGGGCTTACGAAAAAGTTGATCTGCTTTGTCTCCCCCACACATACTAAGTTATTGAATAAATCTTCATTCTGGATTCTCTAGGAAACAAGGTGTTTTTCGCTAAGCTAAATCCCTCGTTTTGGTAAGTAGCTTTTTAAAGTAAAGAAACAAGGCTTTCGGGATTATGAATTATTATGTGCATGGAAATGAAAAGTTTTAAATAGCCATTGATCATGAGATTTATTGCAAATCCTGCTATTATGATCGCTGGTTGAACTTAATTTCATTCGTGTGGCACCAACATTCAGATTTCTGCATCTATTTCATCATAATTGCCTCAAATTTGTTTCTTCAAATATTTCAAATGACTATTTATTGAGAATTGCATCATTTGCAATCATAGAAAATAACAATCATAGCTATAGGTTATGATAAGCTTATAGGACTAGAGAGTGAGTTAAAAGATTTAACAAATACATCATTCAAGTTTTAAGATTTAGGTGATCTTCACAGAAGACTTAACTCTCAACCTATTCACCCGATTACTCATAAGTTGAAAGAAAGCGGATTGGTGGAAGCTGCTGGTTTTCCCATGGTTGTAAAAGCTCCAGAGCTACTAGGGGAGTGCATAGAGAGACATGATCCAAAGATGAAGCAAATTCTACTTCTTGACTAGTCTGTCCTCCTCTTGATCAACAAGGCTTTAATGCAGTCTGCATTCGGTGTGCTCATGAAGGAGGAATATTGTGACATTGACTTCGACTCCTCTGCATCCATGTTCAACAAGAAGACCTTGAAAAGGGAGGATATGCAGAGGACCTGGTTCCAACTGCTTTGCTCAAAGAAGAGCAAGATGTCAAAGACCCTATTCAGAACCAATTTAAAAAGGGAGATCGTAGACATCCTGGATTTGCTACTTAGATTAAAAGGCAAAGAGGGAATTCTAAAATTGATTGAGCACCACTTCTTCCTAGTGCAAGCCATTTGTGTCAAAGGTCTATAAATTGATTGGGTCGAAGTCATATGCAATGAGCTTGCCTCATGGTTGAATTCAACTAGGGGATTCAACAAGTTTTACATGTCTTCGTACTTAATCTATGCCTTGGCTACTACATCACCTATGGATGGGTCTTCCCAGAACTGAAGACTATGATGAAAACACAAAGGTGTATGAGATCTACCTATGCCTTCAGTTGTAGAGGAGCTATGAGGAGTATGCAACAACCAATGATGCCTTCACAATGCGATTGAGCTGGGAATTGTAGGGCTACCCTAAGAGAAGATTTTCACTAGAAGAAAATTTGGCTATAAGCCAGTTTGGATGCTTTTTAATCCAATTTTTGAGCTTCTCCTACCTACGAATAGGTGCTTTTGACAGATTTCCCAAAAGACTTCCTCGATACCCAGAGACAAGGTTGTTCTTGTCAAATTGTGTTGGAAAATTCTTGAAGTTAACACCTTGTGTTCAAATGTGAAGAAGATAGCTGAGATTTCCTTCCCCATAGTGGTTGGACCCTATTCTTGTGCCTCTAGATCTGATCCTCGAAATCTATTTAAGAGTTTTGAAAGTAAAATCAAATTGATTGATTATGAGGCAGTCATGCCTTAGTATGACCCGATAAACTTCGTGAGGGATCATTTGAAGCTAGGATACACCTACAGATACATTCTAGACATTGAATATTTTTGGGTTGGATGTCTTAATGAGTATGAAACCTGGGAGAAGTTTTGGTCACAATTGACAATTGACAAAGTTAAATTATATAATGACTATATTGATGTTTCTAATCTTATAGATAATGGCTCCTATATGCATCCCTCATCCTGAGTAGATTAAAGGCACTCCCATTATGTCTACCCTGCTTGTAGGTCCTGTCATTGATAGGTTCTGATGCACATAATCATCAAGAGGATAGACAAGTGGGTAGAGTGGACTCGAGCAAGAAAGAAAATAATGGGAAGCATTGGCTCTACTAGTGGAGTATCTTTTGGAGCTACCCAATCAACTGAAATGACTACCACTACGATCGCTACTTCAACATCTATAGGCCCAACCCAATCTATTGGCCAAGGTGGAGACCTGTCTCTAGACAAGAATGTACCAATCACTCATACTTTTGGAGGTGGGTCTCTTTTGGATATGGGAAAAGTTGGGAAAAGGAAGAGGACAAGGAGAAGGATAATGAACAAGAGAAGTCAGTAGCTAATCCTGCCTCCCCTATTCAACTCATCAATTTGGATGGTGACACTAACCACATGAATGGTCTGGAACAAGATACATCACAACAAGGGGATACTTTGGCCCTCTCAGTAACCAAAGTCACTTCCTTCCCCCTTGTTTCTCAAAGTAAGAAAACTCCCCTAGTGGCAAGGAAGTGCTTTGACCCTACTGCCCTGCAATCTGCAATCAATGTCCTTTCAACCAAGTTATGGTTGGAAGAGACCATTGATCGAAAGAAGCAAAGATATGAAGAAGTCACCCCATCAAAGGACCTTATCACACATGCAACTTCTTCTCAGCGACCATCGAAGAAGATAAAGAAGCAATATTCCATAACAACATTGGCTATTGATCCTTCTACTATCCACATGCTGATGGAGATAGAAGAGCCTCAAAAGGAGGGCAAGTTCCATGAGCTCATTGCAAATGACTTCTAGATTAGGATGGTGGATCTTGGTATCCCTTTTCATGATTCCATGGTAAATATATGGAAGCCTACTAATGAAAAGATTGAGGACATGCTAGAAGAATTGAGGGTGGAGAAAGAGGTGCTAAAGACCTCAAATAAGTAATTAATCGACTACATTAGGTCTACACGTGGGAGTACCTCAACAAGCACATTCGACCTGAATGCAGAGGAGAATAAGGACTTGCTTTTGAGGCTGCAACAAGAGAGGCAATTTGGAAAAATTGGTCAAGCATGGGTTGATCCGATGAAGGCACAAGGTCCCCTACTCATTGAGAATTTGGGAAGTCTACTATTAGATGCTCACAGGTTAAGGAAGGCAACTTGTTGTCATCAAATTACTTTGCAAACCACATCAAATAAACTAACAGAGCAATTGGAACTATTACAAGAAGTGATCAATATGAACACCAATGTTGCCATCTCCCATGGGATCCTTAAAACTCATAAAGAGCCATTGTTTCATTGGAAATAATCTTTGGAGTTTATAGTGGAAAGCTCTGCAAGATCTGCAAATGAGCTTAAGGATGTGCATGACCTGGTGCATAATGTCATAGAAAAGCTATTTGAATATTTGAAAATACTAAACACAGAGTCCTATGTGTTTGTCAATGACATATTAGTAGATATTGAGAGGATGAAGACCAGGTTCCTGGCATTTGTTGATGAAGCTTCTGATCCACTCAATTTCTAGATGTCAAAAATCCAAGAGCTTTATCAGTTGATTCAATCTTAAGGCGTGCATTGGAGAAGTTCCAATCAAAGGTTGCTAGAGTGGATGAGTTGATAGAGATGCACAACTACTAGATGATTCGAGTTGACAATATCATCATCCCAGGTGTTGAGGAGATAGACAAAGTAATAGATGCAATGAAGGCTTATAGAGATAAGGCAGTTACTCCTAAGAAGGCATGATGCTTTGATATACTTCCAGACATTTGTCATTTTTTCTCTTCTCTCTATTTTTGTAGCCATTTATGGCATTCTCTCAGTAAGCTTGGTCTATGTGATGGACAATGATTCAATCATGTCCTATTTTTAGTTTATTCTGTTCAGAGATGCTCTGCACTGTAATCATCAAATTTAATTGACCATTATGAGGATGCCTAAATATGTAACTTTTTGAGAAGTTAAAAAGATCAGTAAATTTTTTGTGGGTGAACCCTTGTAGCTAGGACTGTTGTGTGTGACTTTGAGTCTACTTTTAATTTCATTGTTCATTTAGTTACTGTATAATATCTGGAATGAATGTACTATTATTGAAAATTGAATGATTGCAAGTAAACTTGGTATTATTTCCTTCATTCAGTGGATTGTAAGCTTTACTCTCTTCAGCACAAGCATTATTATGTTCTTTATGTTATACAACATAGTTCGTATGTGTAGTTTAGTTAATTGTATGAGAGGACTAGAATTAGATTAATAAAGTAGCTAAAAGGGGACAATCCAGGTATTGTCAAATATCAGTTAAGTCAGCAATTCAAGAATTGCTCATTCTGTCATTCCTTCTACTCTCTTGTTGTCATAGCTAGTCTTGCATGTTTTCATATTTGTATTTAAGTTAGGATAGATTACATTTTATGAGTTAGTCCCTATTTTTGAAATTGCCTAGGTTATTTGAAGTGTTGAACAATCTAGTTAAGAGTGTGCCCTTGAAAACTTAAAAAACAAATTTCATTGCAAATCCTAAAGGGAGTTGTACCTTTCAATTCAAGGGTATTTGATAGATTGCTAGGCTGACCCATTTTGTTGTTAAATTCTTTGTTCTCCACTAGTCATTAGACATTTAAGAGTCAAGGTACAAACCAAAGAATTAAGGGAGAGAAACTATTAACCAACACTTTGAAAAGTCAATTTTAGCACTAGGACCATATCTGAAATGTAACATCTAAGTAGTTCTTAAACTTAAGTTACATTTTATGTATATACTTTTAGGATGTTTGAAAGTGGTTTCAACTTGATAAAGATAAAGATTCTAGATTTTGAGAATTTTTTTAGGAAATTTTAGAATTAGCCAAATTTTCAGGAATCAATGCATTGTTTTCAAAATGGTTGATAGTAAAATATTGATTGTAACTCATTGTGTTGTTTATCTTGTGGTTAGTTTGGTAATTAACATGTTTGTTAGGAGGGAGGGAGGGAGGGAGGGAGGGAGGGAGAGAGAGAGAGAGAGAGAGAGAGAGAGAGAGAGAGAGAGAGAGAGAGAGAGAGAGAGAGAGAGAGAGAGAGAGAGAGAGAGAGAGAGCATTAATCATCGTAAGACACACTTTAGGGTTCATCGTAAGACACACTTTAGGGTTCTAAGTGGTTCTAATGTATCATACGAGGTTATGATGGATTCTAAGTGGTCCTAAAATTCCCTATGACTAATTATGGCTCTTGAGGACATATTAGGATCTCTTAAGATTCTTTAGAACACATTAATCATCATAGAACACACAAATATGTTCTAATGTATGCCAATATTTCCTAATGTTTCCTAAGGGGTATTAATGGGTCCCCAGTGCTCGTAGGAACCCTTAGGAGCCATTTTTGGGATTACGAAAGATTTTTGACACTTGAAATGGTTGATTTGAAGGTAGAAAACATCTATTAATGACAAGTTCTATCATTGAAATTGAAACATATGTTCTATGGTTGCAGACACACTCAGATTTTGTATGTTTCAAATCATTGATTAGTTTAGTACAGGTGGTGATTGGTAGATTTGGATATGCGAGATTATATTTGTGTTTTTGAAGGAGTGTGGAAACTATGCCTATGTTCCTTGTACTTTATGTGATCTATTATGGACGTGTTACAAATGATTTGATGAAGACTGGTAGAAAACTAGTGAACAATGAATTATGCCAAAGGTAGTTGCAATTTTTAATTGTAACTTGATCATGAGCATGAATCAATGTTGGTGAGCATAGAGGTTGTTAGAAGACTTGTTTGTACGTGAATGCTCAGATTTGTGAGTCATTTGGTTAATTTTGGAAAGGTTGATGTGCAACATACGATACATTTCACTAGTAGCCAACTAGATCATTGTGGTGTGTTAATTATTATTGGCAAGTGTTAAATATATATTGTAATGTGTGGAACACATAATATAATGATTGTATAAAATTATCTTGAGAAGGTGTGCATGCTTTAACATGGTCCTATGTATTTAATTATGCATTGGGGATTCCACAATAGGCCGACCTAATTGAATATTTTTTATTCTTGTAAAGAAAAGTTATTTTCTTCATTTGTAAAGGTAGGGGATGTACGAAATGATAAGTATATATGAGAGCCTTGATGTTGAATTGTTGAAATAGAGCTAAGATATTGTCAGATGTTTTGAGAAGAGGTATGAGTGGAATCTACCATTCCCAATGGACTTCAAAGGAACTGTTTTGCCAAGTAAGTTGTAAATTAGTTAGTTCATGTTTCTTGGATATGTTATCTTGAAGTAAAGGTGGCTTAACCTTTCATCCTTTGAGAAGTGAGCCTAGGCAATGAGCTTGTTGAAGTTGAGGAAAGTTCAACCCACAACTCCCAAGAATTACTTGCATACAAACATCTGTCATTGAAAGAGAGAAGAAAAGATGTGGAGGCTTGAATTCAAAGATCCATAATAGAGGAGACATTCTTGATGCACAAAAGAGAAATCACAATTGTATTGAATGTTGTAAATTACAAAGAGAGATCAATCCTCATAAAAGGGGATCAAAACCCAAAAGAGTAACTAACCTAGGATGCATTATCATAATTAATACAAGAAATAAGTATTATATGTCTAATGTTTAGGTTAAGTAAAATAGAGATAATAAGTGACTTAATAATTAAATCAGAATGATTAAATTAATAAGAAAATACTTTATTACTCTAACAAAGTTGTTTGTTCTCTCATGCCCTTAAATTTTTTTCCAGAGAATTAACAAATTTAACTTCTAATTCACTAGCTCGATGCATAAAAAATGTCACAATAATAACTAATTCAATCTTTGCAGTAAATCTCTTAACTTTTATATACCAAGTATTAGAGTAAACTTCATTAACCTTATGTATATTCTGACTTGCAACATGAAACAATAAACATGAAATGAACATGCAACACAATCAATATCAACACATTTCGACACAATTATTTTAACATGGAAACCCTATTATGGGAAAAACCACCTAGGAGTTGATAACCCAAAATTTTCACTCTTTTAATATGAGCTTTGTTAGGAGCCAACCTGGTTAAAGGTTACATACACATTTTTAATGTGACAATATTAGGGGGTTTTCACCAAAGATAATCTAGACCTTATCACTCCTCAATTTGAGTGCCTTTCTCTAAAGGACTTACAAACATTCAAATGAGTGCCACCATAAAAATAGATTTACAAATAAGGTTGTTAAGTCCACTAGGTTAAGAGATTTTCTTGTAAAGTGATTGGAGAGTAACAATAAAATGATTTGATAAGTAATGTAACTACCTTTTCTATTTTAGATCTCCATTTTTCTCTTCTATTTTAATTCTCCATTTTTCTCATTTGTTCTCCTATTTTCTTCCTCTTTCTACCTTCTGGTTGATCCACTCACAAACACATAAACTACACAATTCATTTGCTAGATCTCATAATGCTACCATGCTCAATTTTACCTTCTATCTTCTTCTTCACAAATAACTTGATCAACAACATTGAATATGACGTTGATCCCTTAAACAAACAACTTATTGTTGCTTCATGAAATTTTGAACTTTTTTTTGCTTAATTGCAATCATCTGATCTTCATCCAATTAGGATAAATTGAATCTAGACACTCAGGTATCACACTTTTCTCCTTGAATTTTTGATTTTAATTTTAAATCATTAAATCTCCATTAGATCTTTTTTGAATTTCTCCAACTATAGATCTTGTAAGAAACTTCATCCTTATCTTAGAAACTTCTTAATTAATCTATGTTTTCATCAAATGTGTGTCTTCAATTGAATCTTCTCAAAACTGTTCTTCTTTTCCTTATTCGATTAACACTACACTCAGTCGATCAATACTAAACTTAGTTAACACCTTTCTTGCTCGGTTAATACAATTCTTTCTTTATTCACTTTTCATACGCTCGATGACAACCATAATAGCTCAATTACCACTAGTCCTTCATTTACCGACCTAACTGACTAGCTCGGTGTAACTTACTATTCCTTTGTCTTCTAAATTCACGACCTCATAACTTGCTTATACAAGATCTCTACATCACCCCTATGAGCATCAACTAGATCCAATGAGTGCTAAGTGTTCCATTTATTCTCATGAGAGATGGATTCGTGTTGAATCACTACTCATGAAACATGGGTCAATGAGTTTGACTCAAAAATCACACAGTTAAATCCTGATAGCCTATCACAAGATCTCTACACTTAATCAAACCATGTAAAACATAAAATCAACATTATATTGTCAAAGTCTAGCTCATCAAGTGCCCATTCAAGTTCCTCATGCTTATCAATACTTTCTTCCATTCCAATTTCTTCAAATCCTCTTAATCAATCGAATGATTTGGTACTCTATCGAATTAGCATAATGTCTTGCCATTTCAAGCTTGACATCAATGATAACATACCAACTAATATGACTCTTTCACATACATTATCTCCCTTATCTTGAACATTATCATTTGGGGCTAACAATATCTCCCTTTGGCATTAATGGAAAGACATTATTACATTAAGACATTAGGAAATAAACCATCAAACAAACATCTTTAGCTCCAATGTCATCAAGTTCTCAACAACTTCATGATCTCTTCTCTTTAAAAGGTTCTCTGCTTGGTTTGCAAAAACTCCCTCTTGGGATATACTTCATGATTCTCTACATTACTCCCATTTTCAACATGTTTCATATGCATTATCTCCTATTCAATACTTCCCCCCTTTGATTGATTCATCTCTCATTCAATACATCATCACCCCCTTTGTACAACTTGTTTCATACTCATCCCGCTTTGACCATTCTTTACATCACTCCCCCTTTGACAACAATGCCAAAGGTAACTATAAGCTTCAGTGAGAAACTCATAAAACTTTGTAGTTATACCTTGTACCTTTCATGTACTGATTACATCTTCTTCATTGCAAACATTTTCACAACTCTAGGATAATTCCCAAAGACTGAACTCATGCATCAACTCCATAAAGATATTCTGATCAACCATGAATTGATGCAACCCCACATCTTCACTTAGTGAGCACTCGATAGGGAAGGACCCCTAATTTACCTCTTAGATACTCGAAAGAACCCTTAGGCAATAGCTTGGTGAATATATCTTCTATCTTCTCCTTGGACTTCACATACTCAATTTTGACTTTTTTTCTTGAACTTTCTACCTCGAGTAGTGATATTTGATAGATATGTGCTTTGTCTTTACATCCAACACCAATTTCTTTGATATAATAATAGAACTAGTATTGTCACAATAGATAGTTACAAGTTTTGTGACTTCCTCTTCCATACCTTCTAATAATTGTTTGATCCATACAATATTTGAACAATTGATTGCAACAACTACATACTTAGCTTCAGTAGTGGACTTGAGATACAACTTTGCTTCTTACTTATCCATGTAACCAATCTTCTCCTAAAAAGAAATCTCCCCCACTAGTACTCTTTTTGTTTTCACATTTCTTGCCCACTCAACATCAGTGTCGATTCTTAACTCAAAATCTTCTTATTTCTTGTACCATGGAATCTTCAATTCCATTCAAATATCTAAATATTATTTTCATTGCAGTCATATGTGTCTTCTTAAGATTGGCTGAAAATATTATAGATAACATTTGAACCTTGATAGAATATGAGAATTTGGCTTCTTGTAGAGAAAGTCTCCTATTTATTAATTATCAAGACATTATCAATATAGACACAAAATTAAATTAAAAATAATATAAATATGTCACTTTCATTATTAGAATATAATAATAAGCAAATTCAATTATTATATTATATTATATTATATATAAATATAAATAATTGTCTTATTTTATTATAATAAATATAAATATAAATAAAATAAACATGGAAAAAAATGTCATACATTTTTCTCCTCTTCAATTAAAATATATACGTAAAATTTAAATAATACTAATTAATGAAAATAAATAAAAAATCAAAGATTAACAACTTCTTAATTAATAAGATTCATATAATATTTTATTTGATTAGATAAAGTTGTATATTAATTATCAATCCCGGTACGCGCTGTATAGGCAGAAGACTGTAATTTATTTATAGGGATTGTGCAAATATCATGTTGTCCTAGGCAAAGATAGAACAGGTATATTTTATGGTGATATGTTCCACTTAATAAACGAATCAGTAGCACGTTGTAGTTTATCCATACAGATATAGAAATATCGTTGTTTAAATAAATAAACAAGAGTATATTTTATATCAAGCTGTTCCGTTCAAAACGCTATTTTAATTTTTAATCGCTCCTCCGACCAATAATTGTATGAAAATCAAATACCAAATCGTACAGCTGTGCAATGTAAGGAAACTACTTAATACAACCAGAAAATTATCCTGAAAACATTAGTCAGGACAAAATTCAGACTCTCCCTCGCAAATTCAAAATTCGCATCTCAGAGGATGTCCAGATCTCGACTTTTCGCCCGATCATTGTCAATGCAATCATCTCAAACAGGATTTCTATTTTCTACGCTAAATTATAATGATTCCCTAATTTCCTGTCGTGGACTTCCACAATTCTGTGATTCAACTGAAAATTGGAACTTTTGTTTGAATCAGATTGTATAAATATGCATTCATAAGTTTGTGTCTGCAAAGGAAGAGGGCATCAAAATAATCAGTCTGCAATTACAATGGCATTGGAAGCCTATTCCTCCTCGAATTTCAATGAAGTAGACAATTTCATCTCTGCTGCAAATCCAATGGATGCCTGTTGGGATCCCTGGTCCAATTGCTCGTTCAGAGAGATAAATCCGCTCGGAATGTTCAATTCATTTGCATTCCCCGAATCACCTTCCTCAGTCGCAATCGATCTTGAGAACTGCAGTGAAATGCTGTTTTCTAAACCGGAAGCAATTATAACTCCGTTCAATGAAAATTTATATGTTGAAAACACTCTGTTTTGCCCTTACGAGAGTGATATTCTTTCGTCCATTACAGACCCTAATTTTCAGCATGCTGAGAGCTTAATTAATCCGTTGAGCCCTAATTTAATGAGAATTGAAGAAGCTCATGTTCAATGTGAAGCTTCAGCGCCTCAGATTGTTCTTCCTTGCCACATTGGAGACGAAGCGGAGAAGACGAGAATTGTATTGAAGAATTTGCTGAAAGCTTGGGCCGAAGCGCTGGAGAGAGAAGCTCGGGATCTGGCAAAAGTTATTGAGAATCGGCTGCGGCGGAGGATGTCCCTGACAGGAAGCCACGAGGAAAGAATGGCATACTATTGTCTTGACAATTTCAGAGATCTCGAGGCCTCTGAAAGCGCAGAGAGCAGATCATTGAAGGAGCTTTGTACACAGACCAGTAAGAGCGCCTTTCAGGCGCTCTGTCAGCTCTACCCTTACGCAAGATTTGCACATTTCACGGCAAATCAGGGCATTCTAGAGCATTTCGCCTCAAATAACGCAAAGCGAATCCACATTGTCGACTTTGATGTAGCAGAGGGCCTGCAATGGCCGCCATTAATGGAAGCCCTAGCGGCGGAAAGCCCCAAAACACTGGATCTGCTTCGCATTACGGCCGTTCTCTGGGACGATGACGTGGCGTCGGGATCAAAGTCGGTTTCGAAACTTGCCGCCTACGCCGCTTCTGTGGGAATTCCCTTCCATTATGAAGAAATCAGATTGGAAAATCTCAGAAACCACATATTCTCCGCCGCACAGCGTGAAGAACAGGGCAATGTTCCCGTGGTCTTCAACCTGATGCTGAACCTGCCACATATGCGGTGCCAGCGAAGAAAAGCGCAGATTGTGGAGTTTCTTTCGGTCGCACGTGGCGTGCGAGAGGCCTTCGTGGCGTGGGCATGTGCTGGCGTGGCAAGCGAATGGAAGGACTACAGCGGCCACCTCAGCGACACGATGGAGTACTTCAGTGCCATGGTGGAGTCCATGGAGGCCGGGCTGCCGGAAGGGTTTGGCGAGGACTGTCATGGAAAACACTTTCTTGGCGCCCAAGATTTGCAGAGCATTTTCTGGTGATGGAATGGAGACGAAGGAAAAAGAGAGAGAATTGATGGAATGCAGGGTGTGTGATCTGCCGGGAAAATGTGGATTTAGAGGGGAGGGGGCAGAGATAAGCGAAGAAAACATGGCGCAGGCGAGGGATATGTTGGCGTTTCACAAAGGATGGCATTACACGCTACAAAATTCAGACAATCAAATCATTCTCCAATGGCGGAATACACCTCTGGTTTGGGCTTCCACTTGGAGATCATACCCGTTTTAATCCAAACACATACACATTTTTAAAATATTCTTCTTCAACAAGACAAACACTGTGGGTTTCACTCTATTATTGACCAACTATGATAACTTCTTTGTTTCAATTTCAGTCATTGACCAATTCTCTCTCTCTCACACACATCTCTCTCTCACACACACTAGCAATTAACCAAATTTTATAGACCAAGTTCTATTTTTAAATTTATTTAATGGAATTGGGTGACAAAGGCTTTTCCATTCCTACCATGTGATAAGAATAATAAGAAATTTGTACTTCCATTTAGCTTATCTATTCCTTCATTTCCATTAATGTCAGGGAAATTAGTAGGGGTCATTTTAATAAATTAATTCAAGCTAAGTTGATTTCATTCATGTATATTACTATCATCGTTTTCTACTTGCATTTTTGCTATAGACATACCACAACAAAGAAGCAATTTAGAGTATAGGAGGTCAACTCTGATTAATGATAGTGGAAAAGTGAACTGCAATTAAATACACCATGCACATGTATTATATTTAAATTATAAATTTAATTGTTATATGAATTGAGATATTACATAACAATATTTTCTACATTTTTTATTATAGACTTCTGTATACATGATTATGTCTTAGTCACTATTTTGATCTCTATAGTAATTTTTTGTCTTTCTTAAGGTGTTTATATTTTCCCATAAAGATACTCTAAAATTCGTAAAATGTTACATATTCATCTCTTTCTCTTCCCTTTTTATGTTCACACTCTCCTTATTAAAAAGTTTGGATTTTTGTAGACCTTGTTATGTCAATCAAAGATTTTGATGATTGAAAATTTTGAAAATTTTTTAATTACCACTTTGAATATAACATTGTATTCCTCATTCAAATAAATTAATTATTTTATGCAAGTCAATACATTTTAGTTAAGATATTGGTAGAAATAGAACCACATCTAAGAATATTGAAGGTAATGGTAGAAACAGAACCACATTTAAGAATATTGAAAATTTAGAACATGATAAAATCTTATTTTCTAATTATCACTTTGAGAATAACATTGTATTGCTCACTTAAGTAACTTCAATTAGTTTGTGTTTCAACACTTCAACTTGGGCATGAAAGTCAAATATATTTTAGTTAAGTTAATGGGAGAAAATGAACTACATTCAAGGATATTTGTGGTTTTTGGATTAAGTTGAATTAGCTATTGAAAACTTATTACTATTAAATGGCATCACTCATTAAAAATTATATCGTGGACCCTTTTTCATCCAAATGCAACAATATAACACTTAAAAAAATTATAATTCATTTAAATTAATTTGGAAAGATCTATGTTTGTTTAATGATTATATATATGTGTGTGTGTGTGTGTGTACATATATACATATGTATATGTATGTACATGTACATACATATACATGTACATATGTACATGTATATGTATGTACATATACATATGTATATACAAAATGTTTAGTATTGATACCTAACCCCTTCGATAAAATTCATCTTTCAAAATCTTATCTTCATTGTCACATCACATTAGGTAATCTATTCAAATCATTATAATAAATGGAGTCTCCATCTCTAAATAGCTTGAAAAGAATACAACATTTAACAACTTACATTTATATAATATAATTACCCATATATATTTATAGTCAAATTGACAAATAATATATACTATTAAATTCTACTAAAAATTATGTAACAATAAACAAGATAATATCCAGCTCATCTTTCATATATGATAATGATAACAAAAGAAAATGGAAAGCTTACATCACCTTTAATCTTAAGTATCATAACATATCATTCGGTTAAGTCATGAGGGAGGTGTCTTTAAGGTTATCAACTCCATCTTTGACAATAAGGTCCATAATATCCATTTTAAAGCTAGTTGAAACATGGGTCATATCCTTGCTACTAATAGTAACTTCATCCTCTGGGGTGGCTTTACCAGTCTCCAACTTTGAAATATCTTCCTCCTTTTTTACATAATTGTTCGTAACAACTTTGTATTTTTGACTTGATTTACTCCCTTAATTTTCTCACTCTCTTTGGATTTGACCCTGGATCCTCCTTATTCACATTGAAAGTTATATTAGAATTTTTTTTCTTCCTATGGTTAGAGGAAATCTTGTGGGAGGATTTGCGCCTTCCTTACAACTCCACATTCAAATCACCTAGATCAATGAGAGGGTCAAGTTTTAGCTTCTTCTTAGAAGTAGTTTGGGTTGGGGCTTTCTTTTTCTTTCTTTCCACTAATAAGAGGGGTATCATGTGACACTTGGGGGGTAGAGTTGGCTAAACTCTAAAAAGGATTAGTAGCATGAGTAAATCCTCTACAATTTGTTACATTCATAGGATCCATGAAATTGGCAAAAACAAGAAAACAATGAATGAAGTCTAAAATTAGTCTAAGCATGTAACTATTGTAAAGTAGTAACTATTAGGCATAAAAATCATATGGGCTTGAGTTGTTTCGCTAAAGGTATAAAGTTGCACACAACAAGGGCAATTGAAATGGTGATTTGGGGCAAAACATACTTATGTATTTACATGCAATACTAGGATGAACAAATTCTCTCAATGTGACATTCAAGATCATGAACACATAATGGTCAGAGGTAAGGCAATAGGTCCTAGATGGGACAGTCTAAGAATGTGATCTCAAGGTCCCTAGTGCAAAATGGAATAAGCATTAAAGACGAGGAATAAATGAATGGGAATTGTATGATTCCCACATGCAAAAGTGTAGCACAATGTAGGCTAACTATATGGGAAGGTGTGATGACTCCAATGTAATGATGTGACAAGGAAAGCTCAAATAGTATGGCAAAGACACAATTCTTCTAGTGTAAAGGTAATTCTATTAGCATATATGGTGATATATGATCTAGAGATATATAAGCACACGATCTAGGTATAGAAAATGCCATATGTATGATGATGTATATTGACAAACATGATGATCATTAGCAAAGAGTCATGGTACACATTTGAAAATGTATGACAAGAGGCCACAATGTGAAATCAGAAACCAAGAGCAGTAAAATATGGATTATAAAATCATGGATAAATAAGAATAAGAGATAAAAGATAAGCATAAATATTGACAAATATAATATAGTGGATAAAGTGCACAATGTGTAGATAAATGTAACAATTTTTTTATAAAATAGGATGTGAACACTTTATAAGTAAATGTATCAAGTAATAAAAATATAAGGGAACAAATTCCCCCTAGGTGCAAAAACATGATCCTCGTGAATTGCAGTGAATCATCCTTCTATGATGAAGTTTTCTATCAATGGTAGTTTTAAATTCCCCAAGGAGGGGGCAAGTCATCTCTATTGAAACCATTTTGATGTCACTTTAGCTCCTCCATCTAGAAACATGAAAATGTAGTCCTTGCCACTTTTGACCAAGGTACCAAAAAGATTCACCTTCACAACTTAACCCCATCATCTATTCTATTAGTTTCTCATACATGTAGATGTTAACACTAACCTACTTTATCCTGGCATTTCTCCACCAATTCATTATTCAAGATGAAATCTATTCCCCCTTCCTTGTATGACATTTAGAAAGGGACCACAATTCCCCCCCAAAAAATATTTCCTACATCTAAGTATTCTTCTTCAACAAGACAATGTGTGTTTCACTCTATCATTGACTAACTGTGATAACTTCTTGGTTTCAATATCAGTCATTGACCAATTCTCTCTCTCTCTCTCTCTCTCTCTCTCTCTCTCTCTCTCTATGATTCACACACACACACACTCACACACACACACACACACACACACACACGAAAGCAAGCAAATGCCCGAGACCCAGAAGAGAAGATATAAGAAGAAACCAATTTTTATAGACCAAGTTCTATTTTTAAATTTATTTAATGGAATTTTCATGACAAAGGCTTTTCCATCCCTACCATGTGTGATAAGAATAATAAGAATTTTGTACTTTCATTTAGATTACCTATTCCTTCATTTCCATTATTGTCATGGCAATTGGTAGGGGTCATTTTAATAATTTAATTGAAGCTAAGTTCATTTCATTCATGTATATTACTATCATCGTTTTCTACTTGCATTTTTTCTATGGATACCCCACAATAAAGAAGCAATTTAGAGTATAGGAGGTCAACTCCGATTAATGATAGTGGAAAAGTAAGCTACAATTAAATACACCATGCACATATGATATTATATTTAAATTATAAATTTAATTGTTATATGAATTGAGATAATTACATAACAATATTTTCTACATTTTTTATTATAGACTTTTGCACATATGATTATGTCTTGATCACTATTTTGATTTCTATAGTAATTTTTCATCTTTCTTAAGGTGTTTATATTTTCCCATAAAGATACTCTAAAATTCGCAACATGTTACATATTCATCTCTTCCTCTTCCCTTTCTATGTTCACACTCTCCTTATTAAAAAGTCTGGATTTGTATAGACCTTGTTATGTCACTCCAATATTTTGATGATTGAAAATTTAGAATATCTTTTAATTACCACTTTGAATATAACATTGTATTCCTCATTCAAATAACTTTAATTATTTAATGCAAGTCTATACATTTTAGTTTAAGGTAATGGTAGAAACAGAACCACATTTAAGAATATTGAAGGTAATGGTAAAGCAGAACTACATTTATAAATATTGAATATTTAGAACATGACAAAATCACATTTTCTAATTATCACTTTGAGAATAACATTGTATTGCTCACTGAAGTAACTTCAATTAGTTAGTGTTTCAACACTTCAACTTGAGCATGTAAAGTCAAATATATTTTAGTTGAGGTAATGGGAGAAATGGAACTTCATTCAAGGATATTTGTGATTTTTAGATTAAGTTGAATTAGATATAGAAAATTATGAATATTGAATATTTAGAACATAATAAAATCACATTTTCTAATTATCACTTTGAGAATAACATTGTATTGCTCACTTAAGTAACTTCAATTGGTTAGTGTTTCAACACTTCAACTTGAACATGTAAAGTCAAATATATTTTAGTTAAGGTGATGGGAGAAATGGAACTTCATTCAAGGATATTTGTAATTTTTAGATTAAGTTCAATTCTAAAGATATAGAAAATTTATTTCTATTAAATGTCATCACTCTTTAAAAATTATATTGTAAGTCCTTTTTCATCAAAATGCAACAATATAACACTTTAAATTTTTTATAATTCATTTAAATTAATTTGAAAAGCTCTATTTGAATATTCTAAAGATATAGAAAATTTATTTCTATTAAATGTCATCACTCTTTAAAAATTATATTGTAAGTCCTTTTTCATCAAAATGCAACAATATAACACTTTAAGTTTTTTATAATTCATTTAAATTGATTTGGAAAGCTCTGTATGTATATATATATATATAATGGAGAAATTAAAAAATTTTCTAATTAATTTAGGTGAAATAAAAACACACTACCACACTACTATATATATACCTAAATTAATTAGAAAAGTCTTTAATTTCTCCATTATATATATATATAATGGAGAAATTAAAGACTTTCATAATTAATTTAGGTCAAATAAAAATACACTACCACACTACTACTTCATACAAAATGTTTACTATTAATATCCAACTCCTTTGGTAAAATTCATCATTCAAAATCTTATCTTCATTCTCACATCACATTAAGAAAGCTATTTAAATCATTATAATAAATAGAATCTCCATCTCTAAATAGCTTAATAAGAATATGACATTTAACAACTTACATTTATATAATATAATTACCCATATATATTTATAGTCAGATTGACAAATAATATATACTATTAAACTCTATGAAAACTATGTAACAATAAACAAGATAACATCCAACTCATCTTTAATATATGATAATGATAACAAAAGAAAATGGAAAGCTTACATCACCTTTAATCTTATCATAACACATCATTAAGTCGCATCATTTTCTCAAGATGGGGGAAAACAATGACCCTAGTAATGACTTCGGAGGAGGAAGACCATGACCCCACTTATGAACAAATACTTTCCTCTAAAAGTAGATCTGACATTTCAAGCCCGATGAACACATTGAATTTTTAAGAAACCAGGTGACATTTATCATAGTTCTGACTCATCAGCCACCTTGAAGCACAAAACATGTACACGACTCTAGTCGATAAAGCTAAATTCAGTCCAAAGTTTGTAAAGACTTTCAAGCTTGGGACACTCAAAGTTAATCACACAAGCAGATATGTACATGTATTTACATCTATCCTGCCAAGGGTCTCTTTAACGATATTTTGATTTTGTCTCACCACTGTAGAGCCTGCAAAAAACCAACATCAAGAAAAGAGATTCATGACATACTTTGATGAAGAAAGGTATAAATTGAAAGTAAAGAAAGGGAAGAGCACAAACCAGTCATAAACAGTTGTGCTGTTGGGCTGGGCATTGTCAAACTTTTGAGATCCAATGAAGCCTGTGGCCCTGTTACTCCCTGGATGAAAAACACTCCTCCATATATTGTCTTTCTCCCGAGGCGTGGCTGTGAACAAAGAACAAAGAAAACCCATAAAATTTTAATCAATTAGTAATAAAAAAGATAACAAAAAGACGATCAGATTACTAAGATCCTTTGTCCCAATAAAAAAAAAATCAAATACAAAGATCCTTTGTCCCAATAGTGTAAGGGATAAGTTCTGATTGTGCTCCAATTAAATTCCACTGAATAAGTACGTAGTTAACACAGTTTAAATCTTAAGACTTCTACTCTATATTCAATAGTTACAAGAACAAATAGAACTCATATCAATTCATCTAAACAACAATAAAAACGATAATAGAAAGAATTATCAAACAGCAAGGATCGTATATTCTGAAGGATAAGACTAAGATCATGTCCTTCATGTGATGGAATGGATCTATACCCAAAAATATCTCAACAACAATAAAATTGTTAATAGAAAGAAATATCAAATATGAAAGCTCTAATCATCTTTTTGATGCCTAGGATCATATTTCTTGTGATGGAAGCCTGGTATCATATTTCTTGTGATGGAACCCCTTCCATCCTCACTTTCACTCAGAGAAATTTCAATCAAATAAATTATACCAACTTCATCTAGACAACAACAAAAATGATAATACAAAAACTATCTAATGACAAGTCATGAAGGCCGAGGCGAAGATCATGCATACCCTCTGAACTTATATCAAATCATTTGAACAACCATAAAGTTGATAATATAAATAACTATAACAAGATTACGATATGACAAGAGATAGTCCAGGACCATGTTTCATGTGATAAAACAGATTCCCTTTCTAAGAAATTTGAGTTAAAATAGATATCCTTCCACCCCATCAAGAAATTTCAAACCTAAAAGCTAATATTCACACATACTCGCATATTGCTAGCTAAAACTTCTTTGTGCATGAAATGGAATCCTCCACTTTAAAACCAATAAAAAGTTATTCTACTTTTAGCAAACAAGAAATGAAAAAGCATACTCACAAGATGAGGGGGAAGTAGGAGTAGAAGGCAAAGAGGAGCCTGAGGGAGATGATGGTACTGAGTTTGTGTCCACTGATAAACCCTGATAATGCTTAGCGATACTTATACTCTTTGTCACAGGGCCTATGTCTTCACCACCACCTGAATCCCACCACATTAAAACAAAAAGAAAGATCAGATCAGATTTGGCATAAAGATCAGATTTGTTCTTCATATGGGTACAATCAAAACACCATGGTGAAGCAACATAGAAGAATCCTATGACAATTCTAGACTCAATAATCAAGTGATAAGTTGTACTGACCTGAAGATCTGGAGTTAAAAGTGGCACTTTTTCTGAACATGCCAAGGCCTCTGTCTGGCGGAGGACCTGCAACAACATCATCCCAAAGCTGATCAAGCAGTCCCATTATGATTAGTGATTACCAGTAAGGAAGAGGAAGGATATGAGCAGCCAAGTGATCCAGAGAGTTAGTGGGAGCCCTTATAAAAGCAATAAACAGCTGGTAAGCAAATCCATGGAATTCTTTAAGAAAATCTTTACGTCATATCTGATGGAGATGGGGGGTGGATAAGACGCCACGTAAGGTTTGTGATGATGGGATATTTTTTGTGTTTATGTGCTGTATTCAGAGCGGGGCCCAGAAATGGATAAGGTTGGCGAGACGTCGCTTTCGATGTGATATTTTATGCCGGCCGCCAAACGGCAGCCCACGGAATGGAAGTTTACGTGGGACGTTAAACTACAGACCTTCTTGCTCCGTTTTGTGTGCGTGTAGGGTATAGATTTAGTCCAAGGTTCTTGGAGCACGCTTGGCACGTCGGATTGCACGTACGCTATCACGTACAGTATTTGTTACAAGTGGGTAAAGTTCTAGAGCAGGTGGAGGGTAACTAACGTGGAATAAAATAAAGAGGAGAGGTTTTGGTGGATTCCGTGTTGAATTAATTAATTAATTTTTTTAATTTAAATTGTTTTTCAGTTGAATCCAAAAACAAATGTAGAAATGTATTCTTTTTATTAATATTTTTTTTATGCAATCTTTATTAACTTTGTTCTATAGTCTAGCGTATTCTAATAATTTGGTCTACGAGTATCTTCTAGTGTAGGACTTTAGAAGCACCTACTTGTGTTTCCAAAGTTCATAGAATTACACATATACATATATAGATGGAGTTAAAATTCTATATACTAACAAAGATGCTATAAAATTCTATATACTAACAATTGCATCTTAGTGTGCAATAAGTACACTATAATTATTTGCAAAAAAAATTAAGATTTTTTCCTTGATTATTATTAATCGATTTATAATATCAATGAAAATAGAATTTTTTTGAAGATGAATGTAGTATTGTAAAATTGGTTACTTTCATGCTCAAAATAATAAGCTGTAAAATACTTAAATAAGAAGATGCTTGTTAATTTTTTGGAAAAAGAAATTATTATCAGTCATTTATGAAATTTATTTATTTTTTCAATCTATATTATTCTCAAAATTTGTTTAATTATATGAAAAATATGTTATTTCCTATTTTAATTATGTATTAGAAGTTTGAAATTTAAAAGATGCAAGCATATTATTCTCTATTGATTTATTTGTATATTTTAAAATATTGATTTGAACCTACGCAGAAAATAGATGTATTGGAACAGTTTCACAATTTTCTCATTAAATAATATTCTTGCACCTAATTGGTAGGATAGAGTTGGGAATCCAAAATTGCATATGGGGAGCCAATTCTGTATTTGACATCAATTTAAGTATTTTTTGGAAGGCAAGTATGATGTAATTGTTTATTTTAAAGCATCGATCTTGTAAACTATATAGTAAATAGATGTATTGGAACGGTTTCACAATTTTGTCATTAAATAAAAATAATATTCTTGTACTTCATTGTTAGAATAGAGTTAGAAATTCACAAATGTATATGGAGAGCCAATTTTGTATTTGATGTCATTTCAAATATTTTATGAAAATAAATTTAATGTAATTGCTTATTTGAAACTATTAATTGTAATATTATTTAATGACAAAATTGTACAACTGTTTCAATGCACACACACATGCGCGCGCGCACACACACACATGCATTGAAACCGTTTTACAATTTTGTCATTAAATAATATTCTTGCACCTGATTGGTAGGACAAAGTTGGAAATCCACAATTGCATATGGAGAGCTAATTTAAGGTCAATTAGTAGAACATAAGACCTCAAGTTAGCAAGTATGTATCCAAAAACCAAAACTCTAGAGGCCAGAGTTGGTGATGGACCTGCAGCCTATTCAGTTAGCATGTTTGTGAGCCCAATCGACAAGAAAAGGATGATCGTCTAGAACACCACTAATGCATATAGAAGCTGCAAAGATATGTGAAAAGTAACTTTTGATCTAAAGAACCTCCACAGAAATAGAACCTGATCAAGTAGAGAAGACTATAATCTGTAAGAGTGCTCTTGGAACACACTACTTAAATCAGGAGCCAAACAAGGTAAACAAATGAACTCAAAGATACAGATGACATGAAACACCAAAGCTTGAAAAATTAACCAATCAAACATGGAAAGTTGCATCCAAAGTAGGAACTAAAAGAAGAGTGTTTATATAGTAAATGATCCATCTCACCAAAATGCATAGGTACCCAGCCACTACATCTACCTAGTACATAGGAACAAATATTGAATACATAGCCACTCCATCAAACCAAGAAAGCATAAGAACCAATAGAAGAACCCCCCCTAATGCAGACAACGGTGAGGTGACAGGAAACTGGAAAAGTAAACCAAAATAACTGCATGTCAAGGAACTACGATCAAGATGCACAAAAGAATACATGTGTGTACTGAGATGATCAATCTTAGACACGTCATGTGTTCTTTTGTCCATCTTGATTGTGGTTTCTTGACATGCAGTTCTTTTGGCTTACTTTTCCAATTGTTTGTCACCTCACTCTTGTCTACATTGGGGGGGGGGTTCTTCTATTGCTTCTTATGCTTCCTTGGTTCAATGGAGTGAGCTATGTATTTAGTATTTGTTCCTATGTACTAGGCGGATGCAGTGGCTAGGTACCTATGCATTTTGATGAGATGGAACATTTACCATATAGACACTCTTCTTTTCATTCCTACTTTGGATGCAACCTCCCATGTTTGATTAATCAACTCATTTTGGTGTTTCATTTCATCTATATCTTTGAGTTCAGTTGTTTGTCTTGTTTTCCTCTTAATTCGAGTAGTGCCTTCTAAGAGCATTATTTTGGTCTAGAGCCTAATCAGACTTGGAGGTTTATTCGACGCAGTTTCTCCCCAGATTATTTCAATGGGAGTTTGGGGACAATGCCCCAAGTGCGCACCCCTCAAGCCAAATATGACTCTACTATTATAAAACGTGTCGGTTGTTATTTTTCTATTGGATTACTTATTCTAGCCCTAATTTTGTAAGCGATAAAAGCTTGTATACGAGTTCAGTCGTTTGCCTTGTTTTCCTCCCAATTCGAGTAGTGTCTTCTAAGAGCACTCATACAGATTATAGTCTTCTCTACCTAGTTAGGTTCTATTTTAGTGGAGGTTCTTTAGATCAAAAGTTACTTTTGATAGAGCTTTACAACTTCTACATGCTTCAGTGGTGTTCTACATTATCCTCCTTTTGTTCCTATCTTTTGGGACTCTCCCTAGTTTAGAGGGTTCTTCAGTCCTTCACTAGTACTTTAAAATATTAAAAAAAAAAATTAGTGTTTTTTGTTAAATTTATTTTAAAATTTGTCTTTAGTGTGTTTTGTATAGAGCTTAGCCTCCTTGTGATCTCTCTTAAAAGGATACAATGGAGAGAGAAATTGTATTATCAAGGTTATGTCAATTGAATTCTATTTTAAGCATATTTTAAATAATAATAAAGAAAGGATATTGGTTTTTGACATAATTGTGTATTGATTTTTTTATGTTTCATAAATTTTATGATTTAATATTAGGTAATAGATAGAAAATTGTGTTTGTAAATATGCTAGCACTTGCACCTTGATGTTTGATGGGCACATTCATATCCTCTCTATATTAGAGTTTGAGCATAGCACTATTCATTCCTTTGTGGAAGAGGGTGTTGAGGTGGGGTCTCTATAACCCATTAGTTCAGTCACATCCTTTTACAACACACTAGACCTCTAGTGTATTGGCATGCACATGTGAACTTATTATGGAACTCAACATTCAATTGAATTATTGTGAAATAATAAGTCTCTTTGTGTTTATGAGTCTAAGAATGATCTATTTGCACATAGTCAATGAGAGAACACATCTATATTGGATTAGACGACCTTGATGTAAATGAGCTATTGAATTTTTAAAAATGACATTGATAGTTAAGTAAATTTAAGTAATGTCAAATTTAATTTATTATAGTTTAATTTGAAATGTGAGACCTAATAAATTATTAGATTTATTATAATACACTTTCAAGGTTAGAGCATTCACCCTACATATGACAATTCTCTACCTCTTAATTACATCATGATGTCGAGTTGAAACAAGTTTGTAATTAGGAAATAAATAATAAACGTAGTACATGTGTGAATAATTTAACCTCGTATGAATGACAATTTCATGGCTTACATTATATTTTTAATAGGTTAATGTTGGGCCTTTGACATCAACACCATCCAGTTGGAGTGGTCATACATATTTCACTAAGATTTGACTATTTTCAATCATTTTAATGTTTGTAGAATAATGTTAGGTAAATTTTGTTAATGCAATAATGTTGCTACATTTTTAGGTGATGACATCCATTTATACTCCGTAATCACTATTCACACCATACAAGAGCATGGTGTTGTTACATTAGTTATATCTTTGATGACTTTAATTTATGATTTAAATTTTAAATCAAATATAACAGTTGTTGTTTTATCTATTAGACAATATGAATGCTAGGAATGAAGACCACTCACCAAATCAAATTATGACTTTGGGAATATTCTAAAAAGCTCACCTTCAAATAAATTTGATTAGAAAAACCCAAAAAGGATGTAGGGATGTTAAAGCAAGGTTTGGGTAGAAGGGGGATATTTTGAGTTTATCCCTTATGTGATTAAATGTGTGTGAATTGATATGTAAATTTGATGAAGGAAATGGAAACTGATAGTATATGATTTTAGATCTAAATTATGAAAGTAAGTGCAAGAGGAAAATAGAAGGAATGAACTCACCTTGAGGCTAGAAGAGGCAAAATGACCTTTGAAATAATTTTTATTGTCACTAGGATGTTAGAATTAGGTATAACTCTAGATTTAGGACTTTGATGCCTATATCTGTTTGTTAGACTTTGACTTAGTCCTTGTAGGTCCAAATCTAATGAAAATTTATGAGGTCCTACAACTAGTTTCAAGACTCTTGAATATAGATCCGTAACTTCTAAAATTGTCCCCATACACAGAGAAAAATGAGAAAAGCTTGTGGAAAGTGGTTTGCCTTGGTCAAACCTTTGTAAAGAATCAACCTTGAGATGAAATTGAGATTGCATGAAAGAAAGTAATGTAAACAAGATAAATGTTAGATTCACCTTGCATGAAAAACCCTTGTGGATGGATGTATAAATTAGTCAAATTGATGCAGTGCAAGGCAAGAGAATCCCCAAAGGAAATTCCCTAGCCCCAAGTAGATAACCACACAACAAAACACAATACAAGATATAAGATATGATACCAAACACAACTCTTTATTCATAAAATAACTGATTACATGAAATTTGTCGGGATGTAAGGCCTTCCTGGTTACAACCAAATACAAAGCAAGTAATAGTTCTACAAGATCCCTCAAGATCCAACCCAAACCCTAGCTAGTCCAATTTCACACTCTAGTAGAAACCACCAAGGAAGATCTAAACTTGTGCTTCCAAGCCCACCAATCAATCTCCTTGTTTTCCAAACCTTAGGTACTAACTCTTCTCAAAGTTCACTTCTCTTCCACATTCCCTTCTATAAGATGGATGATTATGACTTAAGACTCCACAAGATCCATTACTTATACCCAACTAAGCCACAAGTCGTCCTAGCAAGTTACAAATTAAATTAACCCTTACATTGAATACATGTTGAGCCACAAGTCGATCTACAACATATATTAAATGCCAAAATACCTTAAAAGGTTAAAACACTCACTAAATACACATAGAACAAATAAACAAGACCCAAATAGGTCCACACAAACTCCCACGATCACTCCACATCATGATCTCACACAATAAATGCACCAAGCCATCTGAGAAAATCCATGAGAAATCCATTTCGTAAGCCACACTATCGAGTGTTAACAAAACCACAAGCATCACCGAGCAACATACTAAATGCTGATAAATTGTATATGTCAAGATCCTTTAATGACTAAGCTCCTTCACTGAGTACCTAAGTCAACACTACACCTAGTAATGACTGAGCACCTCTAGTCTTCTACAGAAAATGCCAAAATCTTTAAGAACCTCAGATTCCCCTACATCACAAATCCATGAATATGCTTGAATGTATGCTTGAGAATTATTATAGAATCCTTCACAAATGCATGGATTTTCAATTACAAATCCTAGATTTTAAATGAATTGTATGCTTGATAACCTCAATGGAGAAGGAGAGAGAATAGTGGATGTATGGATCTTCTTGCTTGCTTGTTAATTCCTCTACTTGGCCATTATGGGAGAGAATTGACATCAATGAGAGAAGATTGAATTTTCTTGAAAGAATCTCGAAGAAAGGGAGACTTGAAAATCCTAGATTGAGTTTTTTCCTTCAAATCTTGAATCCATATTCACAATTGTACAACTTGAATTGCTTCAGATTTTATGTTTATTGCACTTGGTCAATTGATTTTGTTCTGATCAAGATACGATATATTGTAATGTTATAATGAGAGGAGAGAGTCCCCTTTTATACTTATTTCAGGATTCAATTTAAATGAAGGTCAACCACATGACTAGGAATTGGAAGAAAACCATGTCATTGGGCCCCAAACCAATTTAAAATGCAAAAACCAAGGATAACATTGACCTAGTCCAAGACTAGGATGACATGGTCAACCTAGTCTAGGATAAGGATGACATAATCCACCTAATATAGTACTAAGATGACATGGTCAACTATTCCAAATAAATTTTCTTTGAAAATAGATAGGTTCTAGGGGAGTGTGATAAAAAGAAGAGGGATAAATTATAGGTTGTTGGGATAAAGAAGAATGGAGATTTGGAACTCTTAATCACCAAGATGGGGTATAATAGGTCCTAGAGCCTCCAATTATGGGGTGTTAAATTTTTAGGATGGTATATTTACCCCCCACTTTAGTTGGCTCATGCTCATGGTAAAGTAGATCGAGTATACATATGATGATCTCATCAAGATCAAGGAGACAAAGAAACATCAAGCCCCTGGAAGTGACTTAAGTCATTATCAAATATAAAACCAAAATGTGTGTGTGTGTGTGTGTGTGTGTGTGTGTGTGTGTGAGAGAGAGAGAGAGAGAGAGAGAGAGAGAGAGAGAGAGAGAGAGAGAGAGAGAGAGAGAGAGAGAGAGAGAGAGAGAGAGAGAGAGAGAGTCTAAAGATTCAAAAGGTGGTCATTTAAAGGACCAAATAGTAGTAAGTTAAAGGACCAAATGTGTGTATTCAATTTAAGCACCAATTGTGTTGGGATAATTCTTAATAGAGTGGAGGGTATGTCCCCACATTAAATAGGTAGTAAATGCCTTAATGGTAAAAGTGGCTTTAGGAGAGCATGCAAATATCCACAAGAAGTTTTTCCACTATGAAATGCCCCTAGAGGAGGACAAATCAAGGAAAATGAGAACATGACAAAGCAGAGCATTAAAGAGATCTATGAATTCTAGGGTTAGTATGAATACATGATAATACATAAAATATTACATCAAAATGAAATTTCATCATCCCTAAGAGGTAGTAGAACTACAAGCACAATCGAACAATAACAGATAAGAGTTACAAAGAAGAGTTTATGGGCCAACATCACATAGACCAAAAAGAATATGTAGAGACCACTTTGCATTGTCCCCAATCAAACAAAACAAAGTCACATTTATGAATAGTGGCACATGCACTACATATCATGTAGTAACATATCAAAAAAGTTAGCTACAAGTATATGAATGTTTACGACACTTGTGATTTCTTTTTCACCTTGCACCAACATAGAAACAAGGGTTTTTTAAAGGAATCCAAATAAAACTTGAAACATGCAATGCATTACAGGGAAGAACATTACAATAGAAAAACATGTAGAACCTACCACACAAGAGGATCTAGCTAAGTGTATGGCTCCCCATCTCACATCTCAATCTATATTAGTGATAGATTATTGTTGTGAAATCTTAGCTATTAAGTCATGATCAATGTCAATAGTCTCATACATGTCATTAGAATCACCAGCAGGAAAACAATTGTTAACATCAAGAATATCACCATCAAGAGTATGTTCTTCATCTAGATTAATCATAATATAATCCAAGATATGAATATAATTGTTTTTTTGTTCATTTTTATCTTGTGCAAGTTTACTTTCTCTGTTGGCTCAAGCATGGTTTAGTCAAAGGGAAGTGAAGCATGGGTAGGTGTATGAGGTAAATCACATTGATAGGCTCTACCATGAAGCTTATGAAGGATCTCATCAACATAAAAGTTACATTTGGTTTTGTTAGAATTTTTATTTGGGTCAAAATTAATCAACATTGAGCCCTTTTCTTCTAGACAAGGAAGAATGAAAGGAACCACATTATGTTGGTAGATGGATTGAGGATAATTTCATAAGCTATAGGATGTGGAACATAAAAATAAATAAGAGGTGTAGGAAGAAGTCCACATCTATGGAAAATAGATGGGACATACTTAGGTTTTGTAAACTCAAAAATTGTTTGGACCTTATAGGCTTGGTATGATTAGAAGATATTGTTAGGATGGGTTTGAGCTTTTTGAGGCATACAATGCCAAAATAAACCAAGGTCAACTAAGTATTGAGGTATTGGAGGATGATAAAGGCTATGGTTAAAATTATGATTTTTTTTGTTATGGGGAAGTTTATGATATTTATGGAAAGGAGAAGCCACAAATTAAATGGAAGTAAGACAAGGAAGAAAAACTTTGACTTAAAATTGATCAAAAGTTGGGATGATGATGAAGGTAAAAACCAAAGTTTTATCACTAACCTCAATAGGAAATCAAATAGAAACATGAGAAGGATAAAGAAAACTATTACAAGTTTGGATAATAATATCATATCTATCATAGAAATCATGTTACAATCACATACTATAAAGATGTTATTCAATTACCACATTCACCATGCAAGTGGGAAGGATGCTACATGAAGCAAGGTCAATAACCTTTGCAAAAATATAGAGAGGATTATCAAGTGATTTAATTATATTAGTAGAGTCAAATTTATTGAAAGGTTGAGATGGAGGTTTAAGTTTAACTTGCTCAATTTGGTTGACAACATGATTAACTTCATTGATTCTTTTATCGTAATTGATTCAAGGAGAAGAAAAATAAGGTTTTATAAGATCAATGATATTATCTAAAGGAGATGAAAAAGGGTTGGTATAGATTTATAATTTTTCTAGGATAATTTTTTTGGCGATGGTTATTATAACCTTTGATAGATACCGTCATAGTCAATAAGGTCTTGGATAACATTTTTTCAAATGGAAACATTTATTAGTAACATGACTAAGTTGACGACAGTGTTAGCAGAAGCTATTTGATCAAATTATTTGGATTGAGGTTTGGTTGTATGAATTTTTTGGTTGGAGGAGGTGTAAATACATTAGCATTAAGTAACTTCACCATCACAATATGTAAAGATCCAAGAAGATGAATATAATTAATAGCAAGTTTAAAGAAAGATGACAAAGGAGTAGGTTGTATTTGTCTCATTTGTAAAAAGTGGATTCTAAGTTGTGACACTTGGTCTTCCAATTGTTGTTTCTAGTGTGATTTCTCTAAAGGAGCTTGAATAAGTTGTGATTATTGCTTTTAAGAAGCACCCAATATGTAAACGATCTTAATATAAATAAAAAGATGATAAAGGAGTCACAACTTTGGATGTTATTACTACTTGTTCATCAACAATGTTGGATGAGTTGTTGGTTTATAATTTAAAAAAAAATTGTTGGATGTATCATGACACTCTTATTAATATAAATCACTAGGGTAGTGTGCCCAAACTAACTCACCTAAATTTCATAATTATGAAGAACTTCACACAATTGAGTAAAAGAGGAGATCTCAAATAAGAGAATCTCATCTCTAATGTATTTTAGTAAAATAGAAAAGAAAAGACATTTCACGTCGTTATTAGGAATTTGATAAGAAATTTGAGTTGTAAATGCTTAAATCTACTAACAAAGTTCATCACAATTTCTCTAGCACATTGTTTATAATGCATTAAATTGGACAAAGATATTTTAGGACCAATGTGGTTTGAAACTATTGAGTGAAATCATTAGCAAGATTTTGGAAGGAATAAATGGAATAAGGATGCAAAAAATAATACCGTTGCAAGGATTTGTCTCAAAATGTTCTAGTAAAAAACTTTTCCATAAACCTATAACCGTGATAGAAATAAATAGAGAAGGTTTGAAATGTTTTAACATAAGTCAAAGGATCACCCTATAAGCCTCAAGATTGTGAGATAGAAATACAAATGATATCCCAAGACCAAGGACTAATAATATCACACATGTGAATGTTGAACATGGATTGGGTCATAAAAGCAATTATTTGTTGTAAAGAAGGCACAATTTGAGCAAAGCTATTAATGGTAGTTCGATAGAGGCGATAATAGGAGGGGAGATATTGGAAATATTAGGAACATTATTTGAAATGAAGGAATGGTTGAATACGAAAAAGGGAAAAGTATAAAAATTGTGCATGAAAGAAGGAGAAACACGAGACACTTGAAGGAATATAAGGATAGTAGGATTAGGAAGACTCATGCGTAATATTGAAATTTTGAATTGAATTTGTAATGATAGATAGAACATAAGTGGACATACTAGGAATGGAAGTAGTAATAGGCATCGAGGTGTCAACACTACTAGTAGGTGTAAACACCTAAATCTAATCACACAAATACATAATAGTATTTAGTCATCTTCTAAGGCATTAATAATTGAATATTGAATATTTGATTAATTTATGTTATCTCCTAATTAATTAATTATAGTCCAATTAATAAATTAAAAGACAACTCATAGTCTAATTTATTAATTAAATATGTATTCTTTTATTAATTAAATGATTGCATAAACTATTTAATTTAGTTTCAAATTCCCCCCATTTAATTAATTAATTCCTAGAACATAATCTCATCCTTACACACATAATAGCCTATTTAATTAAATAATTAAAAATATTAAACTAATCCAACCCATGCACCAATAATTAGCCTTTTAAAAATAAATAATAATATTTATTTATTTAATTTTCCCACATGCCTTTTTCCTAACAATTCCACTTATCAGCTACATCACCCTCTTGTTTAAACCACACAACTTCCACTATCTGAACCACATCGCCCTCTTGCTTGAGCCACATCAACCTCTTAATTGATCCTAATTACCTCCTCCAAATCACTTGCACAACTCGAGACATGAGTTATGCATCCCTGACTTAGAGCCTAAGTCCACTCACTTGCCACATCTCCCTCTCCCACCTACAAACACTGAAATCCATTTCACACCTCTTTCAATTAACTATCCATCCACTAAGCCTATATCCTCACACTCATTCTTCTTGTGACACTTGTTGCAAGGATTTGGATTTGAGAAAACACAATCCATATTCTCCTTTATCCTTGCATCCTAGCCCTTCCTCATGATATTTTTGTTTTACATCTTGGTAATCCATTTCCCTTACCCAAGTGGCCTATAAATTGAACCCTCCAACCTTCATAATATCATGGACACCATTTGAGAAAAGTTATTATGTTGTTTTGAGAGCTAAAAAATGTCAAAGCACCATTACTATACTCATAATTTCACACATTCATTCATCATTTGCATCCATTTTTTAAGCTTGAGAAACTATTGAGCATACATTCCTCATCCTTAGATGCATCTACACATTAAAGGAGGAATTTGGGAGTTCATACTTGGATTTTACTCTCTATTCAATTATTTTCATTTTTCTTTTTCATAAATGTATGCATTGCTTTGTGGGTTGAATTTTTAGCATAGCTTGGTATTCTTAGACTTATATTTCACATACTACAGTAGGTAGAACATATCTTAACTTAGGAGCACAATATCTAAGAGGCTTGACATTATTATTAATGAGATGACAGATAGTATAGAAAATATTAATGACATGCTCATCATTATGAATAAATTTCCTTATGCCTTGTACAACAAAAAGGACCTCAAGATTATTATTTTCTTGACCTAGCCATTGTTCAAATTTCTCAAAGTTATGGGAAATATTTTGAATTTGCAAAGGAGGAACCCTATGGATTCATCTTCATCACAAGAAAAATGAGAAGATTTATCATCCACGGTAGGATTGATATCATCTTGATGCATGTTGATCTCATCAAGATTCATAAGAAAGGAAAGTTTGAGATCAAAGGAAACCATAAATCTACAACTTCTTCTAACTATTATGCTATAGGTTGGATTGAAAGTGATAATACTCATGCACAAGGGAATGAAAGGAAAGAGAAATGCAATGAAATTGTGAGATTTTAAGGAAATGTACAATCTAAAACAAAGCCTTTAATGCAAAACACATTTAACTATAAAATTGAAGAATGTAATCTAAGGCATACACAAGGAGAAGTTAAAATAAAATGAATATATGAATCTATGGCTCTAAGTGCATACAAAGTAGATCTAGATAAAGAAGAAATATAACACCAAAAATTAGAATGGGAATGTTGTAAGTCGAATTCACCAAATGTACGATATGAAATGGTGGGAAATGATAGGAGTGAAGATCACTCACCAAATTAGAGCATGACATTAGGAATATTCCCAAAATATCCCCTTCAAATAAATATAATTATCATAACCCAAAAATTATGTAGGGATGCTAATGAGAGATTTAGATAGAAGGAGAATATCTGGGGTTTATTCCTTGTGTGATCAAATGTGATTGTGAAACGCTATGTAAAATTGATAAGATTGATAAAGGAAATGATAAGTGATGGTGTATAATATCATATCTAGTCTATGAAAGTAATTTCAAGAGGAAAGTTGAAGGAACAAACTCACCTTTAGGAAAAAAGAGGCAAAATGACCTTTAGATTTAATTTTTACTCTTATTGGGATATCAGAATCAGGTATAACTCTAGATCTAAGAGTTTGATGCTTGTATCTATTTATTACAAAATTTGTAGTAAAAAAGTATAGGATGAGGTCAACCAAGTCAACCTACTCTAGGTCGATGATGTTGTAAAACTTTTTCCTAGTCCCTGTAGGTTCAAATTTGTGAAAACAATTTGAGGCCTTACATATGGTTTTAAGACTCCTATGTCTAGATTTATAACTCCCAAAACTACTCCTCCACATAGATGAAAATGAGAAACAGTTGCAAATATGGGTTTACCTTGGCCAAACCCATGTGTAGGAATCAACCTTGAAATGAAATTGAGATTGCATAAAGGAAAGTAATATAAGAATATCAATGTTACATTCATCTTGCATAAAAATACCTCATGGATGGATGCAAAAATCAGTCAAATCCATGAAGATACTTGAATGTATCCTTGGTGAATTATAGAATCAAGAATGACTTCACAAATGAATGGATCTACACTTACCAATTCTACATCTTGAATGAATGTATGCTTGATAACCTCAATGGATAAAGAGATACAAGAAGAGTGGATGTATGAATCTTATTGATTTCTTGTAAATTCCTCTACTTGGCCATAATATGAGAAAAAATAGTATTAATGAGAAAATATTTCTATGTCTTCAATGGATCTTAAATAAATGGAGTCTTGGAAATCCTAGTTTTGTTGCTTGCCTCTAGATCTTGAATCCAAACCCTCGATTGTACAACTTAAATTGCTTGAGATCTTGAATTAATTGAACTTGATCAATTGATTATGTTGCGATTGGTCTATGATATGGTGTAATGTCAGAATTAAGAGAGAGAGTTCCCTTTTATACTCATTTCAAGATTAAATTTAATTCTAAGTCAACCACAGATATGGGAATTGGAAGAAAATGCAACCATCAAGCCCCAAACTAATTGAAAACATAAAAACCAAGGATAAGGCTAACCTTTTCAACCTAACCTAAGACTAATATGATCTTGTCAACCTATTCAAGGTAATTTTTCTTTAAAATTTTCCATGACCTATGGGAGACTAATAGAAACAAGAGGGATAAATTATTAGTTGTTGGATAAAGAAGAATGAACATGAAAACCTTGAAACCACCAAAATGGGGTCTAATAGGTCCTCAAGGCTCTAGTTATGGGTGCTAATTTTTTAGGACAATACATCTATCTATTAATGAAAGTATGGATGATATTCATTTATAGTTTAATATGTGACAAGATGATTTCAATGGGGCTCCACAAATCAAGATCATTAGAGTGCCCCTATTTTAGATTGAGAGAGGTAAATTTTGATCCTACAATATTATGACATTGTAGTTAGTGGTCTTATTTTGTTATATATCATTTAATGATTCAATTTTATATATTAATGCATAAATTTTATTCTATTAGTCATAATTCTAGAATAGTTTATAGAGGAGGTTAATTCAGCAAGTTTAAAAGTAACTATCATAGTATGCATCTCCATACAGTACTTGATAGTCAAGTGTGAATAATGATATCTTTCATTACCCTAAAGGTAAGTGACTATATTGGGTTCCATTTTTTGCATTCAAGCATGACAATTTTGTATAGATATTTTTATATTTATTGATATGTAACATTATATTATTATTTGGCTTTCTAGATAACTATCTTTATTATATCTTTTGATCTGTAGAATGATCTTGACTCTTCTTCTTCTAACCCACTTTAAACTCATCATGTCACTATACTCTTTACATCAATATCTTACATTATTGCTACCATAGTTACACTTGTTTATTGGAACATGACTATGGTTTCTCTCATAGTAGGAATTTCACTATAATATTGTCTTCCATTCTACACCATCATATTGAGTTTCCATTATCATATATATTTTTAGGGTCTTGAGGCCTTAAATGGATTATGTCACTTTTAATTTGAAGATTAGTGTCATTTATCAGTTGATTCTAGATTGATTTCCTCTGAAAGGTGTCATACATTTTAAAAATATTGTCATTTTTAGGTTTGTATTTCTTCAATAATCATATGACAAATCTACTTTTTAAATTTCTTTAATGACCATCTAACAAGTCATGTTGTGGTGTGCCTCTCTTGGTTGTATTTTGTTCCATGGTGATTTTGATATGATATAAACCAATTTTATGATTTATGGTTATCTACATGATGAGATGCATCAGATGGCAACAGTTTAATTTGGTTTCTAGTATCTTAGTTATGATAGATGGTTAGATTATGTTGTTTTTTCTAGCTTTTATTATACCTACATGATGATGCAATTGATGTGAAATGATATCTTATCATGATATTTGGTACATATATATTTTTCATTTGAGACTAATGATTATGTTATCAAGATGATTTTATTGGATTCAATGATATATTGTGCCTTATATACTATAAGATATTTTAGTTATTGGTCTTCACTATTTGATGCTCACATTTCCGTAAATTGATTGTTTAAATAAATGTTTAATTTTAATAAAATGATTCATTTAATTGTGTACATTGAGGAGTCAAAAATGGATGATCAGTGTTGTGACATTCTTTATGTCATTGTGTCACTAGAGTGTTAGTGTTCTATTAGGGATTTTTATTGTTATTATGCGTTCTTTGGCTATTTATATTGTGAGTAGCTACACATGATGTTTGTATTTTCTAGTGAATAGATACCAAACACATGCTACTTGGGCTACAAAATTTGAGTGTGTTTATATCTCTAGTAGTGGCACAAAGGATAGTATCATTAACCTTTCATATTTGATCTGATGTTATCCCTGTATGGACAATGTATCCATAATTGACATATTATTCCCTCTAGTACATGTTGGTAAACTTGAATTTCATTATGCATTTTGTATTGGACTTGTGAGTGTGTCTATGCATTTAGAGCTCTACAGTTGTCATGGAAAAGGTTAAACTAAATATTGATTTTAATGTGTTTGGGGATTTTATTTTATTTACTAGCTAATTTGTTGTAGTTCGATTCTAATTATTTAAAATTGATTCTATTTGATTTTGGGAAAAAGCCAATAGTTCACTTAAATTATTTAGGTTACTAATTTTAAAAGTCCTTTTTGAAAGTACCTCTATGTTCGAAAATTGAGTTTTTTCACTCACTTCTCACTGTTGTCTTTGTGAGAATTTGGATTTTGCTCCAATTTGCACTAGAGAAAATCATATTTATGTTTGTTGGGTGTAATCCATTTGCTAGAATTTTGTGAGGAGCTTCTCATTGGAATCATGTCGACATTTCTCCATTTTGCCACAAGTCTCATCCAATTCTATCAATTTTTTGATTTTACTCTTCATCTTTATGATTGATAGGTTATCTTGAATCACTCATTTTTTCTTTTTTGTTATAAATAAAATTAGTTTCTTTAGCATGGTAAGATGAGAATTAGTACCCCCCCATGACTTGGTTTATTCATATAACATTGTTGAGTTTCTTTAAAAAATTGTATGTTTTCCCATTTTGTGATTTGGGGTTTTAGTAGTGTCATGTTTCCCAAATTTCTATGAGTTCCCAAATGTCAAATTTTATTATATAAGTGTGATGTTGAGTTACTATTAGTAAATGAGTTTTAATTGTGTGAGTTTTTATGATTTATTTTTTTTGTGGGGGGGTGGGGGCGCGCAAATTTTGTGTTTGCCTTTTTTTTGTACTACCCAAAATTTTCATTTGGCATGTTTAACATATTTCAAAAATTGTATTGGATTGTCCTCCATGTTTACATCCATCTCATAAATTTAACTTTTGGTTTTCATATTTGTGGATGAATTTGTACTTTTGGAAAAGTGCCTAGTTGAGTGTGTCATAAGCACTTCTAATTGTATTTTTACTTCTTGTGGATTTTGCTTCAATACTATTTCATCTTCATCATCACTATCCTCAAATTTAATATCTCTAATCTCAATCTCGTCACCAATAACATACTAACATTCTTTAGAAAATGTTGACTTGTATGGTCGAAGGTTAATCTTAGATCTCTTGTAGAACAACTTGATTCAAATTGACCAATATTCTTGTATTTGTAACAGTGTATAGGTAACACTATTCAAAAAAGGGTAAAGGTTTGTTGGACATCACAAGAGGAAGGATGGGTTAAAATTAACTTTGACGGGGCAACTAGGGGAAACCTGGGGGTCTCAGGGTGTGGTTGTGTAGCCAGAGATTACAAGGGAAACACTCTTGCCTTTGTGGAAAATAATTTCCATGATGGCATGGATAATGTGGCTGAATGTTGTACAACAAAAGAGGCTCTTGTTTTAGGAGCTAAATTGGGCATTAGAAGAGTCCATTTGGAAGGGACTCGAAGATAATCATTAATGACATTAAGAAAGGGAAGTTGGAAGATTGGCACCTCGATAAATATATTCAGCAAATCAAAGGATTGTTAATGGAATTTGAAGACTTCAAGGTTTCCCATACCTACTAAGAAGTGAATAGGGTGGCAGACATGTTGGCCAACATGGGCACAAATGCAGATATGAGAACTCAGAATGATATGTTTGAGGACCTGAGACTCCTTGTATTAGATTAAAGAGAGAAAAATCTATGCTTGGCCAAATTGATAAATAATAATCTTTATTTATTGGTTGATTTCTTGGGGAAGGCATCATGACTCCTACCACCGATGGCATTTATCATATTACGACATGTAGAGATCCCAATCCGCTACGCATGTTAGCTTGTGAAATCATTTCTTGGCATCCTAGCGTATGCTTGTTTCGAGAGAGTTCCAAGCAAGTTAAATTCAGGCAGAAGATAAGCCAAATTTTAGAGTTTTTCATCAAAGGCAAAAAAAATGGAGGCAAATATTACTTTGGGCTTTGAGAATCAGATGTAGACTTATGAGGGTAATATCATTGTTCGGTTCCTTAAGAATATATTTGTGTTTGATGATCTAGATTTCTTGGAGGGAGTTCAACAAATGCTTGGGTTGAAGTACATGGATGCGTATTGGAAGCAATGATCGAACTTGGATGTGGCATCTCTATTTTTGGTTGGCACTAATGGTGGGCAAAATGAAGGAGGAATTTTATTGTGTAGTTGCAACTTGTGTTGATACACAGTGGCTTTTTGGGCTAGAAGATATAATTGAAAGAGTTGTCTTGGGAGTAGGCGTAGAGATGGGAGAGGAGCCTTTGAGATTGATTAGTGTTGGGGAATCACCTATTCAGCCACTCGTAGTGTGGTCCTCTACAAATCCACGAGGAGTACATGTCCCAAAGGTAGAGTAGGGTTGGAGAAAGATTGTGAATTTTTTGCTTGGGAGAATTTGGGTGTCAGCTGAGAGCAAGCGAGGTTTCATGAAGGCTACACCATGCAAGAGCACACTTGCTCCAAGGTAGCCTTTACGCCATCAACTCATGAAGAAGAATTAGTAGGAGTCCTCAGAGAAGGGTGTCTAGGTGGATGCCTCATTGCTTGAAGAGGCATGGGATAGTTGTAGTAAGTGTCACCAGATTAGGTAGGGGATTTAGGTGCTAGATGATTTCTCTATGCCAACATTCACATGTGAGGAGGTGGCATGCTGGTTCAAGGATTAGCTATAGGAAGATGGTGGAGACAACAACATTAGCATGTGGGCACCTTTTTGTTTCGTCTCTGGTGTTTTTTAGTTTGGGCAGTCCATGCTTTTGGTAGGGTGTTAATACTCTACAATTTTTCATAATGTAAAATTTATGGCCTTGAAATGGGTAGATATATGGTAGTAAGGTATATGGCCATACCTCAAATATTGTAATCTCTCTCTTTAATCTCAATATAATATCAATAATGTTACCTATAAAAAAAATAGTGTATAGATACAACTTACTTTTAAGTACTCATCTACCTCTTCAGTCTATCTTTTTAAGTGTGCAAGTTTATCTAGCTTTCTTTCCTCTTCTTCAATATCTTCCCATTTACTTGCACATTCTGCAAGATTTTTTCTACTAGTGCTTGCACTCTTGGTTAGTATTCTTTTGTCCTTATGTACACTAGCTTTAAATGTAGTCTTAATTATAGGCAAAGAATCTTCTAGTCTTGTAGTTTCAAAAGCTTGTAACTTACCAATCAATATTTCTCTATTGAGGTTTCCAATGAGAGGAATGAATTTTTCAATTGCATTGACCTTTCTCTCATTAACCAATATTAAGGATTTGAGATTTTTCTCAATAACTTCATCTTCTATTATAGTTCCTCTTGTACTCTTTATCCCTATAGTAGTTTCAATAATCCTTTGCAGATATACTCTAAAAGCTCCATCTTCCTATATTCTAGCATTCTCTGATCTAGTTTTCCAGATCTATAACTTTTCTTTCTTTGTATATTCATCACCGTCATATAACTTTTCTAATTTAGCCCTAATATCATGTGCTAGGTCAAGCTCCTTTACGTCAATGAATTGTGATTCAAATAGGGAACTTATCAATGCTTCTTTCACAATCATATTGGACTAGAATACTTATCAATCCATACATCTATCATGTCAAGCGCAAGATTACAACTTATTTTAAAATAATTTTCAGTATTAAATCATTTTTAAAAAAATTCATGGATTCATGCAAATTCAAAATATTTTAATCTTTCTATTTCAACTTACAAGTTTTCTTTGGTTGTAGATTTAAATATTTGTAACTTCTTTTATCGCAACATTAATAATTTGATTTATTTATGTTGATTGGGTTTATACTATTCACTATTATAGAGTATTGCATTTTTACTCTCACTCTCTCGATTAATTTGTAGCTCAAATACTTTTGTACCTCTATTTAAATTCAAATTAAGACAAACAATGCCTATTTTTAACTTCTCTTATATTCTTATATAAAATAAGATAAACACTACCTTATTTTAACTTCTCTTATATATGCTTATGCTTAATAAGACAAACACCACATATTTTTTACTTCTCATATTCTTCTACAAAATGAGATAAATATTGCCTATTTTTAACTTCTCTTATATTCTTCTACCAAATAAGACAAACTCTATGTATTATTAGATAACATTACCTCTACTATTCCTTACACGTTTCATCTAAAATATTTTTCAAATACTTTTCATTTAAATTCTTTTTAACACAAATTTTTTCACTACCTTTTTAAGCATCTCCAAAATTGCTTTTAACCATTGTGTTTTGGCATTATTTATTGCCTTCCTTTCTTTTGGGTATAATTTGTAAAAGTTTTTTTAAAACAAAAAACTTCAAAGTAATACTTAGCATCTGTTCCAATTTACTCATCTTAGGTCCTTTCATAAATTTGTTTGCCACCTAAATGATAGTTTTCAAATGTTCTAAAATTTAGTGTTGCAATATAACTTTTTAATTATTATTATTATTATTTTTTAATATAAAACCTTCAAAATACAAATAATTTTTTAAAAGTCCTTATTTGAAACCTTTTAAAATTATTTTTGGTTTAAAGTTTTTTTTTCTCTAAAATATATCAAAGTTTATTTAATTAGACTAAAATTTATTTTATTCCTTTAATAGATATGCATGTAGTCATGTCAACTTTAATTCCCAAAATCAAGTTAAATAGTTACAATTAACATTCATGGAAGACCCATATTTATTTCTTTTCTTATTTTAAATACTTGTTAAATATTGCAACTGATGCATCAGTTGAACATTTTGCCTCTACTTCTTAAGGTGCAAGAGATGCTTGTAAGGCTAAAAATGAGGAAGTCTTAGGTTTAATTGGAGTCTATACAATTCTTAACTTATATGTTTTAAATTTTCAATTGTACTAAAGCCCATGAAGTGTGGGAAATCTTTAAAAGCAATTATGATACACAATGAGTCGCACATAATTCAACTTTATGACCAACTCAAGGATTTCAAGCATACAGAATTTAAAACTATGGATGCATTTCTTTTAAAATCCGATTCTCTTGAAGGTCAATTAATTGGTTTAGGTGTACATTAGCATATATTTGATTGATTTACATTATTTTCAAGAAATATATTCCTAAGCAATTTCAAGAATTTATTACTAATGTTCATTCTCAATTTTCTATTCCTAGTTTTGCTACTCAATTAACCTATGCAACTTTTCAAAAATTTATATGCCAGGAGGAGGACAAGTTACTACAACTTAGTACTCTTAAAATCAATGAACATTCTTTTATATCTAGAAATCAAAGTCACTGCTAATGTTGAGTTACAACTTATTCAAGTTTAATGAGTCATCTTTCAAATTGTCCTTCATGAGTATCATTATTTGATTGATTAGCATGAATTTCTATCAATTCTACTATGGTTTTACTCCATCTCTCTATATATACACATGGTTGCATTTTTTTATGGTTTTATACCATCTATTTGTATGTGCACAATTGCATCTTTTTGGCAAGTGTATATGGAGCCCTATTTTCAAGGTTAACTATGATGACATTGTAGTTGCACTTGGTAACCGTTTGCGACCCATGGAGTATCCCTCCAACCAAGATGTTTGGTATGCACTTAACTATTATGATGTTTATCACCTTTTTTTCTCTTTATGAGGATGTTATTCTTGATGTTGTTGTATTTGTCATATTTCTGAAGGCAATATAGTTTTTACACTCATAACTCTTAGAACTGACTATACTATGGCATATATATATTTTTTAGCACCTTAGAACATGCATTCATTTTATCATATTTTGAGCTCATATCACTTTTATCAAGCCTCAAGGTATGTGGCACACAATTTTTCTACAAAAATTACTGACATTTCTAATCCTAAATTATGACTGTCTAAGTATTATGATTTATCATTTTATTATTACTTTAGTGAATCACTATTATTATTTTCTCTAAGTAGCATAAATTTATTTCAATAATTGTATAGTTGTAGACCATCTATATATTTACACTTTGTTGCATTGTTCTAAATTGTGATACCATCTATATGGTCCTAGACCATCCTTATATGGACTTTGTTGCATGCACTTGTTATGGTATCTTTATAAACGCTTTGTTTTAGTTTTCTTGTGTTTGATATCATATCTTTATATGCACCTTTGGTTGCATCTTTTGGTAATTATGTAGGGTAACAATTTTTCAAGGTTGACTTTTGAGGACCAAACACTTTTTTCTTGTACTAGTTACCTTATCTTTTGAAGGGACTCATGGAATTTCCCTCCATCTTGGATATTCAGTTATACATACTTCTGTGGAGTTTCTCTCCCTTTACTTATTTCACTTTGTTGTATTTCATTTATATATTTTCAAGGACATATTTTTTACTCACTTATAATTCTTTAAAAAAATTAAATTGATAGCATATGTCACTAATATTTCATTCATTGGTCTCAAGTATGGGATGCCAATAGAGATTAGTTGTGCTAGTTTTTCTAAGTTGATGTTTCTTCTCCTTCATTATTCCCTATATATGGCACATGAAAAGTCTATTTACACTTACTAAATTATGGATTATTCTCTCTTATATCTCTTTATAAGTTATAATGTAATAATGAGTATTCTTTCTTTATTGCTTTGATAATGTGTCATGTAAGTTATGGCTTGCACACCTATTTACTTGTAGTGAGATGACTCATTAGCGAACTACCTATATCCATGTGTTTAATGCAATGTTGATGTAGACTTTAGTAGATGACCTTTTTGTGGTCATTTTCACATTTAGTAAGTTTATTTTGAGAGAAGAGAATGGATAATATTTTAGGACCTAGAATTCATGGTATCATGCTTGTTTGAATGACATCTTGTCACTCTCATCAATATTATTTTTAAGCTACAAATATTAGTTAAAGTTAAAGTAAATTTATGATGTAAATAATGGTATATTTTAAAAGATTATACTAATGTGTGCCACTTGAGTAGATCTCAATTATGGGTAATCTACTTGTGGAAATTCTTTTTGATTCAAGTCACATCTAACAGTACATTCAAAATGGACAATTCATTTCTCTTGGTTCTTTCATACACTCTTGAATGCATTCTCACCATGCACCTAATCAAGCCTCTAGTGAAAGAAGACAATAAGTAAGCACTTGGATTTATCTCCAATTAGTGTCATTCAATCTCTCATTTGAGTTAAAAATATGAATATCAATATGTGGATACTGTACTATGGAATTTTTATTGTAATAATTTGGGGTTGCCATTCATTGATGTAAACTCCTTAAGTATGGGTGGGGGTGTTATGAAAAATATATTTATTTAGATGTATTAAAAAAGGGATATTCCAAGGATCCCTACAATTCTTTTGTCCTTGAGTTCATGTGTGAGGATAAGTCATTTTTTGGTAATTCCTTAATAAGCAAATTAATTTATCCTCCTTCAGAGGATGGTGATACTTTGCACACACTTATTATGAAGGTCTAATACTCCACTCTATGAGTTGCAAATTTGTCTCATGTATAAAATGTGTGTGTGTCTATATATATATAGACACACACACACACACACACACACACACACACACACACACACACACACACACACACACACACACACACACACACACACACACACACACACACACACACACACACACACACACACACACATACACATACACACATATATACATATATGTGTATATGTGTATATATGTATGTATGTGTATATATGTATGTGTGTGTGTAGGGATACTAGCATATCGATATTAAAAAGTCAATTATACTAGTCTTAGTTTTTAATATTAATGACCGTCAATAAGCGTGCTAAGGTTCTTGATTTTTTGTTGTTTATGTATAGTAATATACAATTTAATACTATTAAGACTTGTAATAGCTCTTAGGACTATTATTAAGACTTTAGTAGCTTAAATTATGTTTATGTTATTAGACTGTGTTTTTAGTTTTGATGCTTAATGATTGTTAATGTAAGGTTAACATTGTGCTTATGTAGTGGTCTTAGTTGAGTATTGAATGGGATTATTTGATGGGTGTACATCAACATTATGATAAAACAACCTTAGTATATATTTTACATTTTATTCCATGTAGTTTAGCCCTTGTTAGATCTAACAATTTTTTTAGAGGTGATTTTTTGTCAGTTGACAATTTGCATGGGTCAAGTGTATCAATGAATTGACGAATATTATCATCATGAGAAGTAGTCAAATCTCTTTGTTTCATGCAATATTTGTCCCATGGCTTGTTCATTCACCACCTTTTGATTGAATAATTTTTTAAAATATAATTTTCCCTCCACCATCTTAGACACAATTCAAATATTTCTTGGTCATAATTTTGTAATGAATTTATGTACATGAAATGCAAGAAACCACCTAGACATGTATACATTCACAAATATTAAAAAATAATTTTTCTAATTTTAACGTTCCATATTGCCAACAACATTAATTATTTTGATCTTTATGCCAAACCCAAATTTCCCCCACTACTACTGAATGATAATGCCAACTCCATTATTTGCCTTCAAATTTAGAACTCTAGCACTACTAGCCCACTCAAATTCACCAAGTTTTTATCTTCTAGTAATAGAATAGAATACAAATCAACAAAATATTTTTTATATAAATTAATGTTAGAATTGCTTTAGAATAACTGAGAGGAAGGGGGGGGTGTGAATCAGTTATTCAAGGTCCAAATGTCTTATTCAAACTTTTCACAAATTTTTGTGAACCCATTCAACCATTCAAGCTTTAACTTATCTAATTAGCAAGTTATTGTAAATCAACATGCAAGCATAACACATAAGGAATCAACACATGATGCAATGATTTATGTGGAAACCCAATTTGGGAAAAACCACTAGTAACATGCTACTCAATTCTCACTCTTTTAAAGTGATGCCCTGTGAAAGGCTTGCCTTGTTAAAGGCTTACAACACACTATTAAATGTGACCTTGTTAGAGGATTTAACCACCCTATTAGAAGTGGGCCTGGTTAAAGGACTTTAGAACATTCACTTGGAATGCCACCCTATTAAAGGATTTACAAATGGCTGTTAGGCCAACCTAAGTCCATAGGATTTTTAGATCTAATACAATTGCTAGAGAGTATTAGAAAATCTTGACCTGACTACAACATGTAACTTATCTTGCAGATCTCATATGACTTCTTAGCTCATACCCTTGCTTGGCCTTCAATCTCTGCAACTCTTGATAGCTTGTCCTCCTTTCAAGCTTTGTCTACTTGAGTCTCCACACTCAATGTACCAATGCAATCATATCTTCATGACCAATTGTAGAAGCAAAACCTCTATGCTCTTCCTTCTCCTAGATGTCTCCTCCTTGACACCCTTCTAACCACTTTGCAGATTTGGCTCTTTAGTAGCAACAATATTAGCAACTCTTTGCTTCTTGGTCTATGAATTCTTAAATAGAAATCTTGGAGTACCATTTCCCACTCGATTCTTCAATTTCAATTCACATGGATTAGGTAGGATTCATTGCATCTAACCCATTTTCTATTTCCTCTAGAAACTTCATGAATAATCCTTTAGAATTCGCCCAAAAATGGCTTACATCAGATCATGTGCCTCCAACTCATCATCCTTATCTTCCAACTCGTTCACAAAATTCAATGTAACCACTATGTCGGCTTAGATTTGGTGAATCTTTTGAAATAATGCAATAGCTCTACACTATTGAAATACTGGTGCTCCACACATACTGTGTTACTCGACATCAACTGTATTTTTCTTGATGCTCAGCACTTGAAGATCACTTGGCACCAACTAAAAATTTTCTTATGCTTGGCACCTAATCTTCACTAGGCACATGAAGATCACTTGGCACATACTAGGAATTTCTATTACTCGGCTTCTATTGGGAATTTTCTCGACTTCAACTAACTTGCTCGACACCCACTAAAGATCTTAGTTTAAGCTTTGCAATCAACCTTGTTACAACTTCTTCCTCCAATGTTTCTAAGTGTGACCACCCTCTATATCCTTGAGTATGTCATCAATACATTACTTAACCATTGTCTTAACTAATCCTTGCACTTAATTACAACATCATAACTCAACCTTTCCCTTAGGTGCTCTTGTTACATCTTGTTGATCAAATCCTCTTCATCAATCAACTAAGTGATAGTACTTAGATCTTATAAGCAAATATCATCCCTACAAATAGTAGGTTTGACATCAATGACAAAAAAATGATTGAAAACATTCTTTTACATCATTCTCCCTCTTTGATCTTCAACAACAATGAGGCTTTTCAATCAAATTTCCAACAATTAGTTATAAGGTGAAATTTTATAGTTTACACCTTATTTAGATTGGTCTCCACTTCTAGAGGCTTTAGATACAAGTTGCTAAGGAATTCTTTAGATTTTGAGCCTCTAGAACTTAATAATAAGTGTAGAAGGATATAATATTTAAGCTAATATTTTCCACTTTTATTTGTAAGAGATTTTATAGTTTATACCTTGTTTAGGTTTGTCTACAATTCTAGAGGTGATTGAGAAATTCGTTAGATGTTGAGTCACTTAAAAATTAATAGTAAGTGACAAGAGATATAAGATTTATGTTAGTGTTTTCCCTTTTTAGTTGTTAAATATTTGATAATATTAATGTTTATCATATTTATTCAGTTATGCACATGTGCTTATGCAATGTATAATATCTTCTGCATTAGTATTGCTCAGAATTTTATAAGAAATTCTAGACTACATATATGCAATGTTAGCAGGTTTAAATAAAATATTCAATAACAAATAATGACAAGTATGCTAGGTTGTATCTATGCTTAAGTTGTTGTTGAAGATGTCTATATTATGTATTTAGTTGATGATCTTTGCTGCAGACAAACTCTTGATATTAATATGGTGGTGGGAGTCTCCAATAGGTGTGACCTAGTGAGGAGTCACAAAAAAAAGTCACTTAATCAATCTAGTCGCTCGATAATATGAAGCCTATTCAACACTTCATAAATTATGTTGTATCATCACAATAATTTATATCAAGGTAAACACACACACAGACACACACGCGCATGTGCGCGCACACACACACACACACATAAAAGTTAAATTATTGTGCATATATAATATTTTCCATAAATTATTTATATATCTCATATATACAATTTAATTTATTTGACTAAATTATAACTTTAACACTCCCTCTCAATGGAGAAGGATAAAACACATAAATATTACACCATTGGTCATATTCAAAATGGAAAAATTTAAGGATATCTTTGATCAAATGATCTCCATTGTTTTGATATCACATTTGATATATCATGAGTATTTTCCTTTTAGTATATCAACACATGATATTCACCAAATACTTAGAGTATTGGCCTTTTTGAATAACAACACATGATATTCACCAAGTACTCAAAATATATCTATACAAGGAACTAATATACTGCCAAGTGAATGATATCTAACACTTAGTTGATGATTTACAAGATCCATCCATCATGATCTATTTCAACATTTGCATAAAATGTATATCATGATTTAAGTTATTGTAAGATCATCACCTTCCAATAACTCCTAAATACAAGTGATGATCATTCAAAAAAATTCACTTCCTCATGATGTGCATAGGGTGAAGGCTAGATAAAATAAAGTAGTCACACACATGACATCAAAAGTTTACATGAAATCAAATTCCCTCTAAGTCCGATATCAACTTTTCTAACCTCTTAGTATAAGGTTTTCTTTGATGAAGTATTAGACTCCCTCTAAATTTGATATCATTCATCTAACCTTGTAATACCCACCCATAGTTTTATTTATTTATTCTGATTGTCAAACTCTTTTAGACCTATTTCATTGATGTGGTAGTTTTAGATAATCTTGACTTATTATGATATAACACTACTTTGTGATTAGATTTTATATCAGTGATGATTACTTAGTTGATATATTTTACATGTTATATTTGATGATTATGATTACTTGCATATTAACAATACTTTAATTACTCTTAGTCAGTAAATGTGATTTCTCTCTTGGTGATGTCATATGTTATATCTTTAGATGATGATTATTTTAGATTCATGATAATGAGTTGTTACATCTAAATATGTGATGATTTGTACTCGTGAATAATTATGTCACTTATCCCATACAAACATGTGTATGGTGTGCAATATATTTGACATTTCTATCTGATGTGAATAATGTGTTTGAGGGACAAAGTTGTAGTCACCTTCTAGTTAGGATCTACACAATGTACCACTCCCTTTCATTGTGTGTTTAGCTTAGATATATATGCACATGTACATGCACTCATCTTTCATGCAGGTTACTAGTACCAGACATCAACTTCCCTAAATTGTTAGGATGAGTGTGCCCTATCACAATAACTCAATGGTAAAACTGAGGAGATAATACTCAAATCCAATCTCGGTCATAGTCTAATTACTAGTCTTGAGAAGGAGGACTTGTATTTGACTATCTACCCTTTTGAAACCCTTAATTATTCTTTTGCATGTGTTGAGTGATTTTAACTTTGGTCGGTCTTGCCTCTGTTTTTATGTGATTTTGGCTATGTAATTTACTTGGTAAATGATTTGATTTTGATATTTAGATTCATCATTGATATTTGGGTTGTTAGATATTATTTGATTTAAAAAGAAAAAAAATATTAAAATAAGATGATATTTGATTCATTAAAATTTTGAATATATGTTTTAATTTAAAATATTTTATTTAAAAGTCTAATTTGTGAAATTGGATAAAAAGAATTAAAATATTTAAGATTTAATATTAATTCATTGTAGTTATTTAATTAATAATAATTAAATTAGAGTTATATTTAAATAATAGACTTTATTTATTGTTCTTCATTAAAATAAGAAATTATGCTTTTAGAAAGTGCTTTGCATAAATAATTAAGTGGGGAAATGAAAATAAAAGAATATTTGATTAAAAAGGGCTTAAAGTTTGTATGAAAGAATTAAACAATTAAAATATTTATGTTTTAATAAAGTTAGTGGCTTTTTAGGAATTGGAGAATAGAAACTCTAGTTAGGGTTATGACTCTTTATTAGAGGGTGTGTAGTTCATATTTTAATGCACAAATTTTGGAAGAACAAATTCAAAATTGGAGGAAAAGAATTGTTGAAAGTTTCAGAAGGTCTCGATTTGCATGCATGCATAGATTGTCTTAGATTTTAGTTATTGTTTGGAGGTAGGGTTTGAAAACCCATTGTAGAATTTCACTGAAAGATCTATGATCTACTTTATGTCTTCTTGGGTGCTTGCATAATGCTTATAAATTTATTGTATTGATTTTGGAAGAAGAATTATGTTGTAGATTTTAGAAAAGGAAATTTATTGATAAGAAAAAATTGATTAAGGAAAAAAGTAGAAGAAATCTCCAAAATTATTATGACTGTATTCTTTTAAACCCCATTACTAATTTTGGAGAAATACAATTATAGAATATTGGAGGAAAACAACAAATTAAATCAGCTAAGGTTTTAACTTTAAATTTTGTCATAAAACAATATAATTATCATGAGTTTTCTAAATAAAGATAATTATTTTTCTTATAGTTAAGATAAGTTTGGTTACAACATTTATTAGAAAAATAAAAGAGTAATTCAGGGAAAAGCATGTAATAACTAAACATATACATGTTCCATGTGTCAAGAGATCTTGGACATGTAAAAATAATAATTGCTTGCATATTATTAGAAAATATAAATTATATATATATATATAGAAAAATAAAAAATAAAAAATGTCATTATTTATTTATTTTAAAATTTTAAAAAATTAAAAAGTATTATTATTTATTTTGAAAATTAAATAAATGCTAAGTAAGTTTGAAGAAAAACTATAATGTTTCTATTTATGTAATGTTAGTTAAACTAATGGTTGAATATAATTATGATCTAGTTACATTTTAAGAGAAGTTGTAGTGGAGTTCATTAAATAGTTATCTAGTTATAATTACTTGATATTATGAGTAAGATCATATTTCAAGTTTGAGTTATTTATAGTTGCATTATGAATGAAAAGAAATGTAAATATTAATATTGGACTTAATTAGAAGTCAAATTAATATTCTAAAAATGAAATTGATATTAATATGAAATTTAACAATATATGAAGAAGAGGTTAAGAATCTTATGAAGAGAATTCCACCATTGGAAGCCAATAACAGAGCTATGGAATAGAAGATGAAAGATTTGTAGAAAAGGCTGGATGGCATGGATAATAGAGTGGTCAACACTGAGAAGGCAGTTAAGAAACTTGCTGATTAGAGTTGCTCCATCTTGAAGACCATGGTGGAAAAAATTAACACTTTGCTAGACAAACTGGAATAGGGGAGAGTTCAAAGCTTAAAGGACTTGAAAGAGGAACATGAACCCAACAAATAAACCATGGCTAACTCTAAGAAGACTGAGATCATGGAAGCCAAAGAAAATGAATGATCTAAAGGCCTTTGTGGTTAGCATGAATATCCTTGCAGATCAGGTTGTTGATGTACTAAAGACCTTATAGCTATCTTTTTGCTAGCTTTTTGTTTTCTTTTTGTTGTCTTTTCTTTTTGTTTGTATTAAGATTTTTGGTCTTAGTTAGTTCTACTTTTTGGTGCTGATGCACAGTACTTCTGGGCTTCTTTGCTCTTGTTGTTAACTACTTTGTAAAAGGTTTTAGGTCCTTTAAAATTTGTTTTTACTTAGTCAAAATAATATATATTTATGTAATTAATTAATTAATTTATGATTTAATATTATTTAAATTAATAACATGATAATCTTGCATGACATTTTATATGCACAAAGAGATTTGAATTTTAAATACTTATTCATTTAAACAAGTATACTAGCCTAATAATTTGTTTAAACATGTATATTCTTACTTTATTATACTAGGCACATCTTTATGGTCCAATCTAAACATTAAACATGATGGAATAAAATCATATGGCTTAAAAGTTATGTGTTTTCTAAAAACTATTTACAATCTTGTGATGTTTATTTTCGTGATGGTTTTCTTTGTAGGTTGTTTAGTTGGCCAAGATAGGATGTGCACCCAAGGCAAATTTTGAGATTTTCTTTATGATGATTATTTGACTAGAAGACATTGTGAACTTTATCTTTTGGATCAAGATTTATGTTTTATGAGTTGCTTTGAATTTGAAAACTAGTGCTTTTTTGGGCTACTTGTTATGGAACCATACTTGATCTTTGTTCCTTTTGTGGTATGGGACACAATTGTGGTTTGTAAACTTATGAGAGGTTGTCTAGGTGCATGTCTATTGGGGTAACTTACAATAGGGGTTTGTGACCTTTAAGTGGTCAGTACCAAGGTAACCTATCGTAAGTTGTGTAAAAAATGATAGCATAGTAATTAAAATCTTGCCTCTCCCATACCTTGAGATAAATTAAAAAGATAAGTAAAAGACATATTTCATTTTTCATGCCTTGAGTTCTTTTATAGGCTAAGGATGAGAATGAGATGATACCTAGTGTGAGGTATGACTAATTTTCTCATTTTCATGAGAGAGAAATGTGGTTCCACATGTTTCAAGTTGAGGGTCCGAGGTCCATAACCACTAGCCCATGGTAAATCAGTGATTGAGGGTCTAGGGTCTAGTGAGAGACTAGTCGAGGATAACTCAAGTAGTTTGACCATATGATGACACTCCCTAGTTTCTATCCTAAGTCTCCTCTGTGGATTTTTAGTATTTGCCTCTAGTGGTGTATTTATTGTTGGAGTTATTAATTAAGGATTTACTCTCTTTGAAGATAATTAGTTATTTGTTGGATGTTGTGCTTTTGATAGTTGGTGCTTGGCTTGGAAAGGAATATTCCTTTAGTGTTATATGTATTTATTTTGGAAATTGATTCATACTTGGTATCTATGGTTGAATTTTGTATGTAGCGTTGGTATTGGTTGAGTGTCTTTTCAACCTTGATTATCTTTCTTTATCCTTGTTCTTATCTTGGAGACTTCTATTCATTTGATGTATCTATGTATTGAATGTATCTTAAGATCCTACAAGATGTAATATTTTATATTGATGTGCTTATATTTCTTATTGCATACCCTATGACATGTGTAGTGGATGATATTATTATTGTCGACACCTAAAATCCTTTAGAAAATAAAGTATTTTTATTTTCTGAATAAGTCCTTGATGACATCATCATTAATTAATTAATTAATTAATTTTTATGCCATTAAATCCCTTTATCTTAATTTAAAAAATTTAATTAAGGAATCCCTCCCAAAAATGTTTAAATCTTATTTAAAAATTATTTCCTTATTTATTAATTATTTAATTAATAAATTGACCAAAAAATCCCAAAATAAATAATTTATATATTTTTTGCCCAAAACTTGGCCAATTTCTTTAAGACCACTAACCTCTTCCAAAATCTTCTAATCCTTCTTTAATTTCGACTAAAGGCTAATCCCATCATTTCCTTACCCTAATCCCAACTCAAAATATTTAATTAAGATTAAATATTAATCCTCATGTTTATTAAAAATGTTTTAATAAATATCTCCTTAACCCAAACTCTTGAAATAAATAAACTTTATTTATTTCCTAAAACTTATTTATCCTCATCCTAGGAAGTTCTAGACTCTTCTAGAAAGTCTTCATCCTCATCCTAAGCCTATCTATAATCCTATGCTTAATCATTTGCACAATCCTAAACAAGCTTAAGACTTTCCTAAGCCAAGCCAAAGTCTTCCCTCAAAATATCCCAACCACCAAGCCATAAATGCTCCCACAAAGCCATAAATGACTCTTACAAGCCCATTTATTGCTCTTACAAGCCATTATGAGGGTCTTTATGAGCTTTGAGCCTCTTTTGTTGACCCCTTTACCCCTCTTGCTCTAACCAATGACCCTGTGACACGTGTCACTCCCTGATTGGCTGTAAAGAAGCACAATCCATGTGCTCTTCTCTCATGCAATTTGAGCTCTCCATGAGCTTTTCTCCATCCTTGCATCTTAGCCCTCAGTCCTTCAAGCCTCTCGCCTATAAATTGGATCTTTCCCCTTTGCAAAATAATCACAATCCATAACCTTAAAGTTACCATGCCATTTTGAGAAGCCAAATCCATACCAATTTCACATATCCACACCAAAATCCACATAAATTCCACCATTGAAGCAATTTGAAGCTTGAGCATACATCCCAAATCCACATAATAGACACATCTCCAAATCAAGTGATCGTCCTCATTGAGAGAGCCTATCCATGGCTCATATTCTCATTTGAGAACCTCACTTTGTCTCTCTTGAAGTTTATATTGATTTTGTTAGTTAATGCTTTGGTTTTTAAATAGATTAGTATTTCTTGCTAACATATTAGTGTATACATTTTGGCACGCTTGATGGGACCCCGCATTTGGGTCAATCTAATCAATTTTTGAGTTTTTTTTGTTAACTAGCCAAATTAACCTTGTTTTCTTATGTGTTTTTGTGATAGGTTTTCTGATCTTGTTGTAGTACGCAGGTCATCCTTTGGAAATCGCGCTTCCAGCCATCTAAGCATTTTTCATTTTTGAACACCTCAAAAATTGCTTGTTTTGCAATCCCGCGACCCCTGGAACGTGAACCCACGACCACGGGATTGCTTTCATAAACCTGCGAGAACATGAACCCGCAAAGGTGGGATCACTGTTTTCCTAACTACTATTACCACGTTTCATTAAAAATAACCTCTGCATTCCCGCTAACAAATACTCCTACGGGAACGCGAGTTTTTAGCAGCGAGATCGTTGTAAAAACCTGCGGGAACGCTTGTCCAAAATAGCTGTGTTCAGAAGAACAATTTTAACCTTTCACCTTCAATCCCGCTGACCCATCTATCCACTGGAATGCGCTCCATAAACCTACAGGGTCGCTATTTCGCGAGATCGCTATTTCGCGAGATCGCTCTGTGTCATTTATCCTGCGGCTTGTCTTTCTATAATTTTTCACCAATTTTTTGTACTCACAGGATCACAACCTAAACCCGTGGGAACCCTGTTCTACCTGCGGGAACGCTACCTAAACCCGCAAGAATGTTGTTCTACTTGCAAGTTAGCTATCCCGCTACTTCTCCTTGCATTCTCGCACATGGGATTGCTTTCCTACCAAACTTGCAGGATCGCCAAAAAATCAAAAAAATAAAAAAAATAGAGATTTTTCTAAGCATTTTTATGCCTATGAAAAAGAACAAAAAAAGTTGATTTTGTTTTTCCCATAGTTAAGCTTTGATTTTTGAGATTTTTTTGATGACTAATCAAATTGGCTTTTGTAGCTTTGTAGATTGGAGCATCTATGAAACCACTAACCATGTTTCTTGCAGGTTCTCCTTACATGGTTTAATGCATGTTGCTAAAATGAACTTGAATGTTTAAACACTTGTCCTTGAATGCATGTTGCTCAAATCAAATCTTGAATGCCATGGATTAAAAACATAAAATTTTCATTGGAATGCATTATCAACACAATCTTGGATGCTAAAGGTTAAAAAGAATGAATGCGATGAACATTTGATTTTGGGTATTAAAGAACATTGCAAATCAACACACTTTAACTTTGGTGCTTAAAATGAACTTCATTCAATCTCGAATGCTCTAAAGTGAAAATGTTCTTATTCCCTCCTTTTTAAAAGCTTTCATGCGCGCAATTTACTTATGTTGACGATCTCTCAATTTCCATTATGTTGACGATGCTATCAAGTTGGAATTGAACATCTATATCTTAATCACTTGTGTTTTCAATAGATCAAACAATCTAAGAATCAGTTAGTGAAAGAACTCTGCTTTTTAGCCCAAGGTCATGTAAATATTCTCTCTCCTTGTTGCCTTTGTGGGCCATCTTGGGTGCATAAGACTAGGATCCAAAACCTTGTTTTTAGTTTTAGGGGGTTTGCTTGGGGATTTCATCACCCCTTGGGATGACCTCAACTCCAGCGTTCCAGCGGAGTATAAAGATCGAGAGGTGAATCCAAAGACACCTCTCTTGGGAACAAGATTTTGTCACTCGGGCTAAGCCTCAAGGAACTTTATACCCTCGAAAAGTGAAAGAGGAGAAGTGGGTTACCGATCCTCTCGACTGTGTGGCATCTTTTTGGTTTCATCTACAGATTTGGGCCTCGCATACCTTGCATATATCGAGGATACCTCTAGCTAATCTTGTATATCCTAGCAAACCTTATAGGGCTATTGGTGTGTTTGACATTCTTGAGTGTTCAACATCCTCCCCATGTTTCAAAAAAAAAAAATCAAATCATTTTGCTAAAGAGATCACTTGTCTATCCTTTGAAACGGTTGTTAGCAAGTCCATTTGCAACAACCCAACCATTGGTCAATCATTCAACCCAAATGAAAGGCATACTTAGCGTAGTCACTACCTCATCTGAGATTCATCCAAGCTTAGACTAGTAACATTTCATCCCCACCTAGCTCATCATCACAACATCATGTCACAATCCTATTATGATGAGTTTTTTCATCCCACCTTTTCTCCCACTCCATCCTATTCCAATGATGATGATGATCTTGTCAACTATGACAGATATATTGAAAGCCTTAGAGATATTACTCCCAACATCCTCCCAAATCCAATCATTCCTCCAAATTGCTCCATCCCTCCTCCAAACATACCCACTAGTACTCCTTACCATGCCTTTGACAAGGGAAATCCATTATTATCCTCATCCTAACCTCCTTCCTATATTGCACCCACATCTTCCTCTTATACATCAGTCATACCTCCATCTTCCTCTACCTTCATCTCCCAACCTCCACCATTCCAGAACAATTCTAGTAGCTACATCCCTAGTCCAAATCCACCATCCCAATATCCTTCAAACCCCTTTTCAAATCCTCCAACCAATCCTAGTCATACAACACATCACCTCAATCCCCTTACTCCTCCCATTCCAACACACTCGTCTCCAAGGAATTTTACAAAGAAACCCAAAGCAACTCCCTCTCCCACCCCTATCACTCCTCTTACATCATCCTAAATCTACCATCCCTATTGCATCCACCCCACTTATCAATCCCCTTCCATCTCCTACCTCCCATCCATCGAATCCCTCCAAATCCCATCCACATCTCCTCCTCCTAACATTATCCAAATCCCATGTAACAAACCTATTGAGTCCATTCCCCATCAACCTATCCCCATTGAAGAACCTCCTACCCATCCATCTACCTCACTTAAAAAGACCATCCATACTTCTCCTATCAGACCATCCACTCCCACCCATTCTTGTCAAGATCTTGTCCAAAAGCATGTTGAAATATCCCCCAACACAAAAGAAGATCCCGCCATCCCACTTATTCCCCTACATGATCCACTTTTACCACCCCCTCCATATCTGAATCCTACCATCATACCTACTCCATCTCAAAATCCTTTTCCATCAACCCATCCAACTCAAGATCCTATCCTTCCATCCCCTTTGCTTCATGATCATACATCTCCCATAATCCATGATGATAGATCCATAGAAGAAGGACTAACTATCATATCTAAAACTTTGACTCCTTCAGCTAGTAATTGACTCACATCTTGTGTTCTAAAAAATGAACATCATATTAAAGAAAGAAATAAAAATGTATCTCTAGATGTTGGTATCCCTGCTATTCCTACATGGTCGCAAGTCCTTCCATCTCCACCCAAAAGTTCACATCCATCTTATTCTGTTTCTATTTTGGGCCCTTATCCTACTTCTTTTCAACCCTCCATTTTGGGTCCATATACCCCTTATCCAAATCCTCCACCCTTTCCATCCTTTTTGGGTCCTTATATACCTAATATGAATCCTTTATCTCCTCCATCTATTGTGGGACCTACACCTTCCCTGTTTCCATCTATTTTGGGCCCATATCATTCATTCCCTGCATCTATTTTGTGCAATTATATCCATCCATATCCTATGTTCCAATCTATCCTTCCATCCCCTCAAATCCACCAGCTAGATCATCAAAGGCACTCACCCTTGAATCCCTTCCAACCTTTAAACCCTATCACTCCATCCATTATCCCTCCATCTCATCCATGCTCTTGTTCCCATACCATGGCTAATAAAAGCATATTGGATGCCAAAATCAAAAAGCATAAATCCAAAAATCCACAAAAATCCAAGTCTCAACATGTCTCTTTTAAAATACATGTTCAAGAAGAGAAACATTTGATCCAAATCAAAGAAAAAGTCAAGAGGCCACAAAGGCCTGAGCTGAAAAAGTAAAAAATCATGTGGATAACCAAGATGCTCATAAAAGAAATGCATCTCAAAGAAAAATCTCAAATGGCATCCATTCATGCTACTCAGAAAGCTTCATCCATCCATCCTTTATCCAAATCCCCATATATGCATCCTTCATCCCCCCAACCCACTCTTAGTCCATATGCTTCTTATCTTAAATTTCCCATCCTTCATCTTCCAAATTTACTTGTAGTCCTTATCTTTCTCTTCCTCCATTTTCTCCTCAACCTCGCTTAATACCATATTTCCCACTACTTTATCACCTCTCAAGGTGTGTGTTGGTGATGATCTTTTCGAATTCCTTATCCATTTACCCACAAGAATTATGTCTTCGCATCCATTATCTGCCAAACTCCCACCCACCATTCCACTTGTTCAATCCAATCCTTTTCCATCCATCGTACCAACATCTATGAGTAAAAATGCATCAAAAAATTCAAAAAAGTCAAAAAATAAAATAAAATAATATAAAATATAAAATATAAAAAATATAAAAACAAAAAAATCATCCAATGGTGAAAACTTGGCAATTCAAGCGCCTTGGACAAGTACCATGGTGAAAACTTGGCAAACAAGCATCATGCGTAATCCCTCCATCCAAATGCTTTGCACACTTGGGGGCACGTTCCATCACCCATCATACCCATCTCATCCCACCATACCAACCATGTCCTATCCATTTCACCCACCATCCTCCTTTGGATCTTGATAGAAATAACGTCCACCACTAGATACATGCTTTTGGTCATCCCTTTGACATCCATTTTCCATCAAAGTTTGTATCCACCTATCCCTAATCCACCCATCCTCCTTATCCTCTACCTCATTAACCTTTCATATCCTAGCTTCCATCCTATCTCCCTCATCCTCTTGTTGACCAATATTCAATCCTACTGCATCCCTCATAAAAAATCCTCTTGAATAGTATATTATAACTGGGGGCACTCTATTCCTTGGAGACCGTGTCGTATCCATCTTTCCATCAATCCTTATCTTTTGGCATTCCTCTACCCAACTCCCTCTATCCATTATTCCCTTTTTCATCTATCCTTGCATCTCCTAGCATTACCTCCATCTTTCCATCACCTAGTATATACCTTGTCATTGGTATCTTGCCCTTAGCTATCCCTCATCCTGAGCTTCCATTCGCTATCCTCTCATCCTAAGCTTTTCATCCACTCTCTTATCATCTTGAGCCTTCTTATTCCCACTATCTTAAGATTTTCACAAACCATCTTCTCCTTTTGAGATTTTCATCCCCTTTATCTCCTTATCCCATGCTTTTTCTCTACCTCCTCATCCCAATCCTTCTATCCACTATCTCTTCATCTCTATCTTTCCTACCGCTATCCTATCATGCTGCGCTTTTGTCCGATAATCCCTTGTACATCTTTGGATCTGTCAGCTATCTATTCCTTGACCATTGGTCCTTATCTTGGTCCTATTTTATACCTCTCATCTCTTCGCGTCAGTTGCTACTTGATCACAAATTACAGTTCTCTTGGTTAAGTGCTTTAGTGAATCCTCATATGAGATCCCTTGTCATCAAAATGTTGTCCTAAAGAGTTCTTGCCCAACTCATCCTAGTCCTCGATATTATCGATAGATCCTTGCAGGATGCATCCTTCCTCTTGTCTGATCTTGGTCTGTCAGTATCCAGTCTTATCGATCTCTTTGGCAAAAGGTTAACTTTTTTATGGATTTACATTTTCTTTTGATTTATTTTATTTTTGAGATTTCTAGCTTGATTCTTAAAGTATCTCTTCCAAGTGATTTGGGTTGTTCCCTCCTTTGGGTCGCCACGATCTTTTATATCATGGTGTGCTACGAATGGGGCAATTCGAGTACAAGGTCTTGATCAGGTCTTTCATTTTTTTCTTTTTTCTTTTGCTTGTGGGTTACCCAGTATCGTGCCCACTCTGATTCTCCCAAGATTCATGTGTGATGCTGGGGCAACCCTTACATGTTTTTTTCATGTTAGTCCTATGTAATATTGGTACAAAGGCCTAGATGTTCTTGGTAACCTTGGCATATATCCAATATTCCTATATTAAAATAAATGCTCAATTACATGGTGGTGCTTCCCTTTGGAACACCCCCACGCTCAAGCTTCAATAGATTACTTCACACTTCCATCCTATCAAAGCCTCATATCCTATCCAAACATCCCATCCTATCCAAGCATCCCATCCTTATCCAAGCATCCCATCTCACCCAAGAATCCCATCTTATCCAAGAATCATATCCTATCCAAGCATCCCATCCAATCAATCCTGCCATCATGATCCAGCCAATCTCTCAATCCCATCATATCCAATCTTGCATCAATCATAATCATAGCTCTTGCATCAAATCATAATCATAGCTCTTGCATCAATCATAATCATATCTCCTTTGTCAATCATAATCATAGCTCTTGAATCCATCATAATCGTAGCTCCTACATCACTCATAATCTTACTCATCTTTGATCTTCATCCTAGAATCATAATCTCCCCAACCCTACCCTCCCATTCTTAGCCCTTGTTTATCCTTGTGCACATGGTTTTCCTTTTTATCATTCTCCCCTAGTGCGAGTATGCGCTTTCTCCCCTCCTCTCTTAGCCACTCTCTGTCCTCTTGCTCGTCCTTGATTCTTGTGCTTTTCAAGAAGCTGTCAGGCCTCGCCTTCTCTCCCCGCCACCTTCTTGAGGGGGCATCATGCAGTCCATTCTCTCCTCTTCTACCTAAGATTGGGGCAAAAATGTTGCTCCATAAAGTCTTCTTCATATCATTTATGTTTGAACTTCTTTCAAATAGTGTTGTCTCAACACTATGTCAAAGAGGGGCAAAATGTAGACACCTAAATCTGATTACATCAATAATTTATCATATTTAGTCATCTCCTAAGACATTATTTATTAAATATTTACTATTTAATTAATTAATTGTCATCCCCTAGTTAATTAATTAATTAAATTAACTATAGTCCAATTGATAAAATCAAATGATCACCCAAAATCAATTTATCAATTAAATCCCTCTTGCCCTATTAAATTGAATAAATCATTAAATCTATTCAATTTAATTCCATACTCCCCATTTTATTAAATAAAACATTTAATAAAATATCTAAAATTCAAAAGCCTTCCTAAACCTTATCCTAACCCCTAATCCACCCCATCCACCCATACTAACTAAGCTTAGCCACTAACTCACCCACCCTCATCAATACCATCCACTTGCACATCTCTAACATCCCTAATATAATCCTAACCCAAGCCTAACCCATCCCTAGTCATTTGCACAATCCTAAATGAGATTAAGACTTTCCTAAGCCAAGCTAAAGTCTATCCCCTCAAAATATCCCAACCACCAAGCCATAAATGACTCTTACAAGCCCATTTATTGCTCTTACAAGCCATTATGAGCTTTGAGCCTCCTTTGTTGACCCCTCAACCCCTCTTTCTCTAACCAATGACCCTATGATATGTGTCACTCCCTGATTGGCTATAATGAAGGATAATCCATGTGCTCTCCTCTCATTCAATCTGAGCCCTCCATAAGCTTTCTCCTTTCCTTCCATCCTAGTCATCGATCCTTCAAGCCCTTTGCCTATTTAAGGAATCCCCTCCCAAGCCATTTTGGTCACAATCCATCAAGTAAAGTCATAATGCCATTTTGAGAATAGGTTTTACATCTACATCCATTATCCACACCCAAAATCCAAGAATCTCCATTGAAGCAAATTTGAGCACCAATCTTGAGCATACATCCCTAAAACACAAACCTTAACTAGACATAGCGAATCAACAAAGAGCCATTCATATTGGGAGAGTCTTTCAATGGCTCATATTCCCAATTAGGAACCCTCTTTTGTCTATCTTGAAGTTTATGTTTGTTATTAGTTTGTAGAAGCTTTATTTAAATTTGGTTTCTCTTAACATGCTAACAACTCACGTATACAATTATGATGTGCTTTATCATATCAATTATACTTATGAAATTGTGTATGTGTTATTTATTTTATGATTATGGACAATGTACTTATGATTAAAACTTATTAACAAACTTCTTAAACATGACTTAACATAAAGGAACCCTTAAGGAATGAATTATGTATTGTAATTACACATGTGTAATTATTATGTTTGTGTATATTGCTTCCACATTGTTGCTTTGATGTTGTTTAAAATTATAAAAAAATAGTTTAGTGAACTTTATTACATATTAGGTTTATTTCTTTTAGGTTCCTGAGCAAGGTGTTATAGACCTCTTCACAACAAGTCATGCTCCTTGGTTCAATAAGTGTCCATCTATCTAGGAATGTCATAGTCTAGATATTCACATAAGGTCTTCCAACCTACGTACATGAAACTTTATCTCATGAATCATAATCCTTTATTTGATATAATTACTTGACCAGTAGAGAAACCATCTCATCATAGTATATTCCTTCTAAATCAATATGACCAAGACCCTTGGAAATCAAGTAAACAATATTCTCTATATATTCCCTCTCTTTCCAATGTAGCCTTATACATATTCCTTGTTCGAATGAGATTGATTTTCTCCTTATAGCTTGCAATTTGAAAGGATTTCATTTCTTCATATTTGATAGGACACATCTCCTATCAATCATCATTCTTATAACAAATTGTATTTTTACACAAGTGATACTAATTATCTTAATAATTTTCTTTATGCATAATCATTCTCATTAGTGATGCACATCATTAATCTTAAAATGGTTAATTAAATCACTCGTATAGTTTGTTTCTTTTCATAATCTTTAATTAAAAAACTTTAGGCTATTAATCATTAGTGAATGCTTATTTGAAGGATAATTATCAATCTTAATCTTAATCAATATGTTTGTTATTTATCATTTATTTATATCGTACTCAATGTCTTCTTAGACTGATTGTTATACACATATCTTTAGTCATCGTCAATAATATACATGTCTTCATGCTTTATCGATTTATTTTTATATCAATATTTATAATCATTATAATGTTCACTACTTGAATATCAACCTACTCTAATACTGGTCAATCCATGTTCTCTCCATCATAAGTATGACATGATTCTTGTTATCTCACAATGGTGTATCATTTAGTATAACAAACGTATTGAAGAGGACTTATCCTTATGATAGATTTTCATAAGCATTATTTTGCTTCACTATATTTGTGTATCAAGTCAAGGGCCATCACAGTTCCTCTAATATTCCACCCCTCAACATATTCCACATATACATGGTCTATACATGACATCTATCCACATCATTTTTCCACTACCTATCAGAATTGTGTGCACAATCTTAGGTCTTTCTTTCCTTTTGGATATGTACTAGCATCCATAATGGTAATATCCCAAATATTTTTGCTTATCTTTATGATGGGACCCTCTTATCCCATGATGTTTATACATGTGCCATGTATTATGTAGGCCCTCATTCCATGTCACCCTCAATGACACTATGAGCATAAATATTCTTTATTTTCTCCCTTTTCAAATATTGATTTTAATATGTATTTCTTTGTTTGAATGCCCTAATCTAGAATGTGAAAATCCTTGATATTATCTATACAAAGGAAATGATGGTGGTTGTGAGAGAATTGAGAGAGAGGTGGACTAGTGCTACATCCACAATTTTAAACCTTTGCAGAACATCATATTCCTTGGCATTGATCCTCAAGGAAATCATGCTATTTTTGGTTAGTTTAAAAAACCTAGCCATTCATTAGGAAAGGTTGGTCTATCATCATTGTGACCGATTCATCCTATATAGGTTGAGAAATATAATGGAGGACTTGTATATATTTCAGTTCATAAAGAGTAGTAGTTATTGCCAAGTAATTCAGAGGTCATCGAGTGCTCCAGTATTAGCTAAGTTATCAAAGATTTGTATACAAGCCAAGTTCATTCTTGTGCCAAGTTTGATAGAGGCTGAGTAAAATAGAATATGTCAAGGAGAATTCAACCTGAGTGACAACATGTAGGTTAGACATTATCGAGCATCATCAAGCTCAAGTTTCAAGTAAGACAGTTTGATATAATTGTTTATAATGACACAAACATTAAGGTAAACCATTTTTGTGTGTTGGAGATGTTTTAATATGATCATGGAGATAACTATTTAAGAAGGGTTTATGACCTATTTCATATGTGTGGTATGTGACTAAGTATTTGGTTATATGTGAAGTATGAAGGTGAATCAAGAAGAGTGATTGAGCATTGTAGAGAAGCAGTGAAGTGAAGAATTAGTGACAAATCAAATCAAAGAAGTAATCAGTAACTATATAGAGGAGATATGTTATCAACATTATAGTGGAAACCAAAGGATCGGTATTGATGCATTCAAACAAGTGTTTTAGGGTGTAAATTTCTTAACATAGTTGTTTTAATAGAGTACTTACTTAGTTGTGAGGTAAAATCCCTTAATCAAGGTAGAATAAATAATTCTTGTAAATTTCTTAATGGCCAGACCCCTCATAAGGGTAGATCATCAAAAGTGATCAAAATTGTATCCCTAACAAGAAATTTTTGTTGTTGCAGTAGTGAAGATTTTTTGGGTGTCACCCCCACTGTGGTTTTATATTCACCTTGGAGGGTTTTTGTGTAACCAAATCTTTGTGTCATGTGTTATGAGTTATTTATGTGTTGTGAGTGTTATTCATGGAAGTAAATATTAGATTCGATATTATATTACAGTAATTATTTTTTGGTTTGTAGTAATATTGAGATAAGGGTTAATGGTGAGGTTATCATATATATTTCATTGTTTAAAATGTTAAAGTGTTAAAGAGATCTTGGTTCACCACCCCCCTCCCCCCCATCCCCCCTCTTAGTATTTTACTTTCCCATTAGATTTCTAGCAATTGGTATCAAAGCCTAGTTCTCTTATCAAAATTATAACCACTTGAGAAATAAGATCTTGAAGATGGAAGTCTATAAACTGGGAAAGACAATTGAGAATAAGATTGATTTGCATATTTCCTTGAAGAAAGTCAAGGTTGATAAAGAGAAACTAAGCAAGATCTTGAGACAAAGAAAGGAGGTGGAAATTAAACACAATGACACATAATACAAGGAAGAAAGTGTTGAGGACATATAGAATGAAGGAAAAAAAAGCGACATTGGTGCAACAATAATAGATCTATTGGAAAGGAAGAACAATCTGAATGAAGAAATAAAAGCATTGAAGAGAGAACATGAAAGGATGTCAATAAGATTATGTGAAGTCATTGAAAAAAAGAAAAAGGTTGAAGAATAAAAATCTAGGATTGAAGAATATAAGAGGCAGATGACTACAAGGTTGGATGAAAAGATTATTGAAGTGCAAACTTTGGCACATAATCAATTCGACATGGTCAATTAGCTAGTGGGGGCTACTTAAGAGAACACCAGTCTAAAGAGACTTCAGATCATAAATTTGAAATCTAAGAATGACAAATTGAAGAATGAGTTGAAAGCTAAGAAGGAGTTCATTGAAAGGATGAACAAACCTAAAGAAGTAATAAGGATACTTTATGAATAGATGAGAGAATAGAGTAGACCTTATGATGCTTCTTGACTAGGCTATACCAAGAAAGGAGAACAAATGAATGCAAAGCCAAAGAACAAGAGGCCTACATGTTATCATTATGGAAAACTAGGCCACGCAACAAATGTTTGCAGGAGCAAGTTTGGTAAGACAAACCCCAAACCCAAATTCAATGGTTATTGTTTCAAATGCAATAAACAAGGACATCAAGCACATGAGTGTAGGGAAAAGGTTAGTAAGACACTAGTTGCTTCTAGATTTGAAGGATATTGTTATTCATGTCAAAAGTATGGTCATAGAGCATAAGATTGTAGATCTAATGCTAAGAAGAAGTAGACACCTAAGAATCAAGGCAATGTACCTAGTAACAAGATCAATTGGGGTTATAATACATGGTACGATTGTCATTTATGTGGAGAGTATGGTCATATTGCAGTAAATTGCATAAGGACACATTTTAGAGGAAAATCAAAAAGTTGAATGAATGGTAGCAGGTAAAGCACAAACTTGTGTCACTGTTTGTGATATCTAATAGGGTTATGGCCAAAAGGGTTTCGACCGTAACAGTTTCGATCGAAACGAGTACGACCATTCAGATGTGGTGCTTTTCTACACTGACGTGGCGGGGGGGTTACATCTAAAACTGTTTTGGCCAAAAGGATTTTGATTGTAATCCCGACGGATTTATAAAACCCAAAAAATCACTTGTCAACAGTCATTTCATTGTTTTGGTTTTCAAGTTGTTAGAGTGTTTCGGCGCTAACGGGTAAGTGCATTTTTTATTTTTTATTTTTTGTTTTATTTTATGTTTTTTAGTTATTACATGTTAGCATTAATTAAATTAATTGTTTTTAAGTGTTTTAGTAATTAAATTAATTATATTTTAAGTGTTTTTTTTAGTAGTTGATTATTTAGACTAGTTAATTTTCTTTATATAGTTAGATCTTGATAAGTTAAAGATATAAAACTATATAGTATTTTTTAATTAAATGTGTACATTTAATCATAAATGTAGATTTTACATGATCAAACATATAAAATTCAGGTTGAGACTTAGATAACTAAAGTAATTGCACTTGATAAAACATTAACATAGTACAAACCTATATATATATATATAACTAACATGTAACTTGAAACGTTAGGTATAACTAAACTAGAATAAGTTCTAGTTGTTCAAAATTGAAAACTTAAAATTTAACCAACTTCAAACTTATAAAACTTGGAAACTATAATAACATGTACATGAAACTTTGAAAACTTGTTAAGACCTCAAGATAGCTAAAAATTAGTTAATTTTAGAAAACATTAACATAGTAAACCTATATGTACTAAATAACATACATGCATATTTTTTGTTCACATACATGAGCTAGATGTACTAAATTACATGTGCATATTTTTAGTTACATTCAACTGTGTACATATTTATATACATACATGTTTTAAATTAAATTTAACTTTTAGTTTTATATGTACTTATGTATGTATATCTTAACTCTACATTTATAGATAGAGATCTTTGCATACATCATTATGGAATATGGTACTGGTGGAGCACCTACATCCTCAAGGGAGGCTAGTGTTTAGGGAGGGGGTCATAGTGCTGAGTCAGGCACAACACATAGACCTACATCATCCTCTAAGTAGAGACAACATTTGTTTGCAGATACTATTGCTAGGTTATCTTGTGCTCTCGACTATCTTCATTCTACACTGTTGGCTTCTACCACTCTCCCTAATAGGGAGAAGATTACTTCTATTAGAGATGAGTTATGCCAGATGATCAAGATGATCTCTACGTACAACCCATTTGATGATATTAGTATTGAGACATTTTACTCTTCCCTTTCTCACAGTTTCACTGGCACTGTGAAGTATACACAGATTGATGGTGAGGTCTCCACTGCTATGGTGAAGACTACGTTTCTGTTTTATACAGATAGGCCTAGGGTTAGAGGTTATTCAGTGATGAAGTGTATAGATCAACTCATTGCCCGATTTATATATCCTTGGTGGTTAGCTGGGCATCACAGGTGGCCACAGAAGGATGAGTTTCCTCTTTATTTTTGCAAACAATTGTTTGCAGAATTTCATTTACATCATGATGTCAATTATACAAATTTTCCAAGTCATGTTGGACAGGGCCTCAGCCGATTGTCAAAGAGATTTAGACCTGCAGACACCACTACGCTCGTTAATAAATGGGCAATGGTGGGTCCAAACCTTTTGGTCATGCCGTGAGGTCCACAGATGACTGCTACGGGTTTGACTATTCCTGATGATATTGTTAGGAGTTAGATATTTTCTAGCATTGCCACAGTTACTACACACTTACAAGAGATATCTTTAGATAGATGTGGCATATATATGTTACGATCTCATGGTCCTATTTCAACAGTGCATCCTCTAGCATAGGAGTTGCTGATCTGTATGAGATAGTAGATATACCATCGCCACTAGAGGTTTTGACTATATCAGATGTGGATGCATTGTGTCATATGGCATCTTATTTAGCATATGATCTTCTTGGTTCATATTAGGCCTTGTCAACAATCACGGGGATTCCTCTTCATGATATTGGTGGACACATCAACCATATTTTGTCACGCACAACAGGATCACAACCCTCACAAAGATAGGAGGATATCCCTCCACATTCTACAACACTTGCTCCTATAGAGGGCCATACAACACCTGTCCCCACACCTACTCAGGATCCTGTAGCACCTGCTCCTGCACAACCTGGCCTTAGAGCACCTGCATTTTGTGATTCATGTATTAGTCTATCACTACATGATTCAAATATCAGTCATATTGGAAGAGCATTACATGATGCTACGGTAAATATTATAAATTTATATATATTTATATTTATTTGTTACTATAATTTACACATGTATACAGTTTTTTTAGTGTACTCAAGATCTTTTATATGTATGTACTAGGGTCTATACATACATATTCTTGAGTGATTCAATTTAACTTGTGTACATGTACATGTGTGTTCTATAGGGTCTTAGTGATAGTCTATTATGTTTTGGAGATCTTCAGACATTGATAGAGCCGGCATGACATGAGTCATAGGTATGTTATGTATTTTTTATTATATATTTGATAGATATATATTGTACATATGATATAATACATGCACTTATACATGTATAATTTATAATTTTACAAATTTCTTTCATTTGACATAGGGTTCAGATCCATATCATAGAGCCTTTTGGGGTCATGGATCAGGAGGGGGATGTGGTTGATCTTAGTTTACACATGTCTGTTTTATTGATGTTGGGACATTATATATATATATACATGGCATTTCAAAGACTTTGATATGGAGATGTATGTTATTCTAGATACATGTATTATTTCAGATACATGTCTTATTTCAGATACTTTTATATGGATGTACATGTTATTTCAGATACATTTGATACATGTAGTATTTTAGAGACATTTGATGTGGTATTTTGGAAACACTTTATATGGTATTTTGGATACATTTTACATGGGTACATACATTATTTCATAGATGTGTTATTTTACATAGATGAGCATATTACGTTCATGTCTTATGTTCATGTTGAATGTATGTATGTTTTCAATATTCATATTTTTATTTCATAGATCATGTGTTATTTTGTAATGTATGTGTTACAATATTTAATCAATAAATTTAATACATATTTAAGAACATAAAGAGTACTAGTTAATGTCTTATGTACATGTTAAATTGATCTTTTAATGTCTTAATCTTTTATGTTTATGTATGTGTTATTCATGTTTCTGTATATGTTATTCATCTTAATGCCTTAATCTAAGTGTAATTAACTATATTTAATGGCATGTATTAAGGGGAGATCCTAAATTATACATAAGAATGTAGATTAAAATGTATTTTTTATTTCATAGATGTATGTATATATGTTCATGTTAAAAGTAGACATGTGTGTTTTCAATATTCATGTTTATGTATATGTTATTTTTTTTAATGCCTTAATCTAAGTATAATTAACTATATTTAATGACATATCTTAAGCAGAGATCCTAAATTATACATATATAAGAATGTAGATTAATGCACAGGTAAGAATATAACATATACATGTACATAAGAACATATAAAGAGTATGATCTAAAAAATGCATGTTACAACATTTAATTAATAAATGTTAATACATATAAGAACGTAAAGATTATATACAAACATAAAGAATGTATCATATAAGAACATAAAGATTATATACATAAATACATAAGAGCATTACCAATCATAAGAAAACATAAACAATGTATATAAATACATACAAATACTAAAGGGGTTGTCTTAAGGAGAGGTCCTAAAAGGTGGTACTAAGGGGATGTCCTAATAGGTGATCTTAAGGGGAGGTTAGGTAATAGGTAGTCCTAAGGGGAGGTCCTAAGAGGTTGTCTTAAGGGGAGGTTCCTAAGAGGTTGTCTTAAATTAGAACATAAAGAGTACTAGTACTAAAGAATACATGATGTGAATTACAACATTTAATCACTAAATTTAATACATATAAGAACACAAAGAATACATACGAACATAAAGAATGTAATACATATTTTCAATATTCATTATTTTATTTATGTTTATGTATGTGTTATTCATGTATATGTTATTCATCTTAATGCCTTAATCTAAGTGTAATTAACTATATTTAATGACATGTCTTAAGGGGAGATTCTAAATTATACATAAGAATGTAGATTAATGTATATTTATTCCATGGATGTATGTAAAGATGTTCATGTTAAATGTAGACATGTATGTTTTCAATATTCATGTTTATGTATATGTTATTGTTTTTTAAAATGCCTTAATCTAATTATAATTAACTATATTTAATGACATGTCTTAAGGGGAGATCATAAATTATACATATATAAGAATGTAGATTAATACATAGGTAAGAATATAACATATACATGTAGATAAGAACATATAAAGAGTATGACCTAAAGAATGCATGTTACAACATTTAATTAATAAAAGTTGATACATATAATAACATAAAGATTATACACAAACATAAAGAATGTATCATATAAGAACATAAAGATTATATACATAAATACATAAGAGCATTAACAATCATAAGAAAACATAAACAATGTATATAAATACATAGAAAAACTAAAGGGGTTGTTTAAGAAGAGGTCCTAAAAGGTGGTACTAAGGGGATGTCCTAATAGGCGGTCTTAAGAGGAGGTTAGGTAATAGGTAGTCCTAAGGGGAGGTCCTAAGAGGTTGTATTAGATGAGATATCCATGTCTAATTTAAATAAAAATAACTTGAAACACGTCTAATTTTGCATATCCAAGATAAATGATCCAATGTATAAAAATTTATAAAACAAATATCCTGTCAACATTAAATGTGAAAGTATAAGAGCTATATAGACATAGCTGAACTAGAGCTCCACAATAAGTACAGATGTAAACTAGAGCTCCACAAACATTGTATTGTTAGGATTCTCTCTACTTTTTATTATCTCTAGAATTTTTTCATGTTCTTCAATAGACAATTACCACTTTTGATTTCCATGACATACTCTTCTTTGTATTGCTTCAAATTGTAACTTTGTTGCTATAACATGGTTACTATAATGTAAAACTTTTCCTCCAAGCTTATATTCAATAAACTCAATACCACTATCAGTTACCCTTGTTTGTTGATAATATATTCCTTCAATAACAATTGATCCAATTGGATATGATTGTTCATCAACATCTATAATTCCTTGTAGCAACTTGTGTTTTACTTTTGTGCAACTTAAAGATAATAGTCCACATTTTCTGCATTATCTAGTAAGGCTTGAACTACACAAATATCTCCTACATGTATATAAAAATAGATAAATATAAATTAATTTTAAAATGAATATACATGTATATTAATTGATATATATGTAGATGCACACAAACCTGCCATAACTAAATTAGAAATGTGCTCATAATCAACTGAATATATAGGATCATGAATGTCAATGTCAATGTCAACATCTTCAAAAGGAGGCTTTCTAACTATCTCCTTCAAATCCCAATGTGAAACATATCCATTCACAATATTTTCACATACACTCACTAGATTATCCTTAATGCAGTCATCACAAAAACATATTTTCTCTCTTACTTTAATTACTGGAGGTTTATGGTTTCCTATAGTCATCACTTGATGTAAACTTCTAATACTAGGAATCGTTTGACAATTGTAAGGATTAGATCGATCTATATCTGTTACAAATACAAAAAATAATTGTCATATTTCAAAAAAAATATTTAATAAAAACTCAATAATTTGAAAAATACATTAAAAATAAACATAAAGTTCACCTTTCACTTCCCAAAAGTAATGGTTATTGTATTCAGTATCTCGAGTAGCAAAATGAACTTTGCACCATTCAACAATTTGATTTGCACTCTCTATCCTATTCCCTGCATGTACATACAACATGCATATATATAATTAAAAATATATGCTACTAGCATTAAACATGCACATTAAATGCATATTTACCTAGAAGTTCATGTTGTCAAAGCACACGCTTTATACATGCTCCTACTCCATCATGCTCTCGTTTTTCGTGTCCACTTTCAAAGAAATTTGTAAAAACCTAACATTGGTTCTAGCATGTTGCATTGCTAACCAATTTAATGCTTTTGTAGATTTGAATTATCCAATGAATATGAAATGATAAGTAGAAACAATTATCTGTGTACATGTATCAAATCAAAATAGGCATGTACAAATAAATATAAGTTAAAATAAAGTTAAATAAATGTGTAAGTTCATGTATACTAACCTCCACATCCATCAAACCAAATCCAGTGCTCTTAAACATTTATTCCATGATCTCTTAAACATTTATTCCATGATCTCTAAGATCTTCAGAGAACATTGCAAAACAATGAGCCACATAACTCCTACCATGAACTCTATCATTAGTAATATAGAAATGAGCCTCTTTGATGATGATGTGTTCATTTTCATCCAACCTTTCTATCTCATCCACCTCAAATTGTGCATGTCTATAGGTCACTTGCACAAATATTACTACTTGTTTAGAATGATAATATTGCCCTTGAAGCTCTGTTTGAGGTGCAAATGTATAATTCTCAAAAAAATCTACAACTGAAAGTATACAACTAGGTGAAAAACAATTTTTGGAATTACGAAACTATCTAGCTTGCCATTGTGCACCATGACAATGTTGGATATGTGGATATATCAATGGATGGAACTTGGTCATAAACTCATCATAATGCAATTCACTCTCCTTCAATACATTTTTTTTGGATTCATCTCCTGTCTTATTTTGGTATGTCTCATATTCATATTTCATCCATGAAACTGGTGTTGATTCATTAATATTCTCAATTTGCATTGAAAATTTGCGTAAATCTCCACAATCTTCACACTGATTTTTGATGCATTGCACTTTGAACTCATCTGAATCTTCTAATTTATCACATAATATGGACTTCATAAATTGTGTTGTTCTACTAGGGATGACCAAATTAGGATCAAGTACTACCATAACTTTTTTATATGATTGCAAGTGTAGACCAAATTCAACATGATTTCGACACCAAGTTTCACACATCTTATTTATGTGTACAAAGGAAGGACGCAAACTCTCAAACATTCTCTAACATCTTTTGACATTTGAAAATTCTTGCTCGAATGTTTGAAATAATTCACTTTGAATTATATCTATGAAATGTTTTCAATATTCGATTTTGGCCCTTGTCTCATCTTTACTTTGTATAGTATCACGTCTGTTGGAAGAAACATGAGAACGTGTGGTCCAAAATTCAATAACTTATCTTTTTACATCTTTAGAAATTTTGCCTTTTCGAGGAACTCTACAAATATTCACCCAGTTATTCTCAATATTATCATCTAGCATATTTCTCCTCTTGATGTATCTCTGAACAGTTCTTCTAGATATATGTAGTACATCATAAATTGCACATACCTATTTTCATGTGTCAATTTTCTACTAGATATAGTAATCAATTCTCTACGTGCATTACTCAAATCACCTCCTTGAGTTGTGTTGTCAATTTTGTTATAAGCATTTTGCAATTTTTCAACTATTGTTTTATTAATATTATGCTCATGGTTTTCCTGTTATCAACACCCAACAACTCCAAAACATGTCTCATATCTTTTCTCCTAAATAACTTGACAAATAATTGTGCCTGTCCAAATATAATTTTATCTTTGAAATATTCATCCCATATGTTTTGATAATGCTTTGTAATAGTGTTATCATTTATCATATCTTTAGATGGAATTTGGTTAAAAAGTAGTTCCTCATCCAAATCTATCAAATTTGCTATGCCTTCTAATTTTTTTCTATCATTAGAAGTACCAATTTCTTCCTCTTCATTACTTTCATTTTCTTCACGAATCTAATCCTCTTCAAGTATCTCAGTAGGTTGGTTTTGGTTATGTTTTGTATGACCTTTCATTTTGTCATCTCTTATTATATCATATTTCCTTGATCTTTTCCTTTTACTGCCCATTGAATACTTTAATCTATAGAAACAAAAAATAATAATTTAGAATTCACTACATACCAGCTAATGCTTCGAAATAGAATACATAAAAATAAGTAGACGGGAAAAAGCACCAGAAAAATATTCAATCCTTTGCAGTTCTGATTAAATCCACAAAATAGTTGTTGAAAATGGCTTCAAAAATTGTTGTCTTCGAAAACACTCTTTTATTTTTCATTGTTTTCTATATTTATTGAAAAAAAGAAAAAAAAAGAAATTTATTTGATATGAAACCAGCAAATTAACCCCTGGCAGTTTGATAGGCCGACGAGGGTTACGGTCGAAACCCTTTCGATTGAAACTCTTTCGGCTAAAACTATCTATGTGGCATCCTAAGTGGCAACCACACAAGCAAAAATAAGAACTTCTTTAAACATCTCACTTTGAAGGTTTGACCTACTAAAATGAAGTTTTTAAAAAAAGTAAAAATATACTTCTGCAGGTCTTGGAGTCAAGATTATGATCATATAAATTTTATATTATCTTGATTATGGATAATATGTTATAATTTGAAAATATTAAAGTAGGTATTTTAAGATTCAGGAAGACGTCTATTCAAAAATAGAAAAAAATAGTAAATCATGTTAAAAAATTATTATTTTTAATGTTGCACTAGAGGAGAGAGTCTTCTTCAAGAATATGTAATTTTTTTTTAAAAATACGTAGATTTGATGGAAAAAGTTTGACAGGAGAAAAAATTTGTCAATTTCTGATAACTTTGACTTTGACCAATTATAACTTGAAAAGTATTGGCTGAATTTCAATTTTTCTTTTTTGGTGCACTAGGTACACATGTCAACTCTAACATATTCCATAATTAGACCAAAATACGATCATTTACATATATATTTTTGACGAGAAAAAAATTCTATATTTTCAGCATTTTTTAAAAATTAAAAAATAGACTTTAAAAATTAAAAAATAAATAAAATTTTCGCTCAAATTTTTTTTTAAAATTATAGACATAAACTTCATCCAATTTTACATATTTTCATTAGTTTACATCATCTTCAAATTCTAAACACAGATGCCACTTTTATGTCGTTAAAGTTGAAGAGTTTAAATTCTAATATCACTTTCCTTTATAAAAGGTGATGCAGGTTTGTGCTTTTACCTTGGCATAGTCTATTACGATTGTCATAAGATTGGTCACTTAAGAATAAATTGTTGAAAGCATGAATGATGATGATATTCCTATGGGGGAGTATTGTAGATATATGGCTAGATCATTATCATGATGATATGTTACATTCATGACTATGTTTGTCATTGATGTCAACATAGCAGTTTTCTATGGTATCTAACATAAGAACAATGAAAAGATTAAGTTGGTACAGATGGCTAGTTGAGTATTCTCACTATCCAAGGTTATGGGAGATACTTCTAAGTATCTAGTATATGTAGTTAATGTCGGGTGAATAAATGTTAAATCTGGAAGAAGTTATGTAAATTTTGATGATGTTTGTTCTGAGATAGAGTTTACAGAGGCATGTTCTGGTAAACTTGTTATATCTCTTAGTAGAATTGTTATTCTGAGAGTCAAGGTTGAGGATATGAAGAAGACATGTTGATGATGATGTGGTTAAGCTTTCTCATCATAATATTATGTGTATGGAAATTTATTCAAGTTGCAAGGCGGAAGATTTATGTTATCTCTAAGTGTAACATGTGTAGACACCTAAATTTGATTACACTATTTTAGTAATCCTATTTAGTTATCTAAAAAGGCATTATTAATTAAATTTATATTTAATTAATCCTTTGTCATTCCCTAGTTGATTAATTTAATTAATCATCTATAGTCCTAATTGATAAATCAAATAATCTATTATTTATCAATTAAATCCTTTTCTCCTATCTAATTCCAAAAATCCCCATTTATTAAATAAATCTATTCGATAAATGAAATCCTCAAATTCAAAAACCCCTAACCTATCTCTAATCCTCCATTTAGCCTAATCCACCCCATCCACCCATACTAACCAAGCTTAGCCACTAACTCACCCACCCTCATTAATGCCATCCACTTGCACATCTCTAACATCCCTAAGCTAATCCTAAACCCAAGCCTAATCCACCCCCTAATGTTGTCACATTCCTTAAACAAGTTTAAGACTTTCCTAATCCAAACCAAAGTCTCCCCTCAAAAAACCCAACCACTAAGTCATGAGTGCTCTTACAAAATATAAAGACTCTTACAAGCCCACTCATGACTCTTACACCCATCTTCCACACTCTTCCCTCTTCCACACTCATTCCTCTTACATCCCTCTTACATACTCAACCCCACTCATCATGCCTTTAACCAACCCTTTACCCTACCCTCTCACACTCATCCTCCTTGTGACAAGTGTCACCTTCCCATTGGTGCTAAACAAGCACAATCCATGTGCTCTCCTTTGAGTGCATCCTAGCCCTCCTTAAGCCTTCATCCATCCTTGCATCTAAGCCCTCCATCCCTCTACCCCTTAGCCTATAAATTGAATCCCATCCCAAGCCATTTCATCAACAATTTTTGAGCTAAAGTTACCATGCCCTTTTGAGAGCCAAAAGCCATACCCATACCCTTATAATGCCAAATTGAGAGCTCACAAAGCTACCAATTTGCCATTACCCATCTCCATTGAAGCAGCTTTTGAGCATCTTGAGCATACATCCACAGCAAAAGGACACATCTACAGAATCAAGAAAGTATGGAGTATTTTCTCTTGTGAGGTTTGCACTTATTGTTTGCTTTCTTTGTCTAAGCATATATGTGAATTTAGTTTTTGGTTTGTGAATGTTTATTTGTTAATGTTCTTTGCATACTAATTCTTGTTCTACATTTTGGCACGCCCGGTGGGACCCCACTATGGGTCATTTAATCATCTATTTTCATCTATATGTCATTTTTCTAACCATCTAATGTTTGTTGTTGTTTGAGTGTGTTGTGAGGGTGTTTTGCTTGTTTTTGCAAGTTAAAGAACGCACTTAGGAAGAAGAAATACCATCTAATTTTATTTTTTTTTGCGTTTTTCAGCTTTTTTGGCGCAGTTTTGGCGTCTGCAACCTGTTCTGTCTGCGAAAATCGACGTCTACAAAAATTTGCATCTGCACAAATCGACATCTGCGAAAATCCGTGTCTACGAAAATTGACGTCTGCGAAAACCCGCATCTGCGCAAATCGACATCTGCGAAAATCCGCGTCTGCGAAAATCGTCGTCTGCGAAAATCCGCATCTGCGCAAATCGGCATCTCTGCTTGTCACCTATTTTCCATGCCGTAAATCTGTTCTGTCGTCTCTGCCTGCTTATGTTACATTTCTATTTGAAAATTTAAGCATTTTTACGTGTAGAAAAAATAGCAAAAAAAGTTAAAAAAAATTTTCCCATAGTTAAGCTCTCATTTTTGAAGATTTTGGCTAACTAACTAAATTGCTTTTTTTTTGTCTCATTGCAGGTTGGAGCACATATGGAACCACTAACCATGTTTCTTGCAGGTTTTCATGTTGCTAAAAAATGAACTTGAATGTTTAATTATTTGTCTTTGAATGCATGTTGCTAAAAAAATGAACTTGAATGGTTAAACACATTTTCCATTGAATGAATGTTGCTCAAAACACACTCTTGAATGTCATGGATTAAAATCAACTTTCCTTGGAATGCATGCTTAAAACAAAAAATCCAATCTTGAATGCCAATGATCAATTAACCATTACAATATCAAACACTTCATTTGGAGCTTCTAAAATTGAACAAAACAAATCTCTTTTTCACATGCAATCTAGGTAAAGTTTGATTTTTGGACATTTAAGAAACTTTGTTAAGTTAAAATACAAATTTACAAAAATCAATTTGAGTAGTTCCTTGGACTCACCTCTTTTCTAATCACCCATCAAATATTAACCATTGGTTGCAATCTCAGCGCCATTTATGGGGATGGGTCTACTTGAAAAAGGTGTTAAATGTTCCACAATCTAACTCACTCACTTGGTCTTTGAACGTTTGCTTTAACTTTATCAAAATTCTTAAATGGCCAAAACTCTAGATTAAATCGATCACACTTCAAGTTTGGGCACTAAAATTGAACAACAACTGACGTGGAGAGCCTCCGGGCGCGCGCTTGAAATCGAATCTCACACACTTTTGTTTTGGGCTTAAAACAAACTCACACTCAATCTTGAATGCCTTAAAGAAAATTAATCGATACTTGATGTGGAGGGCCTCTGGGCGCGCGAGTTTGCTTTTGTTGACCCTAACTCTTCTTATTGTTTGCATTCTTCGATCGATTTACTTTTGTTGGCGCTTCAAGTTGGAATTGAACATTGTCTCTTAAACATGAGTGCTTGCAAAGTCTAGATTAGCACACATAAGAGTCAGTTGGTAAAAGAACAAGCGTGTTTTTTAGCCCAAGGTCATCCAAGTCTTCTCTCCCCTTGTCATCTTTCGAGGCCATCTTGGGTGCATAAGATTAGGATCCAAAACCTTGTTTCTTTTTAGGAGGCCTGCTTGGGGATTTCATCACCCCTTGGACGACCTCAACTCCAACGTTTCGGCAGAGTATAAAAATCGAGAGGTGAATCGAAAGACACCTCTCTGGGGATCAAGATTATGTCATTCAGGCTAAGCCTCAAGGAACTTTATACCCTTGAGAAGTGAAAGAGGAGAAGTGGGTTACCGCTCCTCTCGGTTGTGTGACATCCTTTTGGTCTCATCTACGGATTTGGGCCTCACGTACCTTGCGTATATCGAGGACTCCCTAGCTAAACCAATTGTTTGCCTTGCAGAAAACCATCTAGGATGTTAATGTGTTTGGAGTGACTGATCGAAACATTTGTAGAACATACACACTCCTTGGCGCAAGTATCACATTCTGAGAACCACAAACTTCTATCTGGGTGTTCCTATCTATTGCTTGTTTTTATTTTACTTGTTGAATGAATGTTTGCCAAACTTGGTCAATCCTAGCTTAGGGCACACTTAGCATAGTCACTGCCTATTTTAGAAGATTGAACAAGTTGAAGCAAAACAACCAGAATCTCCCAAAGCCAAGCAAATTCAAGAATTTATGTCGGAACAACCCAAACCCAAACAGAAGTTTCACAAGGTCAAACTCAAGCCATCTCTAGCATACCAAGAACTTTCAGCCAAGAGAAAAGAAATAACACCAAGCCCACGAATTGCCAAACTCCACAAAGGAGAGGACAAAGCTATCGACGAAGCACTTCAAGAGGCCTGGTTAGAGCGTACCATCAAATTTAGCCAACATCCAGGAGTTAATCCTGCTTATGCCTTACCAACTAGGCATGATTTCTATGATTAAACACCCTTGTTTCTCCACATCTTCTTGGATAAGCTTCACTTTAGAGTCATCTTTGTAGAAAAGCCAGCCATCTTAGGTTATCCCCTTAAGCATTATTAGCTCATCCATATCATTTAGAATCATACCATCTAGCCAATAATCGAAATTCTGCATATCTAAGCTTTCAAAATTGTTGTCACCTTGCTAAAAGTTTGCCATTCCTAAAATCTTCCAAATCCACCAATCTCACCAAGGTTATCCCTTTGATAGAGCTTTGTCTAGGGTAATCTAGCTTTGTCACTTGTTATCCCTCATCACCTTGAGCTAAAGGTTGGGATTCACAAGTGGTCAATCTCATGTTCTTCCTAAAGGATCATCAGTCTATCCTTAAGTTGACACAATCACCACCAAGCTTGCACATAGGAAAGCAGACCTTTTGTGCTTTGACAACATATCTTTGAAGTTAGAATACCCAACCCAATCCTCCTTAGGTTTTGTCATATAGCTTTGCCTCAACTTAGGAAATCATTTGCATAGAAAAGCCTTCCCCCTTTTGCATCCATCAGCATTATTGCATCTCATCCCTAGGAGCATTTTTCATGCCACCCGTCACTCGCTTAGCCAAGAAGAAAGAAAAAATGGAGCCCTATCATTTAGATCGAACAGCCTCACCCCCCTTGAGCACTCAACCATCCTTCAGCCCAAAGCCAGCTATGCCATCACCTACTGACATTGAAGCTTTCATGAACCAACCAGAAAATGCAGTATTGGTAAACGCCATTATAGACAAAAACAAAGAGACAATCATGGCTAATTTTCGAAGGGACAATGTAGGAACCTTTGACTTTGGAAGACCCCCTCCATTATCAGATCCATCTCACCCGTTGTTTGGGTAGCTGCCACCACCCATAGGCTCTTATGATCCAAATTATCCTCAATTTATTCCTAAAGAAGAGCCTCCAGCCAATCCATATAACCCAACAGACCCAAACATACCATCATCCATCCAAGTTGAAATCTCCATGCCGCAAGCCAACCCAGCCACCACCACTCCATCCTTGGTTCATACCTCTCCGCTCCAAACCCCCTTTACCCAAAACACCTCACCGTTCACCCCCTTCACTATTGCTGCTACTCCCCAACCTAGCCTTCCTAATCCACCCATCTCCCAAATCAGTGCTAGCATCTTTGGCCATCCTCAGCAATATACAACAGGGATGCCACCTATGGGGCCAAGTAATCAACCTTTCATCGCCCCCAGCTTGTTCACCACAACCCAAAGCACAATCCCATCATTTCCATTAGGTCTTGAGAGCTCAATACCACCAGCCACAAATCCACAAGCTAGTACCTTCACTCCACAAAGCTATCAAATCCCACAAGCTACTGCCAATGTTCTACCAAGCTCCCAAGTGACCCCAGCTCCCGCCACCACTATACCAAGCTTCCAAATCCAGCCACCAAGCTATCAAACCCCATCAATTCCATTCCCAAGCTTTCAATTCCCACCACCTCCACCACCAACTAATCCATTACCTCCTATTACCAACTACTTTTCAATGCCACTTCTAGGAGGTAATCCACCACCCCAGCCAACCACCAATTATTTGCAGATACCATCCCAAATGGGGGCACAACCCACATATATTGGTCAAACCCCACAAGCCCCCGATCCTTTCCCCAAGCCTCACAACCATCTTATACCTTACCTCCACAAAGCAATCCATTTATCCCACAGCCAGCTTATGTTCCTCAATCCCAACCTCAAATCCCATATCAACAGCAAGCCTTGCAGCACATGCAGCAATATGCGCCACCTCCCCCTCAACAACTCGTCATCCACCATGCAGCTGCCCAAACAATGTACAATCCCTATCAGCAAATCCCTCATAACCATCCATATTCAATGGCCCCATCCAGCACATACCTACCTCAAGGCACTCCTTCATTGGGGGCACCCCAACCATCACTTATCAATTCAAAGTGGGAGCAAATGAAGACATCTCTGAAAGCCATCCAAGAAGGGAATGATCCAAAGACATTCAAGTTTGAGAATGTGTGTCCTTACCCATTTGACAGAGCCATTACCACGACACCATTTCTCGAACACTTTGAGGTACCTAAATTTGACAAATTCAGAGGAAAAGGAGACCCTGTCACACATATCAAAGAATTTTACATGCATTGCCAGGAGGTGGCATACAATGATGTCTTCCTCTTGCGCCTTTTTCCCAAAAGCTTGGTTGGACCAGCTCTTGAATGGTTTTATAGAATCCCCTATGGCACAATTAAAAACTTTGCTGAATTATCTGAGGCATTTGTAGCACAATATGCCCATCTTGTTGAAACAGAGCTATCAATAGTTGATCTTGTCCACACCAAGCAAAAAGGTGGAGAAAGCCTTGCTGAATACCTGCAAAGATGGCAAACCCTTACCACCCGCATATCCTGCACCTTGCCAGAACGCCATGTGGTGAAAATGTTTATTGATAATGCACATCCCAGCTTGGCTCACCACATGACCATGAATTGTTTGCAGAGCTATAAGGATATCAAAGAGAAAGGAATGATCCTTGAGCAAGGACTCATCAAAGATGGTGTGGTAAAGATTTACAAAGAGGCCAACCAAAATCAATCACATTCCAATGACAAGTCTAGGTATTGGAACAAAAACAAGCATGTTGCAACAGATGGGGTTACTGACACCAGACATGTGAATATCGTTGGTCCTTCTCAAAACTAGTCTAACCCACCATATCAAACAAACAACCAACAAGCTACCAATTACCAACAACGAAATAACCAAAGCTATCAAAACCACAATACAAGACCCAACTTTCAAGGGTCTAACAATCAAGCTAATGCCATCAATATAGCTGTAGGGCAAAAGCCCAGATTCCAACCTGCACCTAGAAACTATACACCCCTTGGTGAGCCATTGGATGTTATTTTTGGGAAATTGGCTAAGGAAAACCTCATCAAATTTCCTCCTACCCAGCAAATTGATCCAAGCCAATCCAAAGCTGCATGGTACAAGGACAATGAGTATTGCAAGTTCCATAGGGTAAACGGTCACACCACCCTCAGATGCATGAAATTGAGAGACTATGTGCAAGACTTCATTGATCGAAAGGAAATCACTGTTGGTGCCCAAGCCTCTCCCAATGCAGGCTTACAGATTTATCAAAATGCTTTTCCTCCACGCAACAACCAAAATCCTGGAAAAGCACCTATCCAAAACAACACCAACAACCGCCAGCCAAACCAACATCATGGGAAGAACAATGACCACACTTCATCCTATATAGACTATGGTAGCCTTATAGGTTGTGTATCTGAGAAAGAGCCTTCTGTCAATGTTATCAATATCCGAGGACCAGACAATGAGTGTGTGGTCACCACTCGAAGAGCGCAATTTTACATCGCAGGCCCACCAGTTTCATCAACACCATCAGCTCCATCAAAAAGCCGGTACAATATCTTGGAACACCTTGGGAACATGCCAGCCCAAATATCCATTTTAGACCTTCTCCGCACTAGTCCTGTGTACAAAGACATCCTTGACAGTGCTCTCATAGAATCTCCTGTCCCTTTTGATATCAATGCTACTGATTTTCGTAATCTTGTTGGACACCTTTCATCCTCATGTGCCCTATCTTTCAAACCCATCGACATACCCGCAGTTGAGCCAGATCACACCCTTCCGCTTCGCATAGCCATCATGGTATCCAATTTTTCTGTGAAAAGAGTAATGATAGATAATGGATCAACCTTGAACATTTGCACCCTAAAATTCATAAAACAAGCTGGGTATACTGAGGCAGATATGATTAGTGAGGTTATCACCATCAAAGCTTATGACAACTTGGAAAGGACCACAGAAGGGACTATTTTTCTACCAATCAAGGTTGGGCCAGTCATTCAAGAGACAGTTTGCCATGTTGTTGATCTAAACCTACCATTTAACATCCTCCTCGATCGCCCATGGATTCATGCTATGAAGGTCGTTCCATCCACCTACCATCAGTGCATCAAATTTCCGCATCAAGGCACTGAGGTAACCATCCATGCCGATCCAGAACCCTTTGCTTACTGCAATGCGATTGAAACTTCATATACAAACCATTGCCCTAGAATAGACATCGGCATAGCCATCGCCAGCTCATCCCACACTTGTAATGACGCAAAAACCATCCTTGCCTCCACCCTATCTACTGTAAAGATCAACAACAAAGGTTGTGGAGAATATAGTCTATCAGATGCATTTGCTGTCGGAGCAATCCCACTTGATCTAGATACCCATGGACGGCCAACATATCACAAAGCTAAGGAGATTCCACCTCCTCGATACAAACAGTTTCGCCCAACCAGCTTTGTGTCCTCAAAAACCCCTCTTCATGAGGAGCTCACTCCAGATATCAACAATTGGTTACATAAGGATGCACCTCCAAGAAATCAAGCACACCTTGATCACTTCAGCCAGAAGTATCCCCAACAACATAAGCTCATCACTAAAAAATGGAACTATCAAGGAGGTGGACTAGGACTAGAAGAAAGGGGCATGCAATGTCCCATCGAAGCACATAATTGGGAAATAAAGTCAGGTCTTGGCTTTGGCATACCCACAACTGGGGGCACCAATGAGAATGGTCACGCTTTTTTGAACATGCACTGCGACCTTGTCAAAATCAAAGACATTCCTGAGGAAGTTGAAAAGAGAGCCTACGACGATATCCCAGACCAAATCTTCCTAGGAGACTCTGTTCTCTGAGAACTATCCATCCATCTCATTGACCTACCACTTGCTCATCCACAACTCATAGATTGGGACCAACCAAGTGTCATACATATTGATGAGTTCGCATCAGAGGAAGCGCTTCTAAGATTCATGGGAGCTGAAACTCCTCATAAAAAGACAAAGCCAGATTCTGCCTACATCTACAAGCTAGATCCCAAGGGGTATTTTGGAGAAAATCCCCAACCTAGTTTCGATACACCCAAAACTGGAACTAAAGTAAATCTGGGACTAGCTAAGGTAGCGAAGAGAACCCCTCAGCAAGAAAATCCAGAGCCACAAGCAGAACATGAGGATTTAGTATTGCCTCCTCAAGATAATCGACCAGAGGTGTCTTCTATTCTAATAGAGGATACTAGAGAAGTCAACATTGATTCTTCAGAGATCCCTAGAATTGTTCACATTGTTGCATCCCTATCACAAGACCAAGCTGACCTCCTCTTTGAGGTTTTACGAGAGAACATTGGCCGATTTGCATGGTCATATCAGGACATGCCAGGACTTGATCCAAAGCTTGTAGTTCATCATCTTGCAGTCGATCCAAAGATCAAGCCCGTTAGACAAAAGCTTAGAAAAATGCACCCCAAGGTGGCATTACTAGTCAAAGCTGAACTAGAAATAATGTTAGCTGCTAAGGTTATCCAACCTATCGACTACTCAGAATGGATCTCCAACATGGTCCCTGTCACTAAGCCTTCCGGTGACATCAGAATCTGCACTGATTTTAGAGATCTTAACCAAGCTTGTCCAAAGGATGATTTTCCCTTGCCCAACATTGATATGATTGTAGATCTTACAGCTAGACATGAAATTCTGTCCCTTATGGATGGATTTTTCGGGTATAATCAGATCAAGATTGCAGAAGAGGACCAGCATAAGACGACATTCACTACCCCTTGGGGAACCTTTTGCTACACCATGATGCCTTTTGGCCTAAAGAATGCTGGGGCTACCTATCAAAGAGCTATGACAGCCATTTTCCATGATCTTATCCATAGCATTTTGGAAGATTATGTGGACGATATCCTAGTCAAATCTCACACCTTCATGGATCATCTTGCTGACCTGGAAAAAGTCTTTGATAGGTTGGCCCAATATCATCTCATGCTAAATCCCAAGAAGTGTGTCTTTGGGGTCACATCTGGCAAGCTTCTAGGCTTCATAGTTTCTAAACGAGCTATAGAGATTGACCCCAAAAAGGTCAAGGCTATCTTAGACATGCCTCCTCCCCAGACACTGCGACAACTTCGCTCTCTTCAGGGAAAACTTCAATCTGTCCGATGCTTCATCTCCCAACTTGCAGATAAGTGTACACCATTTTCACACTTGCTAAAGAAGAATGAGAACTTCAAGTGGGATCTTTTATGTCAGTGCAGCTTCGATCAGCTCAAGCAGTATCTCACCAATCCCCCTATCTTGGTTCCACCAGTTCCTGGTCGTCCCTTGATCTTGTATATATCAGCAACACCTACTGCTCTAGGGGCACTTCTAGCACAACATGATGATTATAGCAGAGAGAGAGCCATCTACTATATCAGTAGAACCCTAGTTGGTTATGAACTCAATTACACTCCTATGGAAAAAGCTTGTTTGGCAGTTGTTTTCTCAACTCAAAAGCTTCGCCACTACATGCTAAGTCATACCATCCAACTAGTCTCCAAGATTGACCCTCTCAAGTATATGCTCTCCAGAACAACACTTACAGGTTGTTTGGCCAAATGGGTTATGCTACTAAGTGAGTTTGACATCCAGTATGTGGACAGAAAGGCAATCAAAGGGCAAGCTATAGCAGATCACCTAGCTGATGCACCTCTAGTAGATGCATATCCTATGCTCACAGAATGTCTAGATGAGCATATCTGCCTAATTGAAGAACAACCCCCATGGAAGCTTTATTTTGATGGCTCATACACCTCTCATGGATCAGGGGCAGGAATATTATTAGTTACACCTCAAGGAGATTACATTCCAAAAGCCTTCAAGCTACAATTCCCTAGCACCAACAATATAGCAGAATATGAAGCTCTTGTAGCAGGATTAAAGATAGCTGCAGAATGGAATATCACTGAGTTACAAGTCTTTGGTGATTCCCAACTCATCATCAAACAAGTCTTAAATGAATATCAAACCAAATATGAAAAGCTATTACCCTACAAAGAGCTAGTTGATCAGCTAACCCAGCATTTTACAAAGCTTCAGTTTACACAAGTGCCTCGAATGCAGAACAAGGCAGCAAATGCCATGGCCACTATCGGCTCGCTCTTGGAAATTCCCCAAGAAGCTACGCAGTATGAGTTTTTAGTTGAGCAGCTCCTCACACCTGCCTATGCGAATGAGGATTCAAACCGTGTTTGTATCTTGGTTGGTCCCCAATCCCCTTGGTACCATGAAATTCACGCTTACCTTAACGATGGTATCATATCCCCTCACCTCACACGTACCCAACGCCAGAACCTCATTCGAAAATCATCCCGCTATGTTATCATAGCCAATACCCTATATCGTCGGGGTTATCACGATACTCTCTCTCGATGTTTAGATGAAAATGGGGCCGCGATGGCATTAAAAGAAGTACATTTCAGACTTTGCGGTGCCCACACGAGTGGTATTGTCCTAGCACGACAAATCCTTAGAGCAGGCTACTATTGGCCTACCATTGAAGAAGACTCTTGTGACTTTGTCGGAAAGTGTCTCCCATGTCAGCAGCATGCAAATCTTGTGCACGCTCCAGCACAGGATCTACAGCCTATTGCACCACCTTGGCCTTTTGCTTGTTGGGGCCTTGATCTAGTTGGAACTATCACACCTCTCTCATCTGATGGACATAAATGGATAATAATAGCCACAGACTATTTCACTAAGTGGGTGGAAGTAGTCCCCCTAGTCTCAGCTACAGGAGTTCAAGTCTACAAGTTCATCTTGTACCACATCGTTTGCCGCTTCAGCATCCCATCCACCATCTTCACTGACCACGGAGGTAACTTTGAAAATCTCAACATGGAAGAATTATGCACTTCCCTCCACATCCATCACCGCTTTTCTAGCCCATATTTCCCACAAGGTAACGGCCAGGCAGAGGCGACTAATAAGACCCTCCTCAAAATCCTAAAGAAAGTTGTCAATGATTCTGGCCGTGATTGGCACCTTCAAATAAATTCGGCTCTATGGGCCTATCGAAGTTCCTTCTGTACATCCACAGGCACAACTCCATACTCCCTAGTCTATGGTGCCGAAGCAGTATTACCTATAGAAGTTGAACTTCCCTCACTACGCATATCTTTGCGAGGGAAAATCTCAGATGAAGAATACAGAGTAGCTCGACTCACCCAACTAGATCTCTTAGACGAGAAGAGACAACAAGCCTATGACCATCTCACAGTTTACCAAACTTGTCTCAAAATGAATTTCAACAAGAAGGTGCTCCCACGACACTTTCAGCCAGGTGATATGGTCCTCAAAGAAAATATGAAAGTCCAAGCAGATCGAGAAAAGAAAGGCAAGTTTGAACCTACATGGCTTGGTCCCTATGTGGTTACTGCCTCCTTTGGCTCCGGAGCCTATCAATTATCTACACTAGAAGGAGAACTCTTGAATGATCCCACTAACATCATTCATCTCAAGAAGTTCTATGCTTGAAGATCTTTGGTATACCCAGCTTTTGAAAAATACAAAAAAATAGTAAAGAGAAATAAGCGTCCAATGGTGAAAACTTGGCAATTCAAGCGCCTTGGATAGGTACCTTGGTGAAAACCTGGTAATTCAAGCACCTTGTGTGCTAAAGACTAATCCATTATCTATCACTATCCTATCCCTCATCCATCCACCCACCATCCCATAAAACACCTGCTTGTTCCCTTGGTGTTCCAATCAAATATCCAAAATCTGATGGAGCTTGTCAATACCTCCTATACAGCTTGTAAATCTTGTACCAAAGCTTGTATTATACCTTGTAAATCTTGTACCATACCTTGTATATATCCGAATCTTGTCCAAATCTTGTACCATATTCCAGCTTGTAAATAATCTTGTATCCTAGCCTGTATCCTATCACATGCACACATAGAATCCCATTTTCCTTAAGCTTTTCACAAACCATCTACCTATCCACCTATCAACTATTATAGACATCCCATCCTTCACAAACATTTCCATCTCACAAAAAATAACACATGAATAAACTTGTACATTTGTAACATATCTTGGTCTGTCAGCTTGTACATCCTCTTTAGCTTAGTACCATTGTATCTATCCAGCGTTCATGTTAGTTTGTCCTTGATCAACATCTTGCACACATCGCACACCTTGGTTAGATATTCCAATGCATCCTTTAGCTAGATCTCCTGTCACCAAAGTGTTATCCTTCTTAGTTCAGCTTGCTAGATGCATCACTCATCCAGACCCATCAACTTAGGTGCTCTCTGATAGATCCTTGCAGGATATAGCTTTCCTCATGTCTGATCTTGGTCCGTTAGTACCTCGTCCTATCCATCTCGTTGGCAAACAGTTCTCTTTTGGATTTTCGCTTTCTTTTGATTTGGGATCTTCCCTTTTGGGTCTTGAAATATCTTTTCCAAGCAATCTCCTTGTTCCCTCCTCAAGGTTGCCACGATCTTCCATATCATGGTATGCTGCGAATGGGGCAATTAGAGCGTAAGGTCTTGATCAGGTCTTTTGCTTGTTTTCTTTTTCTGCTTGTGGGTTACCTAGTGTCATTTCCACGCTGCTTCCTCTGGGATTCATGTGTGATACTGGGGTAATCCTTGTGTGTTTGTTTTGAGTCAGTTCGTTAGTCCTCTGGACAGTTGGTGAAAAGGCCTTGATGTTCTTGGTAACCTTGACAATTAACCAACAGTCCTATAGCAAATATAGTGCTCAACTACATGGTGGTACTTCTCTTTGAAGTATCCCCCCACTCAAAAAGCTTCAATGGATTCCCTTCATCTCCATTATCCTCCATCCATATCCTACATCTGTCGCTCCTACCTTAGCTTATGCATCAATATCTCTTTGAATCACTCCTCACGCTTAGCTTTAGGTATCCACAATCCTAGTCCTAGGGATCTCCGAAACCCATCTTTCGCTAGTCTGACTCTTTGAAATCTTGTTGCATCAGCTTTATCATTCTATCATCCATCTCCCTACCATGGATTCCTTTTATAGTGCTCCGCTCCTCCTCCCCCCCCCCCCCCCCAATCCTGGAAAGTCTTAAGCTTGCTTTACTGTTGTGCCCTTGATTTCCCTTCATCATTCTTCCATAGTGAGAGTTTGAGCTCATTCAACCCCTTCTCTTTGCCAATGTGTGTCTTAGCTCATCTCAATTTCTTGTACTTTTCAAGAAGTCGTCGAGCCTCATTTCTCTCCCCGCCACCTTCTTGAGGGGGCATCATCTAAGTCTAGTCTCTCCTCTTCTTATCCGAGACTGGGGCAACCTTGTTGCTAAAACATCTTCTTCGTGTCGTCTTCATTCGAACTTCTTTGAAATAGTGTTGTCTCAACACTATGTCAAAGAGGGGCAAAATGTAGACACCTAAATTTGATTACACTATTTTAGTAATCCTATTTAGTTATCTAAAAAGGCATTATTAATTAAATTTCTATTTAATTAATCCTTTGTCATTCCCTAGTTGATTAATTTAATTAATCATCTATAGTCCTAATTGATAAATCAAATAATCTATTATTTATCAATTAAATCCTTTTCTCCTATCTAATTCCAAAAATCCCCATTTATTAAATAAATCTATTTGATAAATGAAATCCTCAAATTCAAAAACCCCTAACCTATCTCTAATCCTCCATTTAGCCTAATCCACCCCATCCACCCATACTAACCAAGCTTAGCCACTAACTCACCCACCCTCATTAATGCCATCCACTTGCACATCTCTAACATCCCTAAGCTAATCCTAAACCCAAGCCTAATCCACCCCCTAATGTTGTCACATTCCTTAAACAAGTTTACGACTTTCCTAATCCAAACCAAAGTCTCCCCTCAAAAAACCCAACCACTAAGTCATGAGTGCTCTTACAAAATATAAAGACTCTTACAAGCCCACTCATGACTCTTACACCCATCTTCCACACTCTTCCCTCTTCCACACTCATTCCTCTTACATCCCTCTTACATACTCAACCCCACTCATCATTCCTTTAACCAACCCTTTACCCTACCCTCTCACACTCATCCTCCTTGTGACAAGTGTCACCTTCCCATTGGTGCTAAACAAGCACAATTCATGTGCTCTCCTTTGAGTGCATCCTAGCCCTCCTTAAGCCTTCATCCATCCTTGCATCTAAGCCCTCCATCCCTCTACCCCTTATCCTATAAATTGAATCCCATCCCAAGCCATTTCATCAACAATCTTTGAGCTAAAGTTACCATGCCCTTTTAAGATCCAAAAGCCATACCCATACCCTTATAATGCCAAATTGAGAGCTCACAAAGCTACCAATTTTCCATTACCCATCTCCATTGAAGCAGCTTTTGAGCATCTTGAGCATACATCCACAGCAAAAGGACACATCTACAGAATCAAGAAAGCATGGATTATTTTCTCTTGTGAGGTTTGCACTTATTGTTTGCTTTCTTTGTCTAAGCATATATGTGAATTTAGTTTTTGGTTTGTGAATGTTTACTTTATTTGTTAATGTTCTTTGCATACTAATTCTTGTTCTACAACGTGTTCTTAATGTGATTGTATAATAATTAATTGAGAAGGTGTAATAGTCGACTCGGGGAATTATTTTATGGATTTGGTATAAAGAACATTTTCCTTTTATCTTAGTGTGACAATATGAGATGATTGAAAGAAACACAAAGAGCAGAATGCAAAGTTAAGTAGAGTAGAACGAAAGTGAAAGAAACTTCATTGTTGAGGTTTTATTGAGTGATCTGAAGTTGGATACTTGGATCCAAGGTTCGTGACCTAGTCTACAAGGTCTAATAGTGTTTTTTTTAGTTGATAGAATATAGGAAAGAGGAAGTTAATAGTAAATTACTTGTTTGGGTAGTGAGCTCTTCTTTTAATTGAAATTGCATGTTTGGGCAATGGGCTCTTCTTGCATACATTGTACTACAACTCCTAACAGGGTTGGCACAACTCTTAATAGGGTCGGAATCTCCTAACAAGGATTTAAAGTCTCCTAATAGGGACTCTATGTACTAAATATTGTAATAGATTCCTAATAGGGCCATCCTCTAACAAGGAATATTTATATTAGTACATCATCTTGTGGGCATCATATTCCCTCTGGGGTTTTCCCTCTGATCAAGGGTTTCCCTAGTTAACATATCTAGTGTAATTGTCCATCTGCATCTTGTTATGGTTGCTATTTATTTTGGATGAATGAATAAGATTGTTTAAGATTAATAAATGTTTTAATTATTGGATAATTGATTCACCCCTCCCCCCCAATTTTTTTGGTGGACTATTGTTTCTAACATAAACTGCATGAACCATACCAATATTCAACCATGAAAAAGACAAGGGAAAAGTAATAGTTAGAGTTGAACAAGTAAGAAGCTAGATGAATCAAACGTGGAGAAAGAAGGAAGAAGGAAGTAGCAGTGAAAATGATGTTGAGATCACCCAATCCAATGGATCAAGTGATCCCACTACTACAAACTAAGTAAAGAGGTATGTGTGGAACTATGTTTCAACTTATAAAATCTTACATCAATTCCTAAGATTTAATGCATTCAAGTCCATATCAATATGTTGAAGGATGCACAAGGATAAATTTGATGTTTAAACAAAGTTATATTGTTAGTATTGACCAAGTGTCAGTACAAAAATTTATGTAAGTGTTAAGAGGTCGAGATGGAATGGTAGTTGTAACCAACTTGTGGTATTAATTGAATTGGTGTAGTGTGGAAGTATTATAACTAAGTTATGCTACACTCACTACGAGTATTAAATATTAATGATGCCCTAAAATTAGAATTTTGAGGTATATAGTAGATTTTTCAGAGTCATTTTGTGCACCAAGGATTCAAAATTTTATTAAAAGAATGAATTGAAGAATTTGGAGAGCATTTAAAAGAGATTTCAAGGAGATTCAAAGTGCATTGTTAGCCTTCACTATGAATTGTGAAGAATTTATGGTTTCCAAGTTTCACATAAGTTCATTATCAAAACCCTAATTTGAACAAATGGAAACCAGTTTGTCAACAAGTAAGAAGAAGCAAGGACTACAGGTTAGTAATGCTCAATTAGTTAAGAATGATGCATTCCCTCACCTAATAATAAGGAAGCCCCTGAAATTGCGATGAAGGGTGATTCTTAGGGTTTCTTATCATTGATTCCACTAAGAGTAATTATGATTCATGATGTAAGGTCATGTTATATGTGTAAGGTTGGAAAAGTCAATCATTATGAGGTGATATTGGTGTATAAGAAGTTGTGTGAAGGAGTGTTGAAGGAACAACATGAGCATATCGTCAAGAAAGGGTTGAATCATGCCCTAAATTTCCCATGAACTTCAAGTTTGAATGGATTAAGATAGTGTTCAAAATGACTCATGAAATGCAATTATGGTTGGAAAATGGACAAGTAAAGATCACCAAGAAAATCATCAACAATGTGACTAGTTTCCCTATGACAAATGGAAAGAAGACCATGAGATGCCAAAGTTGAGATGTAGTTCAAACAAATACTCTAATAGTCTAGAATAAGAGGGGATTGACAATTTCTAATCACTGAGCCAAAAAAATTGAATTTGGAGTAAGAGTCATTGGACACAAATTTTATCATTCGAGCCAACCTGATAGTGTCCCATGCATTGTAGTTAATAAGGCATGAAAGATTGTGAAGAAAGATCATGCTTATGATCTTGTAAAGCTCCAATGAACCCAATTAGAATGGAATTTGTTAACCATCAGGAAAGCCAAAAACACAATGTGTAAGTTTAGATTGTTAATTATTTGTATATATTTCTATATTCATAATTCATTTCCTACAATTGGAAAATTTTTTTGGTAACAAGATAGACCTGTTACACAACATATAAATGATTTTATTCATCAGTTAGGAGAAAACTTTGATAATGTGATGGATAAACATTTTGAAGAATTTAAAGAAAAGATGAAGAAGAGAACTAGAATTCCTAAATTGTTGGTTGATAATTTCTATGATGATGTTTGTTTTCTGGTAGATATTGATTATACATATGTACAAACTATGATTCCTAAGGTAACATGGTTAAGACCCTTTCCTTATGATGTCAACATAGATGAAGTATCTACAACAATTATTGCACTATTGGAAGAGAAGGTTGAAAAGGATGTTGAACCTTTTGGTAAATATGAGTTTTCATAGTGCAAAATTATAATGGAATTGAAAACTGCCACAATGAATAAAAAGAGGAAGAGGATGATAAAGGACTTGGAGAAGACACTAGGTGAAGGAGTTGAACAAGAAATGCCTCTACAAATCGAACACAGAAAAGGTAAAGATAGGACTAGTAGTGATGATGATAATGATAGAGAAAGTGTAGAGGAGGAGGATGACAATACAAAAAAGAAGGGTAAAGAGATGGTAGTGTCTGAGAAAAAGGCAAAGAAAGGAAAAAATAAGAATTTCAAAGCCCAAATTTATGGAGAGATTGAATAAGGAAGTGACTAAACCTATCCCTACTCCCAGTTAGACAAGACCAAGAATAAGGGCAGTTACCATTGTAGCTAAGATTGGACCACAAAAGAAGGGAGTGGAAAGAATTATTAAATTAGGTGAAGGTTCCAGCTCAATAAAGAGAAAGCATATTGCAACCTAAGTAGAGCCAAGCAAATAAGTGAAGAAACCAAGAAGAAAGCTCATAGTTGAAAGAGAAGAAGAAAACGATGATAAGACTAAGCCTGATGATGTCAATCATTAAAGAGTTGTTGTACATAAGCCTCCTAAAAACATTGATGAGGTATGCAACAATATAAGAAACAACGTTGGATTATCTGGTTTTCAATTTATTATGCATGAGAAGTTAAACAAAACTGATAAAGCCAAGATAGGAGAAGCCCTAGTTGATATGATGGAAAACTTCTAGACCACAACAATGGAGATATGGAATAATGTTCCTAATGAATTTTATAATAAAATTGATGCGAAATGGCAATATGTCATAATGACAGAGAGATGGATTAGGGAAGCTACATTAGCTCAAACCATGCCTAAATTGACAAAGAAGAAAATTGCACAATTTATGGACAAGTATAGAAACATATTCATACCTAAATCAAGGGAATTCTTTGTTTTGAAGATTAAAATTGAAGACATTTTACAAAAAAGTAATTTAATATGGAAGAGGATCATTGGATTAATACCTAAAGAGGACAAGAAAGATGAAGTTGAGGAGAATGAACCTAAACAAGTTGAGTTAGATAATCAAGAGGATTACAATGATGAGACTAAGAATCTGGAGGAGGCCATACAAATAAAGGTTCAAGAAAGTGAACAACAAGAAGCTATCACTATCAAAGATGAGCCTTTAAACAAACCTAAGAATGAGGATGTATTGGCTAAGGAAGAACTGAAGAATCCCCTGTTCAAATGCCTATTACATTGGCAATGCTCAATCTTAATCTTGTGTTTCTTCAAATAAAAGAGTATCCAAAGATAGACATGTTGGAGTTGATGAAATCCAACTCCGAAGACACCCAAGATCACCTGCATGCAAAAAATTGTCAAAGGGAAGCCAAGGAAGGAAGAGCGTGGAGCAAGGTTAAAACTCTAAATGGACATGAGAGAGAAAATATGCAAACACAAGAAAATATATTTTTACAATATGCAAGAAGTGATATGTGAATAATACAATGGGGGAGCCTGAATATAAAGAGCTCTAGGAATCTCCTAAAACAAGCTAGAAGATGCTAGGAGATAAGTGTGACAACTAAGCATACATCTACATGAGGTGGAAAGTCCTCGAACAAGGTGAGAGGATAAGTATAACTTAGGAGAGAACAAACTCTCGTATTGTCAATAACTTATAACTAACTCCTAGACTACAACTAATAAATAAAATGCATTTACCTAAGTAAGCTTAGGTAATAGAATAAATAATTAATAATTAATTATTTACTCTAACACCCCCCCTTAAGTGAAACTTAGGGAAATGCCTTAAGCTCACAAAACTAAGAAATGCAGAAATGCAGAATGGGTCCCGGCAACAAGGCCATGTTAGGTACCCATGCACAAATTGGGGAAAGAGAGAAAACCACGTGGGAAAAACCCTTCCCCAAAAAGAGGTAAGAACCTAGTGAAGAATTGAAGAAGCCTCCAACTAGAGAAATGTCCCCTAAAATAGGAACATGGAATGATCATGAAGAGCATCATGAAGAAGCTGCAAAAATCTGCCATCAAGAAGAAACTGTTGATATGAAGAACCTCCATGGAAGAAGAAGGCACGAACCAAGCATGTCTATATGGTAAATGATCCATCTCACTGAAATGCATAGGTAGCCAGCCACTGCAATCCCCTTGTATATATGATCAACCACTAAATACATAGTTCACACTATCAAACCATCAAGCCACGGATGCATTAGAATAACAGTATAACCCCCCTTAATGCAGACAGGGTGAGATGACAGGCAATTGAGAAGGTGGGCCAAAGTCTCCTGCAGACGAACCAAGAACGTCAAGAGAGGAAGAGGTACAAACACCTATAAAGGCATGGTCAAAATGACTACATGGGGCTAATGTCATGGAAGGGACACTCACTTGACAAAGGGAGAATGCCTAAAATAGAAAACAACTATCCCCCCCCATGGTGCTTTATAAAAATAGTGCATGTACAACTAACTCAAAAACAACGTTCATGAACCTGAAATGCAAGAGTGGCACTTTATCTCAGTGCAATACATAAAAGTTCTTCAAAATGATAGCTACAATTATCAAAACAAAAAACAAGCTACAAAAAAACAAAGTACAACCCAAAACAAAGGAAACCATGCCAGGAAAATGATCCTCGCACCTAAAACACCCAAGATATCCACCATATAGAAAAAATGACAAAAACATGATAGAGAGAGCATGGGCCAGAATCTAAGGAAAAGGACTACATTCCTAAAAAGATGACAAAACTAGCTTTCCAAAAACATAACATTTTCAAAAAATTGACATGGGACACAAAAGAAAAGCTTGTCAAAGTAAAAAATAAGACTTCATACTTTGACTAAAAAAAGGGAAATAAAACTACATCAAAACTTTAAAATATCGACACCAATGTTTCCATCTCAGAACTAGCTTTTTAGCGCTTCTTTCAGATCGAAAAAATACCTCAGTATGATCAAGTTATGGCCAAGAAACTGAAGGTAGGTAAAAAATTGATCCTGGAGATGTGCAAGCAAGGTATGTCGATGCAGTGCTGACATCATGCTGATGTCAGCATTTCACTGGCTTAAATTTGACAGCTTGAAGGTCGTCACCACAAAAAAAGATGCCACATGGCAGGTCCACGTGGCGGGCGGCAGGCTGGCCGAGCGGCGGTGGCCGCCTCCTATCCTACCGCTCTGTCAGAGTTGCTCACTGGTCTACCACCCTGACTTTAATACCATGTTGGAGTTGATGAAATCCAACTTTGAAGATGCCCAAGATCACCTGCATGTGAAAACCTATCAAAGGGAAGCCAAGGAAGGAAGAGCATGGAGCAAGGGAAAAACCCTAAATGGACACGAGAGAGAAAATATGTAAACACAAGAAAATATGTATTTACAATATGCAAGAAGTGATATGTGAATAATACAATGAGGGAGCATAAATATAAAGAGCTCTAGGAATCTCCTAGAACAAGCTAGAAGATGCTAGGAGATAAGTGTGACAACTAAGCATACATCCACATGAGGTGGAAAGTCCTTGAACAAGGTGAGAGGATAAGTATGACTTAGGAGAGAACAAACTCCCGTATTGTCAACAACTTATAACTAACTCCTACACTAAAACTAATAAATAAAATGCATTTACCTAAGTAAGCTTAATTAATAGAATAAATGAATAATTATTAATTATTTATTCTAACAAGACACACATGTATGTACAAAAATCATAGACACAACACTAGATACCTCTTCCTTTCCTACGTTTTTAGTTGAATCGAAGGTTAGTCAAGGTGACACATAAGGTGAGAATGTCAAGAAACAAAGCAAGCCAGCCAATATTGTAGAAAATGATCCACCTAATAAATTAAAGACAAATGAGGCCACAAATGGAACTAATAATACATAAGAAGAGAAAGGATAGAAGAGATCTAACAACTAAGAAGATCAATTTGCTACAATCAATAATACAATTTCCTAAGGACATCAATTAGAGGGAGAAAAAGAGGTTGGTAAACAAGGTTCCACAGGTGAACTTCAAATTACCATGAATGACCAATCAGGTGTGTCAACACCACAACCAAGTAAAGAGAGAAAAATAGAGGAGAAGAAGCAAAGCAAGGTGATGTGACCCAAGAGTCACATAAGCTAAATCTTGAAGTTCAAACCTAGGGTTTGCAACTGACTATACCGAGCTCAAGCACACCATATTTTAAGGGTAAGAAGTTGAAGAAGAATCTTAGACACTCACTCCATGTCATAAGAGGTAATCTAGTTAGCTTAGATGAAGACATTGTTATACCTCACTGGGATGAATCTAATTTGAGTGAAGAGCAAATGAGAATATTGAGTGAATTGTATGCTAGAAAGGCTAAGCAAGTCAAGCTTTGAAGAGAGCATCAACAAAAGAAAGTATTATATGATGTCAAGGATATTTCCTTGACACTATAGTTATTAATGAACTAGATGAGCAGGCCCCCATCCTTAAACAATTAGTGAAAATTGTTGATAAGATCAATAAGCTTGACATTGATATTCAACAGAAGATGATCGAAAGAACTAAAAAAAATATGACAATAAGGTCATGGAGAAAGTGTAAGCTAAGATGTAAAGATGGTTGAACTTTCTAACCAATCTTATGATTTTGAAAAGTTGATCTCTTATATTAATTCATTGTTTGAGAAGCTATGTTGTGTTCTAGCATTTACAAAGGAGATAAGAGCTCAAATGAAGAAAATAGATAATGATCTACAAAGGAATTCAAGTACATTGACCTTGGATTCTAGTTCAAGTTCATTTTCAAAGTTAATATTTTTGTAGGGGAAGCAATCTGAACTCATGTAGGAAGAGAGTAAAATAAGAGCCAAGTTGTTGACTATCCAAGCTTTCTTGACTCCACATTTGGTAGTCATGCAAAAAAATCTCAAGATTGTTAAAGATCTAATTTAGAGTAATTAAATAATATCCACAACTAATAATATGATACATCTTGTAGCAACATTGGAGATTCAAAGACAAATTATTGATGGACTAAAGACCAATTGGGACAACACCATAGCAATGATTTGAAAGTCCCACAAATCATTTTGGATAAGTGTGGTATACTTCCTAGCCCCCAATTGAAAATAAGAACATTCATGAAAAAAACAAGGGGGAATGAAAGAATAAGGTATGATCAATGGATTACCAAGCATAAAAAATATGGAAATTGTGCAATTTTGTAGTTCTACAATCATAAGGAATCAGTCAGTCAGATACTCAGAGGTGTGTATACAAATCATTTTTTTGAAAAAGGTTTTGAAACTTGTCAGTACATAGTTTATGCATTGACTGAGTTATCATTATGGAGTATATCCTAAGGAGGAATAATTATGTTTCAGTTTTGATATGTAAAGTTTGATCACGACGAAGTTTTTTTGCCACTAATGTCAAAGGGGGAGATTGTTGATCCTCAAGGCAATCATGGTATTGTCAATTAGTGCAAAATACTTAGTCATTCATTATGCAAGGTTGGTTAATCATCACTATGACTAAGTCATCCTATAGAGGTTGAGCAATATAATGGAGGACTTGTATATATTTTAGTTTATGTCAAGCAGTATTTATTGTCGAGTAAGTTAGAGATCACCGAGTACTCTAGTATTAGCCAAGTTGTCAAAGAGTAGTATACAAGTCGAGTTCATTATTATGCCAATTTTGATAGAGACCAGGTAAAATCGAGTATGTCAAGCAGAGTTAAAGCTAAGTGACAACATGTAGATAAAACATGGTCGAGTGTCAACAAGCTCAAGTACTTAGTAAGATAGTCTTGATATGATTGTTTGTAATGATGCAAACATCGAGGTAAACCATTTTTGTCATGCTAAATATGTTTTTATATTATCCAGAAATTAGTTATGGAGGCGATTGCATGTTCTAGTAAGGATCATTAATCCCTATGCAAACATATTAAGCAATCAAAAAATTGCAAGGACTAAGTGGCAAAAGGAATGAATCTAGATCATTGATCATGATCTAGAAGCTTCACTTAATGGCTATTTGAGAAGGGTTTATGACCTAGTTTGCATGTGTGGAGAATATGTGATTAAGTGTTTGGTTATATGCAAAGTATGAAGGTGAATAAGGGAGAGAAACCAAACATTGTAAAGAAGAAGTGGAGTGTAGAGCTAGTGACAAATCATATCAAAGAAGTGATCAATAAATATATAGAGGAGATATGTTATCAGTATTGTAGTGCAAATCAAGGATTGGGTACTGATAAATTCTAAAAAGTGTTTTAGGATGTAAATCTCTTAACATAGTGGTTTAGCATACCTTATAAATATCCTAACAGAGTACTCACGTAGTTGTGAGGTAAAATCCTTTAATCGAGGTAGACTAAATAAGTCTTGTAAATCTCTTAACAAGGAAGATCCCTCACAGTGTAGATCATCAAAATTGATCAAAATTGTAGCCCTAATAGGCAAAATTTTTTGCTGTAGTCATGAAGACTTTATGGGTATTATCCCCATTGCAATTTTACCTTCACCTTGGAGGGTTTCTGCATAACCAAATCTCTATGTCATGTGTTATGAGTTTTTTATGTGTTGTGAGTATTATTCATTCCAGTAGATATTAGATCTGATATTACATTGCAATAATTATATGTTTGCTTTATAGTAATATTGAGATAAGGATTAATGGTTAAGTTATTAGTAATGATTCGTTATTTGAAATGTTAAAGTGTTAAAGAGATCCTGATTCACCCCCCACCCCCCTCTCGGTATTTTACTTTCCTATTAGATTTCTAACAGAACCTAGGCCCAGTCCCACCTCAACAACACCTCCTACTCATAAGAGAAGCCACCTTGCCAATGTTGATTGCAGGGATGATTAAGACAAGAAGAATCCATTATATTCACTTTGAGATCACCCTAATAAATATCTTAATCTCTATCCATGTGCCATATATGACTCTTTGTGCACTATACAGACACAAACATCTAGCTTGTCCCAATTGTTTTCCAATTTAAATAATTTATTATTTTAATTTTATTTTGCAAAGTCCCCATCTTCACCCCCTCGACTTTGATTTACACAAAAGTATTGCCATGGGCTTGGTCTCTTGACTTAAATGTATTTGAACATCATGGAGTAATGATGAAATTAACATGTCTTTTTTTTATGTTATTCATTTTCTATTCTCCCCAGGCTTCATTATGGTGGTTGGATTTTCCATTTCAATTTATGGATCTTTATTATTGCATATGACCATATTCATCTGTAACAATTTTGAATATGATGATAAGGCTCCATTTCCAAATATTAAACTTTAATATTGTGAAATTATTCAAGTGTGTATGTGGTTGGAAATTTTTTCATCATAGTTTCAGATTTGATGTATTCAATTATTTCCCAACAAAATTAGATAGAAAATTTATTGTTTGTTACCTTTATAAATTTAGTTATAAACAAGTGCTTATGTGATGTATAATATATTTTGCTATTAGTACTGCTCAAAATTTTATAAGAAACTAGACTACAAATATGTAGTGTTAATAGTTTAAATAAAATATTCAATAACAAATAATGGCAAGTATGTAAGGTTGTAAATGCACTTAAACCACCATTGAAGATGTATGTATTTATGTGTTCAAATGATGATCTTTGTTGTAGACAAACTCTCAATATTAATATGGTGGTGGGAGTCTCTAATGGGTTTGACCCAGTGAGGAGTCATGAAAAAATGGTCACTTATAATATCAACACACAATTTACACCTTATTTAGATTGGTTTGTAATTATAGAGGCTTTGGACAAGGGGTATTGAGAAATTCTCTAGATGTCGAGTTTCTAACAAACCCTCTCACTGTGAAAGTTTAATGGTAAATGAAAAAGGATATAAGATTGATGTTAGTGTTTTCCATTTTTAGTTGTTAGGGATTTTATAGTTTACACCCTATTTAAATTGATTTACAATCCTCTAGATGTTGTTGAGAAATTCTTTAGATGTCAAGTTGCTAATGGACATCGTCACTCTAAACACTTACAGTAAATGATAATGGATATAAGATTAATTTTAGTGTTTCTCATTTTTAGTTGTTTGTGTATTTTATTTTGATTTCATACTTTCTTGCAACTTAGTTTTTTCGTTTTCATTTTTTATTGTTTACATGACATACATTGTTACAAGAAAATGTATTTGTTTGTTTTTCCTTTTTTTGTTTGTTATTATATTTCATATGTGTTTATGGGGAAATAGAAGAAATTGATTAGTTAAACATCTTCATATGAATCCATTCAACACAAGATAAAGAGGGCCTTCCAAACATAAATCTCAATATAACCCAAGTTATATTAGAACAACCCAAATCAGATGAAGGGATGCAGATACTAAACCCCAATTATATCAAGGAACTATGCAAGCAAGTCTTCTATCATACAATGTTCATTAAACTTAGATTTTCACATGTAAAAACTATTAAATAAAGAAACCATAACTAAGTTGCAAGGGAAAGAATCATAAAGTGACTAACCTTGAAGGTGTATAGTGGAAGACACCTTTTAATAAAAAATAATAATAGATTGGAAACTGTGGGGTAAAAAATGAAACTAGATCTAGAATCAGGACATAAAATCCATATATCTTATAAATATGTAGATATCCATGTACATGTTCACCTGGTCAACCTATACTTGTATATGCTCCACCAAGTTGACGTGTTCCTAGAAAGAAGAAATCCAATGGACCTTAGATCTTCTGAAAGCTTCTGATAATAGGTTTCTAATTGTTCTTGTACACAAGAAACATAGAATTTTGTTGGGGGTGGGGATGGTGGATTTCCTTGGTCAAGCCCAATATTTAGAAATCAACCTTGAAACTGAAATGTAAATACTAGAAAAAATCTAGAAAGTAGTAGAATTGACTCTAATAATTATTATACTAACCAATGTGGACGCAATTGAATTTAGTATGCAATCAAGTATGTTAATTTAATAGGCTTGACTCAACACAAAAATCAAAGGGAAACTATGTAATTCAACACATCATAAATGGGAATGCTTGTAATTTGGCTTGATGAAGAATTGAAGAACTTGAATAGAAGAAAGGAAGATATCTATCTTATAATTCAAACTCCACTACCACCTTGGTGAAAGAAGCTTATGTTAGAAAGAAGTAATAGATCTTGAAAAATTCCTGAAGAATGCAAAAGGATGCTTACTTTTGTTCTTAGTATGGTGTCTCCCATGTGTGAATGATATGTGCATATGGTCTCTTGGAATGAAAATAAAATGCTCAAGCCCCTTTAAATAGCCATTTTGGGCACAAAAATAAAAAGAGACAACTAGAGCACCAAATAAAATAATCTAAATATCTGATGCAATTTTGGTACTCAAACCAAAAAGGGTTGGGTATAGGTCAACATGGTAAACCTATACATGGGTTATCCTAAAGAAAGATAATCTTGGGGTGTTGAGGATGGTGGAAAAAGAAGCAAGAAATGATAAATGTGTAAGAAGTTATGGAAAAAAAAAAGGTGATTAAATAACACCTACAAGGCCCACACATAGAAATTGATGATGACTTGTAAATTTGAGAAAGATTGAAAGAAGAGAAAGAGACCAAAACCACATGAAGGAGGTCCAAAAGGTCTCCAAATAAGTACTACCACTTTGAGATGGTACATTTATTCCCCAATTTAGAAGGAATATGAGGCAAGTCATATTGTCAATAAAGGAAGAAGAAGAAGGAAATATAAAGGAGGAAAGCAATAAGTTACAAATAGATAGAACATTACTAAGCTTAAGGGTATAATTGCAATACACCTAGGAACCTAACTCCATGCCTATGCACAAGAGAAAAAAACAAAGAAAAAAGAAACAAAGTGAAATAAATAAGACAAAAGAAAATGACTTAAAATAAGGGGGTGGTACAAAACCCAAATTAATTAGTGAGAGATACCTCAGCTAAATAAAATGTCTCACCCACTATTATCACATTTGGAAGGTTAATACAAAAGCATAGAAGATCACATGGGAAACACAAAGGCATCACAAAAGATAATATTCCTCATGATTATGTCCTACTAGAATGAAAGAAATAGAGAGGGAGAGAGGTGATATTATCTTTCATCACAAAAGATAATATTCCCCATGATTATGTCCTACTAGAATGAAAGAAATAGAGAGGGAAAGAGGTGATATTATCTTTCCAAATAAGATTTGTTTGTCTTATTGTTAATCATAAAAAGGTAGGATTGAATAGCCTAGCACGTTTGTATGCTTGGTAGTCAATCGTGTGCCCATGTCGGTGGCTTTCTCATGCATGTGTGTGTATACCCATGGATCAATTTCTAGGTATCACCATGACATGAAAATATGTTTGCGCTCTCTATGGATGAAAAAGGGTTCATTATTTGTAGAGATAAGTGTATGTCTTTCTCATGGATGGGAAAGGGTCACTTATACACGTTAGGGAGTGGCATGTTGTAAATTAAAAGTGCATAAAAAGTAAAATATAGTATAAGGAGGGTGTATGTATACCCCCTCTTTATAATAGCTATGTAGTCATACATATAATAAGGATGAAAATCAAGGATAACTACTTCTAAAAATAAGGGGTTATCCTTAAACAATAATGTATGCTACAATCTTACTGAAGTGTTGAATCTTATAATTATGAAAGGATATTTCTCTCAGGAGAAGAGACCCTTAAAATGAAGAGATATGATTGGAAAGACATATACCATCAAGAAGAGTGTCTAAAAAATGATAATATATTCAAGAGAATAGGTAGAAGAAGAACAAGAAAGCCCCTGTTTAACATCTGTTTCTAAGGGAAATAAGGATTCTTGGATGAAGGATGCCAAACTTTGAGCTAGAAAGTAAGGATAAATGTTTAGAATGAACATATTTTGTCAAGTAAAGAATAGGTGACAATCAAGGAAGTGCACCTCTTGTAACAGATAATCCTAGTCAAGAAAATGATTACTTACAATAAAAGAAATGTCACATGAAAAAAAAATGCCATTGTACAAAGGAAATTTGATCCATAGATAAAAATATAAAGAATATATAGGACATCATGCCTTCAAACTATAGAGGCAAGAAACCACAAATGAAAAGAATGGGAAGCCCATGAAAAGTTACAAAATGATAAACAAAAGCTTGTAATATATAAATAATAAATGTACACAAAGACTATAAGATCCTTACACACAATAAAACACCACATATAAAAGATGCATAAAAAGATTACAATGCCATAAATGGAGATAAGGAATGAATAAATTATTATGCCTACTTAGTGTGCCATCTTGCTAAAAGAAATGGATAAAAAAAGGATATAATAGATCTAAAAGAAAAGAAGAGAAAATAAGATGCTTTTATTCCCATATATTATCATATTTCTAATTGGTATCAAAAATCCAACTGATAAAAAGCATAGTAGCCAAGTTATTGTATTCATCAAGTGATGAAGGTGGAAATGCAAGAATATTTTAGTTATACCTAAGCTCAATACTTATCGAGTGTTTACATACTCACTGAGCCAAAAAGCATAATGAGCTAGATAGAGCATACCGAGCAAAGAGACTACCAAGTAGAGGTTACATCGAGCGACAACTTGAAGAATAGAGTATTCATCGGGCAATACAGAGGCTACATAAAATTTTGAAATGACACAAAATCTGACTAGACATGGTCATACCATGTGGAAAAATGGTTTACATAATATGAGGTAAAGATTTGCAAATATTTGTTGAAGAATGTGAACTGACTATTTGATAATTTCAAGGTAAGAAGACTACTGAAAATAAATAATGGAAAATAAATGATATGATAGATTGTTCAAGATCATTGATTTCAAACAATGATGGATTCTAGAAAGTTCTCAAACCCTAAGTAGATCACAAATCTAAAAGGCAAAAGAAAACTATAAAAGGACCTATTAAGAATAGTTTTAAGGATGTTAAGATGGTTGCTAAGTTGTTGTTGTTGCTAAAAGAAATATAGAAGTGAGAAAGAACATCAGAGGTTAGACAAAATTACAAAGGATATTAGAGGTTAGAGATTAGAGAAAAAGATAGAATTGAGAAGGAACGATAGATTAATCGCAGAAGGTGATATAACAATGAGCACAACAAGGAACTGATCAAGCAAAGTAAATTTTTATTTCATAGATCATTTGGTGCTACTTTCTAATAACTATAGTAGTTTATAAATCCTTGAAAAAAGTGGACCTAATAGTCTATTATGTAAATCTCTTAATTGAGTATACACCGTGTTGTAAAACCCTTGAGAAAGGTAGATCCTAGCAGATCCAATTGTATACTCCTAATAGAGTAAGTCACCAAAAGTGACAAAACATTGTAGCCTTGACCAAGCACCCTCTTACCACAATAGTGATGGATTTGTGGGTACCATCCCCACTATAGTTATACCTCTAACCAAGGGTTTATGTGTGACCAAATGAATATGTAATTTGATATTAATAGTGATGGATTTGTGATATCACTGTGACCATATTACTTGTAAATAAAACTAATATGAAACTGAGTAATTTGAGAAGTGTTTTATCTACAAAAACCCTAACCCACTAAAATGGCCTCAAGCTCTACAACTGTGAAAGGAATTTGAAGGTTAATTTAGTGAAGCTGATCTAAAATGAGACATGTGAGGAGCCAAAGTACAAATTTTACCTTAAAGTTTTTGTGAAAAAAAATAAGGTGGGTGCATTATCTTCTATTCCATCGAGGTTTTTTTTGGTAAATGATATTTGTTCATTTTATCACTGAAAAACTAGTGAAATTAGTGATTCTAAGCTCCAAGAAGTGTATGATAAATTGTGTGTGAATGGGAAACTAAAAGATGAGTCCAGACATGTGAGGAGCCAAAGTACAAATTTTACCTTAAAGTTTTTGTGAAAACAAATAAGGTGGGTGCATTATCTTCTATTCCATCGAGGTTTTTTTTGGTAAATGATATTTGTTCATTTTATCACTGAAAAACTAGTGAAATTAGTGATTCTAAGCTCCAAGAAGTGTATGATAAATTGTGTGTGAATGGGAAACTAAAAGATGAGTCCAAACATTTGGAGATTAAGGGTACCACACATGTCCTTCATTTCCTGAAGGAATTCAAAAATGACTGGATTTGTGTTGTTTACAGTCATGTGCATGACATGAAAATGTGGTTGGATGAGCTGATTAAATTACTAGGGATGTAATATATATGATCACTAGTTATCCAACTACGGATAAAGTGAAGACATTCTGAACTACTCCAAAAAACAAAATTGAGGAAAATACCAAAGCCCAATGTGATAGTCGAGGTTTGAAAGTGAGCATAATTATAGATTTGGAATTGAAATGGAGTCTGTGTAGTGACATACAAATTATTTCAATCAAGAAGACCCAACAACGTGCCCTCCATGGTTGTTGACATGGGATATAAAATTGTGAAGATGGGTCACAAATATGACATTGTCGAGACGTAGTTGAGACAATTGGTAGAGAACATGAAGACTATTCGGGTTTCAAGGTCCAATAATTATAAATTTGGCTCACTACTAGTATGAATTTTCTTTTATATGCAAAACTATTTTCACTTTATTTCTCAAGTAAATTAGAGGATAGATAGTTGAGTCATCTATCAAATGAATGATTTTATTTGGACACCTGGAGAAAATTTTGTTAGTGTGATTGCTACCCCCTTAATATTGGTGTATATAGGGTTATGAATAGTCAACTTGTGGCTATCTTAATCCCTAATTAAGTCATGTTATCATTATTATATTATTATTTAGGTAGGTAGGTCAGCCTAGGTGTTATGTGGGGTTGTCTCTATTCAGCCTAAGTATAATTAGGTATATATAGGAGGTTGTGAGTCTTATTTTGAGATCATATTGTGAAGTGTGTTCTCATTGGAGATATTTGGAGGTTGCCCCCTCGAAGTGGCCAATTACTCTCAGTTATCATCAATTATTTATATATTATTTTATATTATTTCTTCTATTGTCTAAAATTTGGAGGAATTAAAGCAAATTTGATAAAATTATTGCATAATTACTATTTCTACACAATTTATTGAGATCTTCATATCTCTCAAATTCGACCAAATTGGAGTATAACTTGTATTGGGTTTTTGAATACATAGTAGAGGATCCTAAATTTCAAAGCTTGGAGAAATTGAAGAAAATATAAGTGAGATATTGCAAAGTTAGGAAAATTCACTCTCAATGCAACAAATTTGCTATTTTTTGGATTTTTTCTAAGAGTATCTTGTCCCTAGTAAGTTAAAGTAATAAATAAACTAGAGAATTTCCATTTCATTTGTGTGATTTATTTTAAAAATATTGGTTTCCATCATAACGGGGCCTTCAACAAGAGGCAAAATGAATGCTACCACATTGAGGAGATCCTTTGATCAAGATTGGGAAACAATAGAGGATAGTAATCCCAATGGGGAACTAAGCAAGTTCAAGGAAGAGGTTAAGAGGAATATGTATGACCTATGAGGAGATATGTTAGATATACGAAGCATGTTAAGCACCTATATAAATGAAACAAGGAAGGAGCTCTCAAACAATCAAGGTGAAACCTTCAAGTCAACTAATAATGACACAAATTTTAATAATCCTATAGGATCTAGGAATTTTTTTTCCAAAGGTGAATATGTGCAAATTTGATGGCAAGGATCCTCTAACATGGATAAATCAAATGGAGAATTTTTTTGAAGTACATTAGACTCCATATGGACAAAAGGGCATGATGGCTTCCTTATATCTAGAACCATATTAGTTCATTTGGTATCATTGGATTTGTACTCATAGGAGGAAAAAGGGTCTCACCATATCATGGTCAACTTTTATGGAATAGCAATAGTGTGATCGAAAAATTCTTTAGCCAACTTGCTAAGCTTCAACAAACAAGATTAGTTAAGGATTATATTCAAAAATTCCAAAATCTATCCTTAAGAGTGTATACAATTACAAAGGAGAACTTGAATGATTTATTATTGGGTGGTCTCAGGGATCACATTCAATATAAGGTACACATGTTTTGTCCCAACTTAGTAAACAAATCTTTTATATTGGCATGCAGGGTAGAGGAGAAGTTCTTGATTCCTAGAAAGCAAGGAGCTAATGTGACAAGAGAAAAAGGATATTCAACACCTTCTTTTCCTCAACCTATGAGGTTGACTCCACAAAAAAATGAGGAGAAAAGAGAAAAATGGTTGTGTTGCAATTATGATAGCAAATATAGTCAAGGACATAAATGTAGTGCAAAGAAATTGTTCTATATTGAAGGTCCAAGTAAGAAAGAAGAGGATGAACCCATATTAGAGGAGGATAGGGAGTCAGGTGAGGAATCACATGATTCTCAACCAATCATTTGTTGTCATGCACTTTCAGGTTCCAATGCACCATAAACTCTCAAGGTAGTGGGTTTCTTAAAGAAGTAGAAAGTAATTGTGTTGATCGACTCAGGTAGTACTCATAATTTCATCAACACAAAGTTGGCAACTCTTCTAAATTGTTTTATATATCTAGCCCCAGAGTTTCAAGTTTTGATTGTAGATGGGGGCACAGTAAGTTGTTCAAGGAAGTGTCATACCATTAAATTATTCATGGGAGATTATCAACTTGATACCCTGATATATGCAATATCCATGGGTGTGGCAGATATTCTTTTGGGAGTATAGTGGCTTACTACATTTGGAACAATTGAGATGAACCTCCAAGAACTATTTATGAGATTTCAATTAAAAGGAAAGGTAGTGGCGCTAAGGGGGTTGAAGGAGAAATCCCCACAGATGGTAAGCTCTCATCAAATTCAAAAGTTCCTTAAGAAAGTAGTGGAGTGATTTGTGGCCCAGCTGTGTTCATTAGAAGTCTCTCAATCTAATGCTCTTACTCATCTAGATTTACAAGCAATAATTGATTGGCACTCAGTGATTCTTGGAGATATGCCTAAAGGACTTCCTCCTAAGAGGGATCATGACCATGCCATACAACTAGTTCTAGGGATCCAGTCACCAAACATCAGGCCTTATAGCTACCGACATATACAAAAATGTGAGATAGAAAAAATTGTTGAGGAAATGCTAGAGGCAAGAATTATCAAGTATAGACAAAGTGCTTACTCCTCACCTGTGGTGATGGTGTGTGAGAAGGATGAAACTTGGCACATGTGTCCAGATTATAGAGTGCTCAACAAGTACACCATTAAAAATTAAGTTTCCTATTCTAGTCATTGATGATTTGCTAGATGAATTAAATGGAGCTATGTATTTTACCAAGTTGGATCTCAGATTGGGTTATCACCAAAATTAGATTAAGGAGGAAGATATTTGTAAGACAACATTTCAAACTCATGAGGTTCATTATGAATTTTTGGTGATGCCATTTAGTCTTACTAATGCACCATCTATATTCCAAGGTTTGAAGAATTCCATCTTTAAGAAGTTCTTGAGAAAGTTTGTGTTAGTATTTTTTGATGATTTATTAATTTATAGAAAGACTTTGGAAGAATATTTGTAGCATGTAGATCAAGCATTACAATTACTTGAAGATCATCAACTCTATGTTAAGCCATCCAAGTGTGCTTTTGGTCTCAAGGATGTGGAGTATTTGGGACACATAGTTTCACATGATGGAGTAAAGGTGGACCCTAACAAAATTAAGGCTATCATGGAATGACCTATTCCAAAATTCATTAAGAAGTTGAAGGGTTTTTGGGGATTGATAAGGTACTATAGAAGATTTGAGAAGAATTATCATCGTATAGCAACACCCATCACTACTCTATTGAAGAAGAATTCTTTTCATTGGAATGAATTTACTAATGTAGTGTTTGAGAAATTGAAGAAGGCTATGTGTACAACTCCAATGCTTGCCACTCTAAACTTCACCAAGGAATTCATTGTGGAATGTGATGCTTCTAGAAATGGGATTGGAGTAGTTATCATGCAAGAAAGTTGACCAATTGCTTTTGAGAGTCATCAATTAAAAGGTAAAAATCAGCTCAAACCTATTTATGAGAAGGAAATGCTAGCAATTTTTCACGTAGTAAAAAAATGAAGGCCTTATTTAATGGGGCAACACTTCAAGGCTAAGATTGATCATGATAGGCTAAAATAATTTTTGGAACAAAGACTATCTTTGGAAGAGTAGCAAAAATGGGTTAGTAAGATGTTGGGATATGACTTTGAAATTGTATAAAAGAAAGGAAAGGAAAATATTGTGGTCAATGCACTTTCCAAGAAGGATGAAAAAGATGAAGCCTTATTGTGTGCCCTTTTAATATTACAAGCAAATTGGGTGGAAGAAGCCAAAGAATAGTGGAAAAATGATGTTGCAACAAGTAATCTCATCCAATGAGTAAAAAGTGACCCTAGTAGTTCAGATAAGTTTTTCTTAAAGGAGGATATTCTTTGGTATAAAGAGAAGTTGTATCTCTACAAGAACTCCACTCTTAAACACAATATTCTCATAGAACTATATGAGTCCCCAATTGGTGGTCTTTCAGGATTTTTGAAGACATATCATCATGTCAAGCAAGATTTTTTTGGGAAGGGCTAAAAGGTGATGTTCAAAATTTTGTGGCCAAATGTTTGGTTTGTCAAAGAAATAAGGGGAAGATAGTTAAGACACCAGGTCTCTTGCAGCCATTATCTATTCCTATCCAACATTGGGAAGAGGTATCCATGGACTTCATCACAGGGCTTCCCAAATCTAAAGGTCATAATGTCATCGTGGTAGTAGTTGATCACCTCACTAAATATGAACATTTCATTGCATTATCACATCCTTTTACAATAAGTATAGTGGAAAAAATTTTCTTGGAGAATATCTAAAAGCTACATGGTATACCTAAGGTTATTGTTAGTGATCGTGATCCTATCTTTACTAGTCACTTTTGGATATATTTATTCTCATGTTTGGGTACTCAATTGGCTCATAGCTCTTCATACCATCCTTAATTAGATGGGAAAACTGAGGTTGTTAATAAATGTTTGGAAGGATATCTATGTTGTTTTACTTTAGAGAAAAAATCTCAATGGGTAGATTGGTTTCCTCTTGTAGAATGGTGGTACAATACTTCTTTTCATAGCTCATCAAAAATTTCTCCATTTTTGGCACTTTATGGATATCATCCTCCTTCCGTCACATCATCATTAAAGGTGTCACCAAGAGTTTAGGAAGTAGAGGACCACTTGCTTCATCAACAAGAGATACTTTCAAGACTCAAGGAGAATTTAGCTATGGCACAAAACCTAATGAAACAACAAGAAGAGCAACATCGTAGTGAATTTTTTTTTGAAGTTGGGGATTGAGCCTTCTTGAGATTGTAGCCTTATAAACAAACCTCAATAAAGCAACACAAAAAGAATAATAAGTTGTCTCCAAAATATTATGGACCATACCAAATCATGCAAAAGATTGGTAGTATTGCCTACAAGCTAGAGTTGCCACCAACAACAAAGATACATCCAATTTTTCATGTTTCTTATTTGAAGAAGATAACTGGGCAGAATATTCCTACTGAAACAGTACTACCAGAGCTCGATGAAGAAGGAAGAATAATTTTGGAACCAGATTGCATTCATCAAACATGCACAAAGAAGTTGAGGAATAAAACCCTCACCCAATATCTCGTCCAATGGAAGAACTTACTAGTTGAAGAGGCCCCATGGGAGGATGAGGAGTTCATTCAAAAGAATCCACACTTGGTTAGCATTGAGGACAATGCTTCTTTTAGGAGAGGGTGCATGCTATGCCATTAATATTGGTGTATATAGGTTTATGAATAGTCAACTTGTGGCTATCTTAATCCTTAATTAAGTCATGTTATCATAGTTAGGTGAATAGGGATATTCAAGAGTTTCTATGCCTAAATTACCCAAGACCATAGATGAAATAACTGAGAGCATCAAGAATGGTAGAGGTTTCTCTAGATTTAAATACTACAAGTATGAATCTACAAGTGAAGAGGACAAAGAAAGGTTGAAGATGGTGTGATTATCATAATGACTACAATCAAATATATATGTTTAGAGATTGGCAATCAAATCCACAATAACCTATATCAAATAATTGATAGTTGGTGGAAGTACATGCCCTAAGAGAAGAGAAAAAATTAAAGGAAGGATAGTGGCCACTCTTAAGCTAGATTTTGGTCTTGAGGACATAGGCAAAGCTTTGGAGCAGTATAAGAATAGATTTGTTCAAAAGAAAAGAGCCATTTATGTTTTGTCTTGCAAACTATAGCTAGTTGATGAGGATTTGGAAATGATATGGAAACAAGTATACAATATCAAGGACATGTAGGAAGTAATTCAAGAAGACAATATCGAGCTTGACCAGAATGTGGAACTTGACAATAAAGAAGAATAACTTGTTAATATTATGCCACAAGAATGGGCAGATTCTATACATAACATGGTAGAAGATATAATTGGAGGAGTTATGACTACTGAAGATGCTCCAGATGAGGAACCCACATAAAATATGAAGAAAGATGAGGATGCGATGACAAAAATTGAGAAAAAGGATAAAGGTCTTATATCTCTTGAGCCAAAATTTCACACATACCAGGATATGCACCTATCATTGAGTAAATTAGATCATACCTAAAAATTGATACAAGTGAGAAACCACAAGATAAGAATGATATATCTACTAGATCATTGTATACACTTGCTAAAATTATTCCTATGATAACTGGTGAAGAACAAAAGGACATAGATACCAAGAAATACACTCATGACACACAAGGGGCACAAGGAGAAGAAGTGACTAACACTATAGATGTCAAAAAAAAGGACATAAATATTGATGTCAAACATGCTCAAACTAGAGGAGACTCCACTAAAGACAAAAAATAATAATTATGTTATAGGTGAAGAAGTACAAGCCCACAAAGCTCTAAGCGAGAGAATTATTGGGCATGCCCACTAGGATTCTGCAATTGTAAGTAAACCAAAACATTTATCATGATCTTCCTACACACAAAATTTTTTATATAATCTAATATTGTTATATCCACAATCTACATGATAGTTAGAAGATTAGAAGAAAATGGAAAAACTAGATAATGTTACACCGAGTCAATTAGAGGAGAAGCTTCAAATTCCATAGTTACAAATAATTACAGTTCCCAATGTTTCACAAGGAGAATAAAAAGAGAAGAAGAATTAGGAAACAACATAGGGTGAGGAACAAAAATAATCAAATTAGGAGACCGTAGCTCCTATTCCATTACAAGTCTCACCAATTAATAGTCATACAAACTCTAAAGGAAAGAAGATGAAGAAGAAGAAGAAGGAAACTCAAGCATTTAGACCTAACCTAGTGACATTAGAGGAAGATATTATCATACATAACTAGGATCCAAACATGTTGAGCCACAAGCAAATGACAATATACACTGAGCTCTGTGAAAGGAAGAAGGAGCAAGCAATATTGTGGAAGGAACACAAATATAGACAAGTATTGCATCATGTGAAAAACATACTACTAGATGTTGTGCAAAATATTTCCCTAAATGATAAAGCACCCATATTAGGTCAACTAGTATAGATAGTTGATAAGCCTAATGATCTAGATATAGATACACAATCAAAGTTGTTGCAAAGAAATGAAAAGAAATTTAAAAATAATGTATTAGAGAAAGTTTCTATTGACATTGCCATTAAACAAGTGGCATTGTCTACTTATGCCATGGACTTGGAAGGGATTGTGCAAAATGTTTTACTATTGTTTCACAAATTGTGTGATATTCCCTCTCTCATAAATGAAGTCAAGGACAAGTTGCAAAAGGCAAATGATGATATGAAGGTAAGTGTAAAAGCATTAAAAACTGATCCAAGTACATCATCCCTGCACTAAAACTTACTGATATTTATCATAGGCCTTCAACAAGATTTGTTTAAAGAAGAGAGAAATATAAGGGTTGAAATTAATGAGATGCAAGCATTGTTATTACCTCATTTGGGGGTTATGCAAAGTCATCTTAAGATTGCTAAAGAACCCATAGTTTCCCCAAGCTTATCTATTGTTGGATACATGACAAAGTTAGTTGAAAATTTATTGATTGAGAATAAGGTCATAGAACTAATCAAATCTAATTGGGACAATAGATTGGAAATTATACTAAAAATCACAAGGATTTTCTTGATCACTTTGGCTTGCACCCAAAGTAAGTTTTTTCATGTTTTAAGCTATTTTACATCAGTGTCAAAAAGGGAGAAGTATATGTTTTTTGTGTATATGTTTGTTTGTATTATGGTTATTCACAGAGTTATAAGAAGTTGATGTAATAGAAACAAAATATTTTTGAAAATGATTTTGAAAAACAATGTCTACTGAGGAAGTATATGCATAGGGGGAGTTATATTTATTTTGTACATAATGTTTTTTGCCACTAATGTCAAATGGGTAGAATGTTATTCCCATATATTATCATATTGCAAATTAGTGTAAAAAAGCCAAGTAACAAAAAGTATAGTAATTGAGTTGCTATATTGAGCTAGTGATGAAGGAGGAAATGCAAGAGTATATTATTTATACTCAATCTTAGTACTTACCGAGTATTTAAATACTAACCAAGAAAATGACATCACCAAGTCAGAAGACATAACCAAGCTAGATAGAGTATACCAAGAAAAGAAACTATCGAGCTACACTTATAACCAATGAAACATTACACTAAGTGACAACTTGAAGAACATAATATTCACCGAGAAATACAAAGGCTACATAAAAGTCTTAAGTAGAGAGGCTACATAAATACCAAGTGGAAATATAATTTTCATAGCTCAAGGTAAAGATTTTGCAAAGATTTCTTGAACAATGTGAATTGACTATTTGATAATTTCAAGGCAGGAAGACCATTGAAAATGGAGAATGGAAAAGAAATGATATAATGGATTGTTCAAGATTGTTAATTTTGATCAATGATGGATTTTAGAAAGTTCCCAAACCCTAATTAGGTTACATATCAAAAAAGCAAACAAAAACTATTAAAGGACCTATTAAAAATAGTTTTAAGGTTGTTGAGAAGGTTGCTAAGTTGTTGTTGTTGCTAAAAGAAATATAGAAGTGAGAAAGAAGATCAGAAGTTAGACCAAAGTACATAGGATATCAAAGGTCAAAGATCAAAGAAAAATTGACAAGGAATGATAGATCAATCACAGAAGGTGATATAACAATGAGAAAAAGGAGGATATAATCAAGAAAAGTAAGTTGTTATTTGAGAGATCATCTGATGCTACTTTCTAATTACTATAGTAGTTTCTAAATCCTTGAAAAAGGTTGACCTAACAGTCTTTTATGTAAATATCTTGAGCAAGTACTTAAAGAGTGTTGTAAAATCCTTGAGAAAGATACATCCTAGTAGATCTAATTGTATACTTGTAATAGAGTAAGTCACCAAAAGTGAAAAACATTGTAACACTCACTAGACACCCTCTTACTCTAGTAGTGATGGATTTGTGGGCACCATCCCCACCACAAGTTTCCCTCTGACCAAGGGTTTCTATGTGACTAAATGAATATGTTATGTGTTATGCTTTATGTTTGTGAGTTTATGGTTTCTAAATGTTGCATTAGTGATGTTTCTTTCATTTACAAGTTATATGGTAAATGTTTAGTTATTATCAAGTGACAGAGAAAGAAGGAGAATACTAGTTTTGTTTTAAGAGAAAAACTTTTTGAGGATATTGATTGTCTCCTAAGGGATAGATCTTATCCAAAGCAAGAAAAAATACAACCCTCAAAGGAGGAGAAATAATGGAAAATGATCCTCCACAAGGGTTTTAAAAGAAAAGAGAAACACAAAGGAAGGATTATATAGATAGAAAGAGAAGTCTTTACTCCCCTAAGGTAGAGGTACAAGGGAGAAGGAGATATTGTTATTTTGAGTATATAGAGAATTGTGAAGAACTTCTATAAAATTTGATGTCTTAGAAAGAAGAACCTGATCCACCTTGTCATGAATGTAACCTAGAAAATAATTATAATTTTAAATTAAATTTGTATTATAGAAGTGAAAGGGACATTGAAATCTAGCCATTTTTTTCTTAATATGATGGTCAAGAGGTTTAAGGCAAGGCTTCGCTTCCATAAAACCATGGCACAATGAGCCAAATCTTCATGAGGATCATAAAATTTAGTGGGAAAAAGAAATGCAAAGGCGATGTGAGATAATACTCAATTGGGCATAAACCAAGGTAAACAAGGGGTTGTTGTTTATAACTAATCCATTCCTAGCATTTTTTTGAGGAACAATAATAAGAACTTTGATGCCTTTTTCATGAATACCAAATCCTAAACCATTGAAACCTTTTTTTAGCCATAATGTCATAACCAATATTGTAAGTGGATTTTAATTTATTTAGAGTAATATGCCTTTCCTTAGAGTATTTATGAGTTGTAATAGTGTTATTAAATAAACATGCTTTTTGTTTTTTTTAGGAGCTTAAGGTGATGATACCAAAGAGGGATATTTTAAAAAATATATAATATCTAGGTTATAGAGGATGTATTAAACTTGATAGTAATCATTAGCATTATGAGTGTTTTCATTGTTAGTAGGATAAGTATTACTAGGAATATCATCAACTAAACCTCTTATATAATCCAAAATAGAGATTAGAAATCCTTCACAACATTTTAAAAAGAAGTTTGATTGTGTAACCTCATGTTAGTGAATCTCATTATGCTATATGCAAGTAAGGCATGAAGAAACATGAACATCATAAAATAGAAACAAGTTTCATAGACATTGTGATAGTGATAAAGAGAAATAAGGAGGAAAACAAAGAATGTGGTAAATCCTAACCATGTCGTTTTAGAGAGCTTCATGTTGAAAAAATAAGTATCCAAATGGAGAATATAGAGATACAAAAGGATATGACAAAAAGGAGAATCTAAGGAGATCTAACAACAATAATATATAAATACCACTAATTTAAACAATAGCATACAAATTAGATCTAGATGCACAAAAGAGAGAAAACAACCTATCTCTAAAAACAAGAAGAAGAAGAAGAAAGTGCACAAGTCAAGAAGCACCTAATTTATTAATGTAAACAAGATGAGTTAAGTTCATTAGTTAAACATCTTCACCTTATGCCATTTAGTACGAGAGAAATAGGGGCTTCCAAAAATAACTATCAATATAACCCAAGTTATATTAGCACAACCCAAATAAGGTGAAGGGATTCCAATATAATACTAAACCAAAAAAAAATCAAGGAAGTACAAAGCTAGTCCTCTTTCAAGAAATATTCATTAATCTTAGATTTTTACATGTATAACCCTATTAAAGAAAGAAACTAGAATTGAGACACAAGGGAAAGAAAGAAAAAGTGACTAACCTTGAAGGTGTGTAGTAAAAGATACTTTTCAACTCAAAAAATAGTAAACTGGGAATTGTAGTGCAGGAACAAAATCTAGATCTAGAATCCAAACAAAAAAACTAGAAATATTAGAAAAGTATAGATCTCTAGGTATAGGTTGACTTATACTGGTATATGTTCCACCAAGTTAATTTGTTCCTAAAAGGAAGATATCCAGTTGACCTTAAATCTTTTGAAAGCTTCCGATAATAGGTTTCTGATTCCAAATCTGTAATTTTGACAAGTTGTTCCTATACACGAGAAAAATGGAATTTTGTTTGGGGTGGATTTCCTTGGTCAAGTGCTAGCTTGGAATCAACCTTGAAATTGAAATGTTAATGATATAAAGTAGTAGAAATGAATCTAAAAATGGGGAATATAGTTACCAATGTGGATGCGATTGAATTTAGTATGATATCAAGTATTTTAATTTAATAGTCTTGACTCAACACAAAAATCAAAAGGAAAATTTGTAAGTCAAAACCTCTTGAATGGGAATTCTTGTAATTTGGATTGATGAATAATTGAATAACTTGAATACAATAATGGATAAAATAATTTAAATACCTGAGGCAATCTTGATCATGAGACCAAAAAGGGCCTAGGTATAGTTTGATAAATACTAGTATAGGTTGACCAGGTTGATCTATACTTATGTTATCCTAAGGAGAGATACTATTGGGGTCTCGAGGATGATGCAAAAAGAAGTAGCAAGTAACAAATATGTCAAAAGACATGGCCAAAAAGGTGGTAAATTAACACCTACGAGGGACATGCATAGAAATTAGTGATGAACAAGAGATTTGAGCAAGATTGGAAGATGAGTAAGTCACCAAAACCAAACTAAGGAGGGACAAAAGGTCTCAAAATAAGTTCTCTCATTTTAAGGTAGTACATTAGGAATCACACTCCTTCTTACAATTTCTATTAGTAAGAGATGTCAAGCAATAGGACTCTTGAAACTATTAGAGGGAGGCCATTGAAACACAAAAATAATAATATCATATCGTATTTTCACAATCTTTTAGATGAAGCTACAAGACCATCACTTTTACTTTATTCTTTTGTCACAGAGAGTGTTCTAATGAGTACCTAGTGTAGCCATACTAAAATAATCAAATTGGTTAATAACATCAATCGTTCTATTATCGACAATGTCATTGTTTCTTGGGTTAGAAATGTCGATGTTGTTGTTGCTAAGAATGCCACATATGTTAATGCAAATGTTGGTGAAGTTGTTGCTAACAATGTTGGTGATGTTTTTGACAATATTGGTAATGTTGTTGAGCAAATGCACCAAGTTGTGGTGTAAAAAATTTGACACAAAACTCCAATTTCTAAAATTCTAAAAGTGTGCACGTGCTTAGGCTTGGGCTCCACAAGCCAAAGTGCGTATGCGCTATAGCACATGCACACTTTTAAAACTTAAATTTTTTTATATGTGGGCTGCAAACCCATGAACCATTCCATTTGATCTTATTTATTTTTGTTGTTGCCTTCTTTCCCCTCAACAATGCACATGTGGTTTGTAGAAGTTGAATAATTTTCTCACTCTCCTCAAAATGCCTCCTCATCACCAAAGATACAGATTGGGATTATGTAGTATGTTTTTTACTCTTGTTTTTGCATTGTTTTGTATTTTTTTTAGTTTTTCTTCAAATTTTTTTATTTATTTAAAATGTAATTGGTTTCTTATCAAGAAATGTGAATAATCAACCACCACATCCCCAACTTGATCAACAAAATCAAAATGAAAACCCTCCACAAGATCAAAATGAACTTTCACAACCTCTGCCAATTCAAAGACCTCCTCCTAGCATCCAAGACAATATAATTAATGAAATATAAAGAGGGAAAAATGAATTAAAAGCAATCATTGGTAGGTTGAAAGCTTGCCAGAATACTAATCCTATGAGAGCACAATTGGCATCTTCTTTTGAGTCCATTATGATCCATGTAGCTTCTGGTAGTGGTTAGTTGAATATTTGGCATGTTAAGAGAGAAGAACAAAGAAAATATTAAGAAAACAAATTATCCTATGAAGATGTAAGAAAAAAGGAAATAAAAAAGGTAGCATATGTGCATTGTTTAAAAAACCTAGAGAAGAAAACATTATTAAACATACAACTAAAAGGTTCCCCATCGATTGGTGCATACATGATAATATTAGAAATAACTTTTGGGATAGATGGTGGATGGTCTTTGATGCCCTTCCCTATAATAATCATGAGGTTCCAATATATTTCTTAAAGAAATTGTATTGTGAATTTGTCCTTGGGGAGATCCTCAATTATTTTGATATATTAGATTCTTAGGGTAAAGACAGGGGGTCATCATTTGAGAGGTTGGGGGCACGTCGTGAACCTAATGTCAATAGGGCATTTGTTGTCAAGCTATAGGGTGAGCATGTGATTATTCCTTTAGTTGTGAAGGAACATATAGAAAATAGTACTCCAAGTACTATCAATGCTTTGACATAGACCCTCATTCGTTGTGCTAGTCCATTAGTTGAGGAGGAGCCTTCTTTGTGTCACGATCACATGTGTACATCATGTGGATCCTTATGCAAATTTGGCAATCATGTTGGAGACACTATGGATGATGGGCTTGTCACTAATGAGTTCTTGATTGACACATTTGGCATTGACACTCAGGTAAATTACAATTATAATAAACTAATTTGATCACATTTCCTATGTACAATGAATGACTAATTAATTAGCACATCTTGACATTGTTCAAAATTTAGGGTAAGAGTGTTAATGGCCCTAGTATAGATTCCTTAGCCCCATTTTATGTCCTGTCGATGAGTCGAGAGGTATGTCTCGATTTAATCATTTAAATTAATACACATATTTATTAAGTAATCCTATGAAGGATTGACAATTTTTTTTTCCATGTGCATTAGTTCTTTACTGGACCATCAAGATTCACAAGGGACTTTGAACCTAGGCATGATACAAGCTTTGTAGAGGTATATTTTTTTCATGTTAATTTAATTCATTTAATTATTTGTTTCATGTTTCATGTTACATGTAAATTGTATTATATGATTTGCAATTGTTGATGTCTGAGACTCCTCATCTTCACCAATCCATCGATTGTGGAGTTGCTTTCGTAATGGCTAGTTTAGAGCCATTGACTGAGGTATGAAAGATTTTTCATAGTTTTAGTTGTTATTTATAATAGTTAGTACTAAAATTTCAAATGGTATTTATAAGTATGATTGAGTGATTATATTGATTGAATTTTTGCAGGGCCTTGTTACTCTCGATCATCCACAAGCCTTTGAGATGGATGTATAGAGTGACTATTTGATGGAAATAAGAAAATAATTAATTTTGTGTGTACATATATTTGATTTCAATGTATAATAATTATTGATTCATATCTACTTTGTTTGTATCGGCTCCAGTGAGAGAGGAGCCTAAACAAGAGGACAAGAGAGCATGTGAGGAAGACCCCATCATCCACATTATCTCCCTCCACATGATGGCATAAGACCTCTATGGATTTTTTTCCTTCCCCTCATGGGAAGGAAAAGATACAGGGATAGACACACATGTATAGGCATTAGTGGACATATATCTTGGATTTTATGTTAGTGGACATATTCGACATATATTTGATGTATATATGACATTTTATATTTGATGTATGACATATATTTGATGCATGACATTATTAGACTTATGACATTATTGGTTATTGTAATATATGATATGTTTGTTCATGTATGACATTATTGGTTATCATAATATATTATATGTTTGTTCATGTATGAAGTTACTAGTTATCATAATATATATCTTGTTTTTCTTGTTTACATTTTAAATACATTTCATGCATTTCATTTTAATGTAATTTGCATCCAAAATGATGTACAGTGCTCACACCAAAAGCTAGTGGATTCCCAATAAGAACACTTTTAAGGAAAACTACCTTTCCCACCTTCCTAAGTGTCTTCAAAGACTCTTTCCAACTTAGTTACAAAACTAAACAAACTTCTACCCAACTTCGCAAAACTACTTGATCACTTTCCCTATTCAAGACTTGGGAAGCAATAAGGAAAAAATGAGCAAATTTGAGAAATGTATGATAAACAAATTCTTGCTTCAAACTAACACCTTAGAAACTTCAAGGAATACCTAGTAATGAGGTTTCCACAATTGGTTTACTCTCCTAACATGTATTTTGCAAAATTGCTCTCAATAGGCCTAATTTCCCTTGTAGCCCTTTTTGTGGTTTTCAGACAACAACTTTGTTTTTCTCCACTGAACCTGGCAAAAAAAATAAGTATTTGAATACTGATGCAAGAAGGAGGTGCCGATATTGGATTCTTATTACCAAACTCTCATCACTAGGCTTCTTTCAAGCCTACCAAATATATTACCATCAGTCCCTCATGAATCTTCCAAAGCTATAGACCAAGTGGTTGACCTATTCCTTATGCCACCCTCACCTATTCCAAATGTCTTTACCTAACCCTTCACAAACTCAACAACCTACCTCTCACAATACCCAACACCTCCACTACCTTGCACCCTCCAGGATCTTTCACAACACCATACCCTAATAAGCTTCCAAAAGGCTTAACTCATTTCCATTTAAGTGGTTTCAACATTCATAAGGTGCCATACACCTTAGTGGGCTTCAAAACATCAATTCTCACAAACAAACCTAAAGAGGCTCTTTTTTGTCGTGCTATGTTTAGGGTTTTAAGGTAGGAAATCAAAATCTCTCCAAATAACTACCAAAACTAATGAGGGATTAAGATACCCAATACTAAGCTTGACTAAATTCCAAAAACATGGACTCTCAACTATTCAATAAAGCATATAACCTATATGCTTGATGCTAGACTTTTTGGCCTAAAACATACCTTCTAAATCCCAACTCATTAAAATTTCAAATAAAAATAACAAATGAACTTTTTTATAGTTTTACCTTACCAAGATCTAACAAAATTTTGACTTTCGAAGTCCTAACTATTGAAGAGATACACAAACCTCCAAACCTTTGTTATAATGAGCATTTCCTTATTGAATAAAATTATTATCTCACAAACTTTAATCTATCATGTATTCCATCCTTCCAAGAGATTCTTCAACATCCTATGAGTGAAACCAATCTTCCAACATCTTGTGACTGTATTTTCTTTACAACAACAAGTAATTTGTTGATTTTTGGCCAACTCTTCACAAAGGGAAGTGATTATGTTTCAAACCCATGAGATGGCTATTAAGACAACCAAGAAGATCCTTAACATCTTCCACTAACTCTATTCAGTGATAACATGCAGCTAGAGTGGTGTTTCATTCTGAAAAAGTATGGGTTTGCTATTCTAAAATAGGGAGTAATGATATTTGACAATAACTCAATGATCCTATATACAAGTTTAACATCAACAGTGATTCCTTGCCATAAAAAAAAATTAGTAATCACCAACACCTTATGCCTCCTCTAACATCATAGAGGGTATTTTCATCATTTGACATCCATTCGAGCTCATTACCAGTTGGTTTGATTGGTTACAAGGTTTATTTCAACGTTTTCAAAAAATTGCTAAAATTGCCAAAAAGTTGTCAACTTTTTTTGCGCTAACTCTTCCTAGAACTTAACCAAGTGGTTTTTGGTAACATATAGGACCTCTATAAGTGTAATGACTCTCAAAAAACTTCTTGAGTCAACTTATTAACAAAAACAACAAAAAAGCAAAAATCCTTAGGACTAAGGCAACTTGGGCTTATAGGTGACCTCAAGTTCCTTGACTTTACAAACAAGGATTGCCTTATTACCATAAAAAAATAACATGTTCAAAATGAAGTGTATGATCACCCCTTTACCTTCTATCATGAGTCTCCATCAGTGGATGAGATGACATATCTAGTTGCCCCTAGGTGCCCTACACCACAAGTTTTAGTATCACCTGAGATGGGGTCGCAAAATCAAAATGAAATCCAATCTCTAAAAAGTGAGAGAGGTTATTGTAGATGCTAGCAACATGATCCTGTAGAACCTAGAAGTACATCCATACCTCGTACAAGCTTTGAGATATGCCCCATCAAAGATCTTTACCCTATGACACTTAATGACTCTTAGGGTCAATTTGGTTCGATGTGCCTGAGAATGTTTGAGTAGTCAACGAGATGGGACAAGATTGGAACTAGGGTTTACCCAACCACTTGGAGCTAATAGAATAAACATTTTAATTCCATGATGAACTGTTAAAGAGATTCACTAGTTGGTGACTTTGTACTGGCCAACACTACAAGTTTCAACATCACCCAAGATGGGGCCACAAAATCAAAACATAATCCAATCTCCAAAAAGAGAGAGAGGTTATTGTAGGTGTTGGAAATATGATCCTGTAGCACCTAAAATTTTATCCATACCTCACACGAGCTCCAAGATATGCCCCATTAAATATTATTTCCCTATGGCATTTAATGTCTCTTAGGATCAATTCAGTTCAATGTGCCCAAGAATGTTTGAGTGATCAATGTGATGGGAAAAGATTGGAACTAACATTTACCCAACCACCTAGAGCTATTAGAATAAATACTTTGATCCCATGATGAACGATTAGAGAGATTCATCTGTTAGCAACTTTGTACTAGCCAACACTACAAGTTTCGCTATCATCCGAGATGGGGCTGCAAAATCAAAATGGAATCCAATCTCCAAAAAGAGAGAGAGGTTATTATAGGTGTCAACAACATGATCCTATAGAACCTAGAATTGCATTCATGCCTCACACGAGCTCTGAGATATACACCATCAAATATTGTTGTCCTATGGCATTTAATGACTCTAGGGTCAATTTGGTTCAACATGTTCGAGAATGTTTGAGTGTCCAATGAGATGAGATAAACTTGGAACTATGATTTACCTGGCCACTTAGAGCTATCAGAATAGATAGTTCGATCCCACAACGAACGGTTAGAGAGATTCACTAGTTGGCGACTTTGTACTAGCCAACAAGACAAGTTTCAGCATCACCTAAGATGGGGCTACAAAATCAAAATGAAATCTAATCTCTTACAAGAGAGATAGGTTATTTTAGGTGTTAGAAACATGATCTAGTAGCACTTAGAATTGCATCCATACCTCGCATGAGCTCTGAGATATGCCCTGTCAAAGATCGTTGTGCTATGGCATTTAATGACTCTTAGGGTCAATTTGATTCGACATGCTCAAGAACGTTTGAGCGGTCAATGAGATGGGATAAGCTTGGAATTAGGGTTTACTTGGCCACCTAGAGCTAACAAAATAAATAGTTTGATCCCATGATGAACGGCTATAAAGATTCATCGATTGGCGACTTTGTATTGGCCAACATTACAAGTTTCAACATCACTCGAGATGGGGTCACAAAATCAAAATGAAATCCAGTCTCCAAAAATTGAGAGAGGTTATTGTAGGTGTCAGAAATATGATCTTTTAGCACCTAGAATTGAATCCATAACTCGCACAAGCTCCGCGATATGCCCCGTCAAAGAACGCTACCCTATGGCATTTAATGTCTCTTAGGGTCAATTTGGTTTGGTTTACCTGAGAAAATTTAAGTAGTCAATAGGATGCGAAAAGATTGGAACTAGGGTTTACCTACCCACTCAGAGCTAACAAAATAGACAGTTCAATCCCACAATGAACAGTTAGATAGATTTGCCAGTTGGTAACTTTGTATTGGCCAACATTACGAGTTTCAGTATCACCCGAGATGGGGCCACAAAATTAATACAAAATACAATCTCCAGAAAGAGAGAGAGGTTATTGTAGGTGTTAGCAACATGATCCTGTAGCACCCAGAATTGTATCCATACCTCACACGAGCTTTGAGATATGCCTTGTCAAAGATCGCTACCTTGTGGCATTTAATGACTCTTAGGGTCATTTTGGTTTGGCATGCCAAATAATGTTTGAGCAGTCAACAGGATAGGATGAACTAATGAAATAGACAGTTCGATCCCATGATAAACGGTGAGAGAGATATGAGCAAGATATGTATGTCTAGGCCACTTTGTGCAATATATGAACAAAAGTTGCTAATTAGGAAAATTTGGATTTTTTAGAGTTTTGGGTCAAGATAGCCTAGGATTAGGTGTTTTTAGTTGTTTTTTAATAATTTGGAACATTTTTCAAGTCCTAGAAGTGAAATCTAGTGAACTTTGCAAAAGTTGCACATTTTGTACAAAATTGCAAAAGTTGCTAAAAAATGCAACTTGGTTGGAAAGGAGTGTGAAATCTGACTGGAAACCCTCTAACCTTCTATAATATCTTTCCCATGCTCATATACCCGAGCATGGGTAGTTACAACTTTCCAAACCTCCATTTGTAAATTTTTGCAAAAATTGCAAAAGTTGCTCAAGCAACTTTGCAACTTTTGAGCACTTTTTGCTCTTTACATCTTTTGGTCAAATGGGTCCATCTAGGACTATTCTAGGACCCTATTTAAGATTCCTAGGACCTATAAGGTAACCAAATACCTTAGTTTCCCATCCCTAACAAATTTTAACCTAGTGAGCAACTTTTGACCAACCTAGGAAATTGAGTGCTTGCCCATGTTGAAAACCTTCTAACCTTCCAAAATAGGCTTCTCCATGCTTAGATATCAAACCATGGGTAGTTACAACTTCCCAAACTATCATTTTCAACTTTTTGCAAAAATTGCAGCAACTTTGCAACTTTTAAAGAATTTTTGCTCTTTACATATTTTGATCAAATGCATCCATCTAGGACCATTCTAGGACCCTAGTTAGGATTCCTAGGACCTATTAGGTAACCAAATACCTTAGTTTCCCAAACCTAACAAAATTTTACCTTAGGATTCCTTTTTTTTGTAATTATATTCAATTTAATGAATCAATTGGATCTGTTCTACATTGTAATGTCTCAAGTATTGCCTCTTGGCCTGACTCGCAAACCTTCCAAAGAGACTTATTATGTGGTTTTCCACCATATTTTATCAAGTGGACATTTGACGTGACAAAAAGGTACAAATAATGAAGAATCTTTCTCTTTGTTTTCCAATCCTCGAATAACCACAAGTTAGGGTTCTTCATAGAATATCGTCTAAGCCATTTGCTAGTTACAACCACTGCACCTATATAGTACTCTAAATCTTCACCATCTATAAATGTACAAAATGTGGTCATAAATTCAGCAAATACTTAGGTAGAAGTTACAAAGTTAACTATTGAATATATATATATATATATATATTACCGGGTTGCACTAGATCAGACAAGCAATCAAAGTCAATGTATGAATCCATCTCTACCATTTCCAGTACTTGTGAGGGATGATAGGTGTCAATTGGGTTCAAAACTCATATATCCCATTTGTCCACCCATTTAGTCGACTTGCATTCATCCCAATTTTCCTCGACACATGATGGACAATAGCACACCATTTTTTGTGTACAGATACTCCATGAACTTGCACTAGAGATTCTAAAAGAGTGCAACTCACTTGATCCTATTAGTGTGCAACAATCCTCTTATGGTGCAATGTTAGTATTATCTATAAACCAAAAAAATCTACAAACCATAGACTCACCTTCCTTACCTAGACCGATTGTAGTGTTACACCACTAGATGATGGATTTTGTATTTGTCAGTATTGCTCCATCTTTGTACTTTAGTTCTTCATGAGCTAAGGCTCTTTTGATGCATGTACCTGCACCATTGTGCTCTTCCTTTCCATGATCAAACTCTATGAAATTTCACATATATTGAATTCTAGACAACCTGTGCATCCTTCTCAACCAATAGAACATTTGTGCATTCTTGAATTGAGATAAGCAATTGTCTAACCAAATAATGTGTTGGCAATATGGTATGCCCATGTTAGCCAAATCTCCATAAAATAGTTTAAAACAACCATGAACAAACTCTATAGAATGTGATTGATGATCACTGATGTAAAAATGGCACTCCCTTAATATCTTTCTATCATCCTCTGCACTTGTTGGTGAATGCATGAATGCCATGTGAACAAATATAAAAATCTATTGAGAAGTATAATACTTTACTTGCACTTCATTTGTGGTTGTAGTGTGTAGTTCTCTGTGAAGTCTACAACTGAAATAATGGTATCCAATATAAATGTATCCTCGCATAACGTGAATTGCAAATCATGCCATCAAGCTCTATGTGTATACCTTGAATACTCGTAAATAATATTTTCACAAAAAATCTTCATGAACTCATACACTGAAATCTTTTCAATGACTAAATCACATCTTTTACCCTACTTCCCATCTTTTAGAGGATATGTCATTGTCTTATATTTTTCGTATCTACTATTTCATTTACAATTGTATGTGTACTATCCATATGTTCACAAGTTGATAAAAGTTGCAAGGAACCACAAAATAAGCATGTACTATCCAAGCATGACATATTGTAAAATTGTTGACCGCCCCCTAATTCACATAAAATGTTGGGTATGAATTCTCTTGAAGATCTAGCTGGCTCATTCATGTCACAATTCTGTAAAACAAATTTAGAACGTAAAAACACACACACGTATGCCTAAAAGCATCAAAATGGTTAGAAAATTCAATATGTATCCTATAAAAACAAGATGTGCATGTGATTTATCTTCATATAAAAAGGTTTACCCATCTCAAAAAATCCTTGATTTATTCAAATTTGAGGATCCATATCAATACATTTTGCAAAAAATTGTGCCTGAATTGATTTCAAAAAATGTTTCGCATGTGGGTCATAATTTTGGCTACCAATCCTCCTTCTTACAACATCTCTTTGATTAGGGGAAGCACATGTGTTATTTGTCCAAAAATATTCAATCAATGCTTTCAAAGCTTCACTAATTTCTTTATCCTTTCATGGTAGGCTACCACTAAATGTCCATAACTCATTTTTTGTTGGATCTTCCAATTTCTCATGCCTTAGCATGGCTCTCCTTAGAGTAACTCTATCGATTTTCAATGTTTTGCTTGTCTTCCTCATGAGTCGAGCTTTCTTCATTTGGGTACTTACTACTGTCAATGTAAGTACACGTCTTATGATATTACTATCTTTGGTGCATGATTTAGAACCTACTTTGTCATATGCACTCATTAGATTCTTTACAATGCTTTTTTCATTTGAATTGTCCATCGTTCTTAGCCCTAGAATCTTCATTATGGGCCTACATTTTAAATTCCTCATCATTTCAACAAATAAATGGCATTGACCTATAATATTTAATTCTTCAAAGAATAATCTCCACAAACAATTAAATTTTCTTTGACAAGTACACTTACTAATCTTGTCAAACATTGATTTCAAAATGTTAGTATCAATATCAATCAAATATTTTGGTCTTCTAAAATGAATTTTAGAAGGTTTTATAATCTCTTCCATTTCTTCAACATTTTTGAACATAAACATAAGGTTGAGTGTTTTCTATACCTTGAACCGAAGATGATGTGCCTTGGCAATAAGATGCAAAAGATGGAATATCAGCTACTTGATATTTTGATCTTGTGCCTTCAACATGACATGATGGAGTGTGTACATTGTTGAACATAGAAATTAGCATCTCTTCGACATGAGATGAAGATATGGCTCCAACATTGGAAGATGGTGTAGCTTTATAATTCAATTGTCTTCTTGAGCGTAAGAGTCTCATTCATTCTCTTTGTCTTTTCAATTCTCCCTCTTTGTTTCTTTGTATCAGTGGTTCTTGTTCCTCTTCGAAAGACGATTCTTCATTATTGCATTGCAATTTTTTTTGTTCACGTAGTAGTTTCATTTTATCTCTTTTAATTGCCAAATCTCTCTCCCTCTCTTTTGTTGTTTGAGTCTTTGGTTTCTTCCTTGACATGATGATGATTTCTATATGTCAAATTATTCAAACATTTGAACTACTTACAATTTGTAAATTACAAATCATTCAAATACATATAAAAATTACAATTATTTAAATGAATACACAATATATATTAAACAGCTTGTCAAATTTCTAACCATTTCCAAATAATAATTCATTCAAACATACAAATTTCAATGAATTCGCTATATATTAAAAAACTTTTCAAGTTATAACAAAATTTGTCTCTACAATAACAAATAATATTAAAAAAGGACTGCACTAACCTTTTCTATAGAAAGAAAGTTCAAAAAGCCTTCAAATAGTGTATCCAATGATTGAATTTGGTGTTTGCTAGCTTCTAATAGCATGAAAAAATGTTCAAAAAGCTTTCAAATAGTGTATCCAATAATTGAATTTGGTGTTTGCTAATTTCTAACACTATGAAACTTGTGTTTTATGTCAAAATAACAGAACACACAACAGACAAAAAAAGGATATGGGTCAATAGGGACCCAAACTTCCATTATAACCATTTTTGGTGTTTTGATATAGTGTGTATGTACTATAGCGCGTATGAACTATGAAGCACACACACACTATAGCACATATGCCTATGAAGAACACATGCACTATGTGAAAAAATTATCTCTCCCTATCCCACCCTCTCCCATCCCCTACTCTCTCTCCCACCCCCTACTCTCTCTCTCTCTCCCCTATCACACCCTCTCCCATCCCCTAATCTCTCTCCTACCCCCTACTCTCTCTCTCTCCCATCCCCTACTCTCTCTCTCTCCCACCCCCTACTCTCTCTCCCCTATCCCATCATCTCCCATCCCCTACTCTCTCTCTCCCCCACCCCTACTCTCTCTCTACCCTATCCTACCCTCTCCCATCCCCTACTCTCTCTCTCTCCCTACTCTCTCTCCCCTATCCTACCCTCTCCCATCCCCTAGTCTCTCTCTCTCTCTCTCTCTCTCTCTCTCTCTCTCTCTCTCTCTCTCTCTCTCTCTCTCTCCCCCTCCCTCCCTCCCCCTATCCCACCCTCTCCCATCTCCTACTCTCTCTTCCACCCCCTACTCCCTCTCTTTCCCCTATTGCACCCTCTCTCTCTCTCTCTCGCATCCCCTACTCTCTATCCCTCCTACTATGTGAAAAATCTATCTCTCCCTATCCCACCCTCTTCCATCCCCTTCTCTCTCTCACACACTCTCTCTCTATCATGCTCCCCACCTCTCTCTCTCTCACACCCCCTACTCTCTCTCCCCTATCCCACCCTCCCCATCCCCTACTCTCTCTCTCTCCCTCTCCCATCCCTACTCTCTCTCTCCCCTATCCCATCCTCTCCCATACCTTACTCTCTCTATCTGTGTCTCTCCCCCCCCTCTCTCTCCCATCCCCTACTCTCTCTCTCTCTCTCTCTTCCATCCCTTCTTTCTCTCCCATCCCCTCTGTCTCACTCTCTCTATCCCACCTCTCCCATCCCCTTCTCTCTCTCTCTCTCTCTCTCTCTCTCTCTCTCTCTCTCTCTCTCTCCCCCTATCCCACCCTCTCCCATCCCCTACTCTCTCTCTATCCCACCCACTCCCATCCCCTACTCTCTCTCTCCCATCCTCTCTCTCTCTCTCTCCCATCCCCTACTCTCTCTCTATCCCACCCTCTCCTTCCCCTACTCTCTCTCTCTCTCTCTCTCTCTCTCTCTCTCTCTCTCTCCCCCATCCCCCCTCTCTCTCTCTCACACACTCTCTCTATCCCACCCTCTCCCATCCCCTTCTCTCTCTCTCTCTCTCTCTCTCTCTCTCTCTCTCTCTCTCTCTCTCTCTCTCCCCCCCCCCATCCCCCATCCCCCACTCTCTCTATCCCACCACCCCTCTCTCTATATACATCCCACCCTCTCCCATCCCCTACTCTCTTTGTCTCTCTCTCCCTCTCTCTCCCATCTCCTTCTCTCTCTCTCTCTCTCTCTCTCTCTCTCTCTCTCTCTCTCTCTCTCTCTCTCTCTCTCTCTCTCTCTTCCCCCCCCCCCTCCCTCCCTCCCTCTCTTTCATTCCCTACTCTCTCTCCCCCCTACTATGTTAAAAATTTATCTCCCTATCCCACCCTCTCCCATCCCCTACTCTCTATCTCTCTCTCGAGCATGCACACACACACACACACACTCTCTCTCTCTGTCTCCCTCTCCCTCTTCCACCCCCTACTATCTCTCTCCCCTATCCCACCCATTCTCATCCGCTACTCTCTCTCTCTCTCTCCCTCCCTCTCCCTCTCCCACCCCTACTCTCTCTCTCTCTCTCTCTCCCCCCTATCCCACCCTCTCCCATCCCCTACTCTCTCTATCCCACCTACTCCCATCCCATACTCTCTCTCTCTCTCCCATCTCTTCTCCCTCTCTCTCTCCCAACCCCTCTCTCACTCTCTATCCCACACTCTCCCATCCCATTTTCTCTCTCTCTCTCTATCCCACCCTCTCACATCCCCTACTCTCTCTGTCTCTCTCTCTCTCTTTCTCCCTCCTGCCCCATCCCACCCTCTCCCATCCCATTCTCTCTCTCCCATATCCCATCCTCTGCCATCCCCTACTCTCTCTCTCTCTCTCTCCCATCCCTTTTCTCTCTCACTCAATCTCTCTATCCCACCCTCTCTCATCCCCTTCTCTCCCTCTCTCTCCCATCCCCTACTCTCTCTCCCTTCCACCCTCTCCTTCCCCTACTCTCTCTCCCATCTCCCCTCTCTCTCTCATCCCCTATTCTCTCTCTCTCTCTCTCTCTCTCTCTCTCTCTCTCCCGCCCTCCCTCCCTCCCTCCCTCCCCTACTCTCTCTATCCCCCCCCCCCCCCCCCCCCCTCTCTCTCTCTATATATATATATATATATTCCACCTTCTCCCATTCCCTACCCCCCCCTCTCTCTCTCCCCCTATCCCACCCTCTCTCTATCCCACCCTCTCCCATCACCTACTCTCTCTCTCTCTCTTTCCCCTATGGAACCCTCTCTCATCCCCTAGTCTCTCTCTCTTTATAATGTCCCCATCTTCTAGCAACTCAGTGGAGTTCTTAGCCTTTACATTCTCCAAAGGCTAAGTGGTGAAATAAGGAGAAATTGATTAGATTAATTTCTTATAAAGTCATTAAATAAATTAAAATTAAAAATGTGAATTTATATTTAATTAATTTAATTTTCTAGAAGCATAATTAATTATTGTATTGAAAGGGAGAAGCTTCTAGACAATGCATTAATTATTGAAAAGGGGGAAGCCTCTAGTAATTTAATTTTCTAGAAGCACAATTAATTATTGTATTGTAAGGGAGAAGTTTCTAAAGAGTGCATTAATTATTGGAAGGAGGAAGCTTCTAGTAAATGAAATTAATTAATATTTTATTTCCTTCTAGAAGGGTGAAGAAAAAGAATAAATAGGGTTGAGAGCCTCATTGTTTAGCATCTGATTATTGTGAATTGCATTTGATAAGAACTTGGATGTGTGAAGTTACAGATTTGTTCTTAGCATTAGAGGACACCTATACTCTCTTGTGACATTCTAGACATCATTCCCTTGGGTTTTGGCCTTTGGAATTCATTGCTATCATAACAGGCAGCTTGGACACATTTCTACCTACAGGCAAATTGGGTGTAATTATTGGTTCAATTCTTGGGCATTTCTAGGGTGACCATTATAGTGGCATCAGAGCTATAATTCCTACCATTCTGTGGAGGTCTTATAGGGAATTTGAAACTACGTTGATGTTCTAGCGTGTGATAGGGATTTTATAATTTCCGTAATACCAAAGCAAGACAAAGTAGGAGTTTAGACTCGCAAAGTGAACAATCTAGATCATTCATGCAGAGGGACATACAATCTAGTCATACATATACAGAGAAGATATTCTTTAAATAAGACAATAGTATGGGTGACCGAGATGATAGGGATATAGGACTAGGCGGAGGTAGGAATATCAGTCCAAATCAGGATGTAATGTTCAGACAGTTATTGGGTACATTAGAGGAGGGACAACGTATGCAACCGGAGTAGAATAGGTGAATGGATATAATGTTGTAGCTTATGGCTAGATAGATGCACATCAATATTGATGATCTGTATGCTACTCTAGTGTAGGAGGTAGTTGATTCCTCAGGTGGGATTGAGACATGTATAGAGCCACCCAGCTATGATGTTGGTGATGTGGGTGTTTCAATGGAGTCTGTCGATGTGGGTTTATGCTCTAGTACTATTGATTCACAATTTGGCATTGAGTCATGTGTGTAGAGTCAGGAGTCTACATATGATGCTTTGTTAGGGGATGACAATGCAACAACATTGAGATTAGGAGAATGTGAGGATACTGTCATATCAACAACCACTTCTATGTCAGTTGAACCATCCAATGATGAGTTTAGCAGCATGCATGTAGTTGTTGATTGTGTTCTAATGATGGCACACATGTTGATGATTATGAGTTTTCATCAACTATAGATCCAGTTCAATTTTCTGTTGCAATAGTTAGTGTTGTTGCTATATCCATATATTTTGATGTGACTACACCTCTTGTTGATACAATTAGCATGAATGCATATGTTTCTCCTATAGCACATCTTTTTCCATGTATGTTGGTGATGATCAGGATTCCAATCCAATATATATTATGTGGGTGGATACAGGGAAGAAAAGGTTTCATAGATCTTCTACGAAGTTTCCTTCTGGTGACATTCTGACTTCTACATCATCAGCACAAGTTTTGCGTGCTAGGCTGCAAGACATGTGATTAGTCCTGATAATGCTAGTTTGTAGTTGGTTTAATTTCCATAGGAATGTCACATACTACTTCAATTGGGATCCAGGTGGAGGTTGGAGTTCATTGTATTGTTGGATTGCTTGAGGACAAGCAATTTCAAGGAGGATAGACTATAATGAACCCATCTTTTAGCAACTCAGTGGAGTTCTTAGCCTTTACATTCTCCAAAGGCTAAGTGGAGAAATAAAGAGAAATTGATTAAATTAATTTCTTATAAAGTCATTAAATAAATTAAAATTAAAAGGTGACTTTATATTTAATTAATTTAATTTTTTGGAACCACGGTTAATTATTGTATTGCAAGGGAGAAGCTTCTAGAGAGTGCATTAATTATTGGAAAGGGGAAGCCTCTAGTAATTTAATTTTCTAGAAGCACAATTAATTATCGTATTGCAAGGGAGAAGTTTCTAGAGAGTGCATTTATTATTGGAAGGGGGAAGCTTCTAGTAAATGCAATTAATTAATATTTTATTCCCTTTTAAAAGGGTGAAGGAAAAAAATAAATAGGGGTGAGAGCCTCATTGTTTAGCATCTGATTATTGTGAATTGCATTTGATAAGAACTTGGATGTGTGAAGTTATAGATTTTTTCTTGGCATTAGAGGACATTTATCCTCTCTTCTGACATTCTAAACGTCATTCCCTTGGGGTTTGACCTTTGGAATTCATTGCTATCAACTCATTAACAGGTAGCTTGGACGCATTTCCAGCTACAGGTAGATTGGGTGTAATTATTGGTTCAGTTCTTGGGCATTTCCAGGGTGCCCATTACTCTCTCTCTCTCTCTCTCTTCCCACCCCCCCTCTCCCTCCCCCTCCTATCCCACCCTCTCCCATCCCCTACTCTCTCCCTCTCTCTCATCCCCTAATCTCTCTCTCTCTCTCTCTCTCTCTCTCTCTCTCTCTCTCTCTCTCTCTCTCTCTCTCTCCCTCTCCCATCCCCTACTCTCCCTCCCTCTCTCCCATCCCATAATCTCTCTCTCTCTCTCTCTCTCCCTCCCCCTACTATGTGAAATATATATCTCTCCCTATCCCACCCTCTCCTATCCCCTACTCTCTCTCTCTCTCTCTCTCATACAAACACTCTCTCTCTCCCCCCTCTCTCTTCCTCTCCCTCTCCCACCATCTACTCTCTCTCTCCCCTATCCCACCCTCTCCCATCCCCTACTCTCTCTCTCTCTCTCTCTCTCTCCCCCCCATCCCTCCCCCTCTCCAACCCCCTACTCTCTCTCTCTCTCTCTCCCCTATCCCAACCTCTCCCATCCCCTACTCTCTCTCTCTCTCTCTCTCTCTATCCCACCCTCTCCCATCCCATTCTCTCTCTCTCTCATTCCCTCTCTCTCCCACCCCCTCTATCTATCCCACCCTCTCCTATCCCCTCCCTATCTCTGATCCCCTACTCTCTCTCTCTCTCTCTCTCTCTCTCTCTCTCTCTCTCTCTCTCTCTCTCTCTCCCCATCTCTCTCCTCTCTCCCATCCCCTGCTCTCTATCCTACCCCCTCTCTCTCTATATATACATTTATCCAACCCTTTCCCATCCCCCACCCCCCCTCTCTCTCTCTCTCTGTTTGTCTGTCTGTCTCTCCCTATCCCACCCTCTCCCATCCCCTACTCTCTCTCTCTCTCTCTCTCTATATATATATATATATATATATATATATATATATTTCATGTATCTATCTTGATCTTCATCTCCATATTTCTCTAGCTAAATATCTCTTCCACTCCTCTCTTTTAATATATATTTCTCACAAACATCTCTCTCTCGCTCTCCCACCCCTCCCTCCCTCCCTCCCTCCCTATCACACCCTCTCCCATCCCCTACTCCCCCTCTCTCTCACTCTCTCCCTCTCCCATCCCCTACTCTCTCTTTCATTCTCTCCATTCCTCTATCCCTCTCTCGCTATCCCACCTTCTCCCATCCACTACTCTCTCTCTCTCTCTCTCTCTCTCTCTCTCTCTCTCTCTCTCTCTATTTCTCTCTCCCTCTCTCCCTATCCCACCCTCTCTCATTTGCTACTCTCTCCCCATCCTCTACTCTCTCTCATTCTTTACCCTCTTTCCCTCTCTCCTTCCCTCTTTATTGAAATTCATGCTTACAGAGTGCATGCGCACTCGCTATGTAAGCCTAAATTTTAAAATGCTTTGGATTCTACCAAAACCTAAATTTTAAAATGCTTTGGATTCTACCAAAACTAAGGCTTGGTTTTACCTTGGGGATCCAACCTAAAGGTTTGGAGTCTCTAAACTGGTATGAGACATGTTTTGTAGGAAACATACAAAAAATGATTGATTTTTCTTGTGTGCTCTCCTTCAAGTTTCTTCGTGGTTGAGCATTGATAAAATCAGGTTATATGACATTGTAGATATCTGTGTTAGCTATATAACCATATAATTTTTTTTGAATTTGAATTATTTCAAGCCTTTCAACTATAATTTCTTTTGAATATATGTCCATTTTCTATCAACAAGGAATGTGTACTAATTGGGGTGTAGATTTTAGCTTGTTCATCAAATTTTGCAACAACTTAGTTTTTTAGAAACTAGACTCCATTCTACACACTTTGAAAAAAAAAAGTTTTGATTTTAGATTAGTTTTCAATCATTTCTAGGGGGATTACACAGATATTTCACATTTTTGGGATGTGTCCAGTAAAAAAAATTCATAAAAAAAGATACACATTATAAAATTACCCAAAAAATATGGGATAAACTACATGGTGTTAGGTAACTTTTGACTAGAGCGATTAAAGAGTTTAAAAATAAGTTAAATTTTTAGGGGGGCCACACTTTGCACTATGTTATGTTTTTCTAAAAAAATAGTACCACTTTCTCTGGCCCCCTTTTTTGAGGACCTAAAATTAAACCATTTTGAAAAAAAATTAGTAGTTTAGAAACTAGATTCAAAGGATTGCTACTTTTTTTTTGTCATATCTTAAAATTTTGAGCATAACTATCTTCAAATTCTTGTCAAAATTCATAAATTGTTGATTTCAGAAAAAAGTGGCCACTTATACCCCCCTTTTGGCACCACAACTTGGTGCACTTACCCTGTTGTTAATAATGCATAAGAGAGGAGAAGACAAGAAAATAAACTTCTTGGCAATGTTGATGATGTTGTTGTTAAGAATACCACATATGTTAGTGTAAATGTCATTGATTCTGCTACTGACAATGTCAATAATACTACTGTTGAAAATGCATGAAAGAGTAGAGGAAATGAAAATACAAATATTGGGTGCTTGTGGGATATGACAATGTCATTTTAGATGTTGTAGTACCAAATCTAGACCTATACAAACCTCCAGTAGAATGCAAGTGTAAAATATATTCTTGGGGACTTTATAAGGATTAAAAAATGAAGCCAAAATTGGACACAAATGGAAAACATATCAATAAAGTGTATGAGAAACAAAAGATAGATAGAGTGGAATAATCAATGGTTAGATTGAGAAAAAGGAAGTATAAGCATGTCAAGCATATTGCAGATGAATTTTATATGAATCAAGCAAAATGGGAGAAACTAAAATGAATGTGTTCACTTGAAGCTCAATTAAAAAAGGTAATAGATGATACATATATGGCCAAAACATTTCAATTGGACACTCTTTTTAAATCTTTTAAGAAAAGTTTGTCCTATGATAGAGTCCTTTGTTATTGCTAGATTGTTCAAAAAATTGAGTGTTCCAAGATATCCTATAACTCATTGGTTAATAAGTAGTAGACAAGATTAGATGAGTTCTCTTACTAAAGTGGAAATAACTGATCCGAGAAAAAACTAAAGAGTCAAACTATATTGCATTATCTCTAAATGAAGTTATAACAGTGGATAATACTTTTTGGATGTGCATGCATGTGTATACTATACAAAACCATGTTTGTCACCCTCATATACTATATGGTGTTAAGATGAACAATAACAAAATATGAAGTATGCACAAACTAGCTGATACATATTTAAATGAAATTGATAGTATGGATGAATTTATAATTGCTAGAATGTCAGTTTGAGTAGGAGAAGATAGAGATGTAGCAATGCAAGGTTATATAAATGGTCTATATGCAAAACTATATATGAGAATTGCACTATATATGGTTTCCATTCACTGCATAAGGCACAAACTTAATTTATCATATAAAATTGTCCCCTTTTGAAGTCTTCCTTATTTGCAATTTCTTCTTCCCAATCATTAAATATTTTCTTTGTAATCCATATGAATATCCAAATCAATATCTTACATCTCATTTTTATATGGAAGAAGAGACCTTCCAAATGTTATATCTCTTCATAGTCATGACATTTCAATATATAATGAATTGTATGCTTAATAATATTTTATATGTATATTAATTAATATTTATTAGTATTACTATTAATGTTATTGCTAGTTTTTTTATTTTTTTAAATTCAATAAAATTGTCATTTATTATTTATTTATTTTAATTAATAACATATTGGTATTAATAGCCAATATGTATATTTTTATTATCTATATTTAAAAGTATTATCATTTCAATATCTAATTAATATGTATATATCTATATAGTGATATGATAATAATAATATTATTATCATATATAACATGTATTATAATTTATATTTAAACTTTTACACATGCGCACACACACGTGCGCACACATAATTTATCCTTTTAATATTATAAACTTTACAACTAATAGTTGTTTACTATTAAATTTTATTTCAAGGTGGGGATATCATAGTCTGCCCCTCTCGAATTCGCTTGTCCTCAAGCAAGATCATTCATACATAACCTTTCATAGATACACAACATATTTTTAGATGCAAAAAGACCTAAAGGATTTATGGAGTATATATCTTAATGCATAAAAACACAAAGTAGACACATTAATGCATGAAAACAAAAAGAAGACACATGAAAACACAATGCAGCCACATGAATGCATGAAAACATGAAGAAGACATGATGTAGACACATAATATATGCTTTATTGATTATATCTTACTAGAGTCAAGAAGATGATTTGTTTCTTAGATAGAATCCTGCAACCAAAAGTGATCACTAGTACCATGTGTATATATAAGTTTCAAAGAAAACACAAGTCATGATAAATTACTCCAAGCCAATACTCTAATAGAATTATTTTTTTCATTTTTTTATACTTGTATAAGCCTCAAAAGATGCTATCCAAGTTTCCTAGATGCCAAATGTGCAAATGGATTCCCTCAAAGTTTATAGGTCCAAGCCCATGTCTTGAAAGATCATGGGTCATTGACCCCTACCCTATCTTGGGACAAAGATCCAATTGCTTGGATTTGGAAAAACCCCTCCTTGGTAACATCCATGTCTTCTCTTATTAGTCATATTATTATTTCAAATTAGTGAAGGATATAGTAGATTTTGTTATATTACAATTTGGGTTGTATGAATAACACCAAAAAGACCTTGCCACACCCAAAAGGAATCCCAAGACTAAGGAAGAGGCTTCCCATGGAGCTAAAGGCTATGCAATTGCAATTGACATTATGGGCTTATGGGCATCTGGAAGTTTCGTAGAATGAAGAAGCCCAAAACGAAGAAGACATAAGAAAATATGTTCAGAACACCAATGCAAAGATAGTATTTCAAGTATGGAGTCCTTTCATAGAGATCTATCACAAATAAGGAAAAGAATCTGTCAAAATCCATCACAGATTATACATGGGCTGATAAACAATTCAAAACCATAAAATCAAAGCCCATCCAACAACAAGATTTTTATAATACAAATAAAGCCCATTCATCACGAACACAAGGCAAGGAATAAGAAAGGAATTCTAAAAAAATTGAGCATCCAAGTTATAGTAAAAAATCTGAGCATCCAAGTCCTTGAGCGTTGTTTCATTATAGTCTAGGAATTCCTCAAAAGTGTTTGTTCATCTAACTCACAAGCGTGATTTTCACTTACCTCAAGAAATGCATTTTAAAGGCAAAAGTCCATGGTAGACCCTCAGTTGCGCTTTGAATAAAAATGACTTTGGAATAATAGTCACATCAGGTTTAGTTGGAGCTGCTTTCCTCACACCTTAGGTTTAATAAGAGCTCTTAAACAACTTGCAATTAGTGAAACTTTCTAGAATATTTTATTTTTGATATTTTTTGAATTAAAAGAAAATCATACCTCTAGAAAATTAAGACCACATTTGAAAAAAGAATTAAAGGAAGCATGCTCCACATTAGTTCCTTGTCTATATAAGGGACTAATAAAAGTATCTAAAAAATAATTACAATTTTCCTTATACAAAATTATCCATAATCCAATTAAACCAACCGGCCCTTATTTGTAGCTAAGCCTCTCCCTAAAAATGTTGTTGTTTATTGTTGTTTTGTTTTGGTAACATAGACGCTGGAAATCTCATAAAACTTACCGCTCCATATTTATACTCAAACCACTTAATACGATAGCTTGAAGCGAAACGTTTCTACGTAGAAGCCAGATGATATTCCATGATAAATTTTAATAGCCATAATATATTTTTCCTTTTTTCTTTTTCTTTTTTGTTCGTAACGAGTGAATTTAAACAGCCGAGGAATGTATCTGATAATTTTGGGCCTGGGGTGGTGTGTAGAGGAATGGCCTCCAAATTCTGCTCTATGCCCAGATCGTCTCCTTTTCTTCCCATTTGCAATGAATCTAGTCATGCAAAATCAAGCTCAAATAGAAGTAAATTAATATTTAAAAAATGTAGAAGGAAGGACGCTGAATTACTCACAGTGGCGAGAATTGTAGTAGGAGGATCCGAAGCCGAAGAAGGAGGAGGGGCACAAATTACTAAAGCGAGACAATCAAACCTGAAACAAATTCAAAGGGATGGAGAACCTCCCACCTTTGTTTCGGCACCCGGTCGTCGGATTGTAGCAGGTAACCCAATTTCTTCATTTTAGATATTATCAGATTTTAAAGAGACCAATTCTGTAATTTGGAATCTTAATTGTAGTTGTGGCACCTTACAATTGTTGAGAATTTTAATTTTAGTGCTCTGTAAATTTAGCCCTCAAGTCGACAAGTTTTGCATAGACTAATTTGAGAATGTTTTTAGCCCCTGAGAAAGTTTTCTAAAGTTTTCAACTTATTTCCGCCGCTAATGTAAAAATGTACACACTCTTTCCCTAAAGAAAAATAACATTTTATTCCAAAAAATTGATGCATTGATTATTAGTGCAACCTCTGAAATAACTGAAAAATCGAAGACAAAAAACTACTTTGGTGCTAGAAGCATGTCGGCGACACCAAATTAGAACATCCTGCCAACGTCATTCATGACTACAAACTAAGAAAAAACTTATCCTTCTAATTCAATGGAAGTGGTAGATGGACCTTCTCAAAAATATCTAAGGAAACAAGGATTCTGAAAGATCTCTAATGAAAATGAAGATCAAACAAATTTTCTTTAGACCTGTTCTATATATACGCACAATTGCACAGGCATTTGCATTCAAAATGTAGGACATGAATTCTTGAATCAAGACAGTCGGACAAAAATCGGGGACTCTATTTTAAATTTAATTCTCATGGACAGAACTTAAACTTCTAATAAAGAATGCACTTTGACTGGAAGTTATACTCATCTTATCCTATTTAATCTAGTAGAAAGTTGTTCCGCATTTGCATTCAAAATGTTGTACATTAGTTCTTGAATCAAGACAGTCAAACAAAAAGCGGGTACTCTATTTCAAATTTGACACTCATGGACAGAACTTAAATTTCCATTAAAGAAAACACAGTTTGACTGGAAGTTATACTCATCTTATCCTATTTAATCTAATATGAAGTTGTTCCGCAAGATTGATTGCACTATTAGTAAGCTTATTCTATTATTTTTTTTGGATTATTCAGTCCGGGTTTCATACTGGAGGGTCTATTAAGCAACCAAACCAAAGCAGATGTTTATTATTCTTTGCTTCAGTAAGTAATACATTAAAAGAAAGATGGACTAGTGAAAACCACATTGACAAGTACTGATTTCTGTCACTTGTCAATTTGCCACGATTAGGATTGCAAATAATCTCCATATTGATACTAAATAGAATATGCATACATATACACAACATCCTAGCAGGAACACGTAGGATAACTTGCAGCTATTGCTACAAACAGCAGGAATTCAGCTGAATTTCTTCAAAAGCTACATCTTTAAGTCACTAATCTTGACTGACCTGAACAAACCTTACTGTCATCACCATTAGTAGATGGAAAATTGAGAGGCTTCAGGTCATTGAGGATATTAATACGTGTATTCTCTATCAGCACCCAACATCTTCATTCAAATCTTTGAAAATACTCCACGTATTGAGATGTGGGCACAGTTGTTTATGGATTATTGACTAAATACTTAATATCCTTGACAGTAAAGTGAAGAAGACAGCAACCTAATGCACAAAGCACTCAAAACCTTACCTAGAGAAAACATTGTGTCTAGTGCGAGGGCTTGAGTATAGGAATTTTCTCAAGTATAGCTGCCATGATGTTTCTTAATCTGCATTTATTTTACTTCTTATCTCAAGAATCTTGGTAAGCCACATTCTTGATGTAAGCGTATTGATTGCATTTTGCAAAATGCTTCAGAAATTCTTCCTGTAAAGCTTTGGCAGACTGAACGGAGCCTTGAGATTTCTCTTTGCTCTTAGCAGAATGAGCTTTAGGAATATCTGATTACCTTTACTTGATACCAACGGGCGTGGTTTTAAAGTATCCTTAACTCTTGATCCTTGACATTTTGCTTTATGTTATCTTATTAGGTCTGTGAGTTCAAACGGTTGAAGTATATATAGCTTTGGTCAGACGATCTCTGTGACTAATAAATAAATAAATAAATATATATATATATATATATATATATATATCAATGGAGTAATTCAATATTATTCTGTTATTGATCGCTGAATCTGACCGATGCAGATATATCTTTCATTTGTGAGAAGTTCGAATCACATTCCATGTGATTATAGGCCTTACTGCAGAAGCTGATCCATATTTGGCTAATAAACATTGTGGATCATGCAAGTATTGTGTGCGGGTAATGCACATTAGTGAATCGCTGCATATACAAACCAATCACCTTTAGCATTTGTTAAGTGCTAATTATCTATGAAAAGATACGGTGATGACTGGTCATGTCTCTAATTAGAGACATGCCCATTCACCCCCGTACCTTTTCATATGATTTATATATCCAAATGAATTCAGTCTTGCTAGTATCAAAATCAATAAATACTGAGCAAGATCTGGAGAATAATAAACAATTCAGTCATTTGAACATTTCTCATCTTTGACACAGAAGTACATATATAAAGTTCCAGAGTAAATCAGAGCCATATATATTGAAGTTTGAATCTGCAATATATCAACCATCAAATCAGTAAGATTCTGAAATTGAAAAGTTTAATATTCTCTAATCTGAAACAAACTTAATCTACATTTACTTACATCATGGTTTCAGAGCCAAGTTAAGGAAGATCTGATTAAGTTTGAGATAGCAGATTAATACCTTTGGACATTGTAGTCACATACCATTCTTCAAAATGTCAAATGCAATCTTTTAGGATCGCCTTGAAGGTGCAAACAATTTCATCTCATGGAAGTTAAGGATAATGATGATATTAAAAGAAAATAAATTAGAACAATTTGTGAAAAATAAGAACACAAAACCTGAGAATGAACCTGAAAAATCCCAATGGATTGAGAATAATGAAAAGGCCATGAAACTAATAGTAGATGCTGTTAGGGATCACATAGTACCTATATTGGTAAATCGAGAGACTACATATCTTATGTTCAAATCCCTTGAGAGCATATTTGAAATAAATAACACTGGTAGAACCCTAGCACTCAAAAGACAAATGAATCACATAAGCATGTCAATGCATTCTTCATGAGAATAACCGAACTGAGGGATCAACTGTCAGCTGTTGGGTACGGAATTGATAGCAAAGAGTTATTCCTAATAGCTTTAAGTGGCTTACCAAATTCATGAGAGTCATTCTTACAAGGCATAAGTGCAAGACCAAAACTTCCGAGGTTGGATCAGTTAAGATCTGATTGCCTTCAAGAAGAAGCAAGATAGATGTCAAAAGGATATAAACAAAAACCTATAGATGAGAATATTCATGTCCTAAACACAAATTCACATAAAAAAGGAAAGAAGAAGAATTGCAAAAGGAAAAAAAATTCCATGGAAAGATTTCATCTAAGCAGAGAAGAGATGTCTCTCAAGTTCAATGCTTTAGATGTGATCAATACGGACACTATCCTGTCAAATGCCTTGATAGGACAAAGAAACAAGCATCCTATGCTAAAGTTGGAAAAACATATAAGGAAAATGATTATGAGAAGTTCCTATTCTACTCCACTATCAAATCGTGTATCAAACAAATTCAGCACTTGTGTAATTGATAGTGAGTCAACAAGACATATCACTGGATTCCGAGAACATTTATATACCATGGTGGAAGAAATTGATGAAGAGGTAATCATTGGGGATGATTCTGCACATCCTGTAAAAGGAGTGGGACTTGTACCATCAAATTGGAATTAGGTATTACTATTTAACTAAAAGATGTACTATTTGTACTTGGAATCAAGAGAAATCTAGTATCAATATCTGCCCTAGAAGATAATGTATATAGGGCCACCTTCATGGATGGGAAAGTTTTGGCATGGCCAAAGAACTCAACATTTAAGAAGGCTAAAACCATAGGTATAAGACAAGGATACCTATACAAACTTTGCACTGAGTCAAAATAAGCACTCATTCATGAAACTTTTGACTCTAGTGAGATATGACATCGAAGATTAGGGCATATTCACTTTTGTGCCGTAACCTCGATGGAAAAATTGGTAACAAGACTAGCCAAACTAAATCCAACTCATAGTGGGACATGTAAAGGGTGTGCTTTAGGGAAAAAACCTAAGGGATCTTTTTAAAATAGTTTGAGTAGAACTAAAATAATATTGGAATTAGTTCACTCTGACTCGTGTGGACCTTTGTCAATCCTTTCCATGGGAGGTTCCCTATATTACTTAGTTGCTGGATTTGTCCTAGACGGGCCGGATTTGGATTCGTGCTTGGATCCTTGAGGATTCGGGCAAGATCCTTGATTCTGCATGTGGATTCGTCAAGATTCGCAGTTTGCAGATCCTGATGGATCTACAGGCAAAATCAATGATCCTGCTTGGATCCTCAAGGATCCAAGCAACAACTCGAGGATCCTCAAGGATCATAATTTCATTTTGTAATTCAGTAATTCAATGTGAATGTGTTGATTTTCTTTATAATTGTGAAAATATATCAATTATCAAGTATACTAGATTCTTAGATCCATACTAGAATCATAGATTCATACTATGAAATGATTTAGTTTTAGAATTATGTATATTTCTATTATTTTGTAGTATCTATATATATATATATATATACACACACACACGAATTCTCCACGAATCACAATTGGGAAAAAAAAAATCCCAAATCCGTGGATCCGATTCATGTGCCCGAATTGGATTCGTTTCACGAATCGACAACTAAGCTATATTATGTAATTTTTGTGGATGATTTCTCCAGAAAGACCTGGATCTACTTCCTTAAGTGTAAAGAATCATAAGAGATCCTTAAAAGATTCAAAGAGTTAAAAGCCCTAATAGAAAACTCTTTTGGAAAGAAATTTAAAACACCAAGACCAAACAATGGGAAATAATACACTTGAAAAATCTTTAAAGAATTTTGTGGTAATGCCGAGATTAAGAGGGAGTTCACTATACCCTATAATCCTCAATGAAATGGGGTAGCTGAGAGGAAAATAGATCTATTGTGGAGGCTATGAAATCAATGATGTATGACCAAAATCTAGATGCCTCATTGTGGCTAGAAGCATCTAGAACAACCGTTTACATCCAAAACATTCACACCTTGATAATAAAACTCTTGAAGAGGCTTTTACTAATCTAAAATGTGACATAAGCCATCTTAGCATATTTGGTTGCCCTGTGTATATTCATGTGCCTAAAGAGAAGAGGTCAAAACTAGAACCTTTTGGGAGGAAAGGAATTTTTTAGGCTACAGTGAAACCTCAAAAGCCTACAGGATCTACATACCTGGACAAAGACAAATAGAACTTAGTAGAGATGTCATATTTGAGGAAGACATTGTCTTCAAAAGGGCAAGGAGTTCAAATGAGTTAGAAAACCAGGAATCGCCTAACAACATGGGAAGACTCTGCTCCTGAGATTCAGAGGGAGTACCCAGATGAAATCTCAAATGAAAACCAAATTGATCTTGAGAATCAGAGGAAGCATCAAGAGGGAAATTAAATGACCAACAATAAGAAAATACCACTTTGGGCAATTGTTGAGGATGCTGAAAACTTTGTAGCACCCAAAGGAACCTGTAGGGAAAGTATGATACCTGTAAAAATTCTCAAGCTATGTGCCCTTAATGAGCGAAATCTTGAACTCAGAACCTACTAGTGTAACATAAGCTCTCAGATGTCAATTATGGAAAGATGCCACGATAGAAGAGTACAAATCCATCTTTAAAAATGATGTATGCGATATAGTACCTAGACCTAAAGAGAAATCTGTTGTCTCCTCCAAATGGCTCGTCAAAATTAAACATGCTGCAAATGGTAGTATAGAGAAACATAAAGCATGATTTGTTGCTAGAGGGTTCTCTCAAAAGGAAGGTATTGATTACGAGGAGACATTTGCACATGTTGCTAGATATACTTCTGTTAGAGAAATCATAGCTATTGCAACAGCTAAAGGTTGGAAGATATACCAGGTGGACGTGAAAACTATATTTTTTTGAACAGGACCATCAAAGAAGAAGTCTATTTAGAACAACCTGAAGGCTTTGTGATTCATAATGCAGACTCACATGTATGCAAATTGAAGAAAGCCCTATACGGACTCAAATAGGCTTCTTGAGCCTGGTATCAAAGGATTGACAGCTATCTTACAGGGCAGACTCAAATCGCTACTTTAAAATTATTAAAGGTGACATGTTAATACTAATCCTATATGTTGATGACCTGCTAATTACAGGAGAAGAGCGCCTTATTATTCAATGTAAAAGGGATTTGGCTTCAGAATTCACTATGAATGACTTGGGTATTTTACACTACTTCCTAGGTTTGGAAGTCTGATAGAAACTTGATGGTCTTCTTTTGAATCAAGGAAAATACACTATTGATATTCTGAAAAGATTTGGGATGTTAAATTGTAAACCGATGTCCATACCCATGGAAACCAACTTACATAAGTTAAAAGACGCAGCAATATAATCCAAATTTGCATATCCTACCCTTTATATACAGATTATTGGATCATTGACGTGCTTGGTTAACACTCAACTTGGTATTTGCTGTGTAGTGAATGCATTGAGTCAGTTTATGTGTGACCCATGGGAGATACACCTAGTTGCTGCAAAACATATATTGAGGTACCTAAAGGGTACTATTGGATATGGTCTCAACTATATGAAAGTTGACCTAGATCTACATGGAATATCTAATTTAGATTGGGTTGGAAGTGTGATTGATTGGGTTGGATGTTGTTTCAGTTTGGGATTAGCCACGATTTCTTGAATAAGTAGGTAATAGTCTTCAGTAGCACATAGTTCTACAGAAGCCGAATACATCGCAACCGCTATGGGAGCCAGAGAAGAAATTTGGCTTTGAAAGTTGATTGTGAGACTATTTGGCCCCTGAAACCTATCAAAGTTGTATTAAGCTCTTAGCGAATCTAGAGTTCCATGATCGATCTAAACATATAGAGACTCCTTACCACTATGTGAGAGATATGGTAGAAAGGAATGCGATCCAATTGGAGAATATTAGTATAAGTGATCAAATAGCAGGCATTCTCACCAAGCCTCTTTCTAGAGTTAAATTTGAACACTTCATAAAGAAACTTGGAATGGTCAAAATGTAAGTTATTGAGATTAAGTCTCATTATTTTTGTACTATTATATATACATTTAAAAGATGTTTAATGTGTAAACTCTTTTGTCATATGTGTGACTCTATGACTTTATGGCTCACCTGTGTACATTACTAAGGATGACGATCTTTCTGATAATATACAGTTGTATCTAACATTGTAAGGTGATGACTTTACAATGTTCACTACTATGATGAATATCACGTGACTTGATATTCATGTACATGTCATGATAGTTAGTATTGCTTGAACATTTTGATAGATAGATATCATCAGATGTGATATCTATATTATATCATTATGTTCTTTATGAGATAATCATGGTGGATATTATGAGATGTAATATCTATAGATATGCCATGATCAATTATGGTAGACATCATGATACTTGATGTTAGTGCACATACCATAATTTGGATATACATATAAGAAGAATGTCATGTGACTTGATGTTCTTAAACATATTATATCCTTTGATATCACAAGTTAGGTGATATTACTCATCCAACTAAGGTGAACTTATTAAAATATACTAAGTAACTGATTCAAATGCGGATTCCGGAGCGTATTCCGGAAGCGGATACGGGATGCAAGAACTTTTTATTTGGATGCGGATGCGCGAGGAAACTTGTATATATATATATATATATATATATATATATGCAAAGAAATGCAAGAAACATACAAAAACAAATAATTTAATAGTATGACTATGATACTTCACCCTTTATCAAAATTCAAGATATTTTAAAATTCATATGATATATCAATATGTGCTTGTCCAACATAAGAGTTTAGTCTTGGACAATAAGTTCAAATAGGTCATGTTCCAAAATGATTTGTGAATAAATTCACCTTTAGGGTCGTTTTAGGGTTTCATAGGAAAAAATAACCTAAAAAATCAATTTAGGCACATGCATAATAGGGAACCAAAGTTTTTTTTGGGGTTTTCTTTACATTATTGGCCATTGGGCTTGCGGGTGCTATCAGAACCTGGCCTATGGTTGGCTTCCGGCCAGCTTTCACAGAGCTTTTGGAAGCACCACGTATTCGTCTGCTTCGGATGCGGAAGCCTAGCCTATGCAAGAAGAATCAGTATCTTAGGAAATATATATTCCTTGTCTTCCTTAGATAAGAGGGAGTGTTGAAGTATATAGCTTCGGTCAGACGATTTCTGTGACTAATCTCTCTCTCTCTCTCTCTCTCTCTCTCTATGTGTGTGTGTATATATATATATATATATATATATATATATATATATATATATATATATATATATATATATATATATATATATATATCAATGGAGTAATTCAATATTATTCTGTTATTGATCTCTGAATCTGATCGATGCAGATATATGTTTCATTTGTGAGAAGTTCAAATCACATTCCATGTGATTATCAGCCTTACTGCAGAAGCCAATCCATGTTTGGCTAATAAACGTTGTCGATCATGCTAGTATTATGTGCGGGTAATGCACATCAGTGAATCTGTACATATAGAAACCAATCGCCATTAGCATTTGTTAAGTGCTAATTATCTATGAGAACATACGGTGATGATTGGTCATGTCTCTAATTAGAGACATGCCCATTCACCCCCGTACCTTTTCATATGATTTATATATTCAAATGAATTCATTCTTGCTAGTATCAAAATCAATAAATACTATGCAAGATCTGGAGAATAATAAGTGATTCAGTCATTTGAACATTTCTCATCTTTGATACAACAGTACAAATATAAAGTTTTGAAGTAAATCAAAGCCATATATAGTGAAGTTTGATTCTGCACTTTATCAATCATCAAGTCAGTAAGATTCTGAAATTGAGAATTTATATATTCTCTAATCTGAAATAATCTTAATCTACATGTACACGAACCTATCTTTACTTGCATCCCCATGGGATGATTAATATCCCTAATCCCCAACTCTTGATGTTTCAATCCTTTTATCTTTTAGGAGTTGGTGGATGGAGATATTCTTATTTGTTTTCTTTGATCATAAGGTATGGTGTACTCTTGGCCCTTGATCCTCAATGATTTCTATGGGTTATAAGTATCCCCAATGTCCGACTTCTATTATTTCCTTAATTATTTTAGATTTGGTGATGAGAGGGTATTTTGATTTTCATGTCTTTGGTGTGGGTTATAAGGCATCCTTGATCCTTGATTCCAAACAACCCTAAACTTTGCAACTCATACATTTTTTAATTTTCATTCCCACCCGCTTCCTTGCTCAAGCCTGGTCGTCATTAATGACCTGATTCTCTATGATACTACTCTTCCTTAAGGGTGTTTTTCCACCCCAAAATAGTTGTTCACCTCAATGGTACAAATTTACACACAATTTCACATCATAATTAATGTGATAGTTATATTTTTGAGATGGATGGTCTCCATTTGGATTTTGTAGGATCTAATCTTGTTTAACATGCATCATTTGCAACCTGCAAGTCTTCTTCAACTCCTGAAGCAATAGGGCAACCAACAAAGTGCTATGTATGTTAGTTCATTTTCCAAAAAAATAGGTTGGCCATTTTCTGTTTTCCAAGCAATTGGAAGTCAAGGGAGCCTCTAGGGTTTCAACTTGTGCAAATTTGGTTGGCATTAGAGCAATTTTTTTTCTATAAATCTCAAGGAGGTTAATATTGTAAATCTTGTAGCTGAATTCTCCAAACTTCCATTTGTAGATCTTTACAAAAATTCTAGCTTAGGGCGTCCTCTTGCCACTTTGTTGGTATGGATGAATGAATGATTTTAATGGCGTCTAGGAGAATAAACAACCTAAGGGACCAAGACAAAGCTGACAGCCTTAAGCTATCTCCATATCCTTTTCCATATCTGGTCTTCTTTCATGAATCTTAACCAAAAAACCAGCAGTTTGTTTGATCTTATCCTCCTCGAATAAGCTGTGCATGTTGTCAGCCTTTAAGATGATATCATTTTGAGTCGGAATGTTGTGATAAACTGCACATTCCATGAGAAAGTGCCATTAAGTTTCGATTGCTCTCGTCCTATAAAACTTGCAAATTCTCTCCTCCCAAACCTCTTTGGGTCTCTTCCATCTACCTGTCTTGCATTTGAGATGATGTGATCCCATCCTCAATTGTGCCACTAACAACCTTGCTTTCCCTTTGATAGTACCCTCTAAATATGCTTTCTCACCATGCTCCCCTGTTGGGTTGAACTCTTGAATGTGGATGCCTTTTTCCGACCAGTTTTATTAGTCCACATGTCACTCTGTAACTTTTTCTATGACAAACTTTTTTATGTCCACATTTGTATTAGGACACTTCTGAAGCTTAATGTTCCATTTATTCAACCACTTTGTATTTTGCTTCATCCAAGTTTTCTTTCTAAGGTCAAGATCCTCATCCTGCACAATTTTTGGCCAGTGTCGGTTATGTGAGTTATCAAGTTTCTTTGATAAATAAGTAACCGAGTTATTGCTGATCGCTCCAATGGAAAAGTGCCTGTTAGATATTGGCCCATAAATTGAGATAAGTAGCAAATAAGAAATAGCCAAAATAGATACAAGAGACAAAATTATCCTAGGAAAGCCCTTCCAAAATTGAAGGGAATAACCTAGCCACACAACAAAATAACACTTTATTGATCATAAATGTTCAACTGTACAATGCTTATCGCTTAATGCGATATATATATATATATATATATATATATATAACAAATAGAGAGACTCTTCAAATTACAACCAAAGGTATCTTTAATTTCCCAAAACATGACTCTTCGTGTTTCCATATGCATGCCTCAACGCATGTCATAAGACACATGTCTTGATATTTAATATTACAATTATTAGCATAAGTTTCCTCTTCAGCTGAAGGTGACCATAACGATAATAACACCCATATTTCTAGAGATGAAGGTCTCTTTTGTAGCTACAATCTTCAACACTCCCTCTTAGTGAGAGAGATATCTTTAGCTAAACAGTCACACTGGGCTGCAACCGAAAAATGTCAATGATAAATTTTGATCACATAAATCCAAAACATAGTTCATAGAATCACTCAACATGACAAACCTACAAAAATCACATTCAACTTTCATCATTGACTCACTCAACGCGATGCTGTCATGGAATCTCTCAACATGACAAACCTACAAAATCACAACCAACTTTCATCACAGATTCACTCAACGTGATGCTGTCATGGAATCTCTCAACATGACAATTCTGCAAGAATCACAATCAACTTTGATAATGGACTCTCTCAACGTGATGTTGTCATGGAATCTCTCAACATGACAAGTTAGTAAGGTCTGCAACTAGCATTTTTATCACGGACTCTCTCAACGTGATAGTCATGGACTCTTTCAACATAACTTCTAATTCCGATCACGAAATCTTTCAACGTGATGATGTCATGGACTCTCTCTACGTGATGTTCACTATGAATCTGTCATAAGTGAAAGAGTTATCAGGTTGTCCTTAAAACTTATTTTTAATTTCATGTGATAATAACTCATAAAGTCATAGTTGAAACACTTTTCCAACAAGAGTCTCAAAATCTACAGTACTAACATATGAAAGAGTGGCGGGGATCCAAGGACTCCCTCTAAATCAAAAGCTACTTTGATTATGCAAAGAAGATAGCAAATGAAACCTCCCTTTGAAGCTAAACATCCCCCTATAAAGCAACATTCTCCTTCAGGCTGCATAATCTAATCGTGTTCTGCAACCAATGGAGATTAAGATCAATCAATCATAGGTACCAATAGCATATACTATTTATATATTAAGAACTTACGATCATAAATACTTATCTCTTATAGTCTTCCTTTTGGTGATGACACAAAAATAGTTTTCACTAGTTCAAACTCTTCACTCCATGTGACAACACCTAATAGACTCCTAAGCCTGTCTTGAATAGAGCTCTGAATATTTCAATAGCAACTAGTTTTGACAATAACTTCAAATAAATCCTCACCAACAACAATAGGCAACCTTACTTTTCCTTGTAGAGCCGCCATAATCAAAGGAAACTCAAAATAAGAATTTTCCCCAACCCGGTAAAAGCAACCCCAATCATTTCACAGCTCAAAATTATAATGGCAAATCCAGAACTCGCATGGATGTTAGAGGAGGAATTTGTTTGCCTTTGACAAAAATGCCATTGTACTCCCCTCTTGACTTTAGACTTCGTAGAGGCTTTAGTTGTTCGATGTCAAGGAAATCACTCCAAACACAAACTAACAAAACATTGAAACCGTCAATAGAGAGGAGATAACAGGGCGAGGATTCTTGAATGAACGCTGCTCAATGAAGTGACTTGCACACTAGTTCCCATCTTGACAACTACAAACACTTCTCGAGGATTTTGACAGTGCAATGGATACTTGATCAAATTAGAACATTTTTCCTCAATAATCAAAATTCTTCATTAGATTGTAGAATAGTCTTCGTAGTACGCCAAAGACTTTGAACTCATCCTCTAGGTCCCGTTTGATAACACCCCACTAAGGATTGCTAGGCCAATTTACCATAAGTTAGATTTAACAAAAATGAGAAGAAATAAATATAGAGCCCGAACAATCATAAACAAAAAACGGGTATGATTTGCACGATCATAAACAAAGAGAGCAGATAAATCTCCACCATATATGCTAACTTTTACACATAACCAAAGAAGGCAATACAACAACAAACATTGCAGAAATGATCAGAATGGAAGATACAATCAAAAGACACGATGCATGTCACGGATATGCCATCAAGAAGAGTAAATTTTTCTTCCATTCATCTTGACTAGATTATCCAAGAATTCGAAGGGATTTCACTTGAGCGCACATGGAGACAAAGATAATCAACGTAACCGACTACGTCAATGCATATACGGAAGTACAAACTCAAAAACATTCAACTGATATCACGACATCTTTTAAGAAACGAGTAACCTCAACACACTTAGATTGACTTGTGCAACAACATTGACTCATCCAAAATACAGAATGATGGTCGATCCGTGAAGATAAATCTGAAGCCTTCCGATGAACACAAGAGAGAACCTTGATAAAGTGATATGACTTTTCATGAATGAAGAGATGTGAGCAGAAAAACGTGAGTGAGATAATCCACTAAGCCTGCCAGCAAGGATAAGAAGACATACACAAAAACCTTGATACTGTGAACAATACTCTAGAGAAGCCAAATCATCACAGTGAGATCACACAGTAATAAAAATTAGCACTGGCATGAAGAAAATAAAGTCTTCAGCCACCATGGAATTACGAAGAGAAATGATTGAAGAATTCTCACAGAAGAAGACAAACAACCAATGGTAGCAAAGAATAGAGAATGGCTAGCAGATGTGAAAATAACCAGTAACAGAAATATTACAAAATAAAAAAAAATCTTTGCTCTAGGACTTTTTCAACATTTCCTATTGCTGATATTAACTTGGCTCTGATATTATGTTAGATATTAGCCCAGAAATTAACATAAACAACAAATAAGAAATAGCCAAAGTAGATACAAGAGACACAAAATTACCCTGGGAAAACCCTTCCAAAATTGAAAGGAAAAACCCAGCCACACAACAAAATAACACTTTATTGATCATAAATGTTCAACTGTACAATGCTTATCTCTTGATGCGATATATATAACAAATAGAGAGACTCTTCAAATTACAACTGAAGGTCACTTTAATTTCCCAAAACATAAGTCTTCGTATTTCCACATGCATGCCTCAATGCATGTCATAAGACACATGTCTCGATATATAATATTACAATTATTATCATAAGTGTCCTCTTCAGCTGAAGGTGACCATAATGATAATAATGCCCATATTTCTAGAGATAAAGATCTCTATCGCAGCTACAATCTCCAATAGTCCTAGCCTCCGCCAAAAGAATATTGTAAGGTATGGAGGTATTAACTTTGAAGCTAGTACTGATCAGGTACTTCTGAATTCTTTCTAGCTGTCTCATCCGCAATTTGATATGCTGCCAACCCAAACTTCACAACCATAGAGATCCACCAATGTGACCAACAAACCGAAAAGAGTCCTCTTGGTTTTCTTTGTTTTTTTTGATTTTCCTGTAATGAATATTTGATTAATAGGGCAGCATTCAAATGCATTGCAGGCTTTGTAATGTTCATTTCTTCATTATATATGTATTTTGTAGTTCGGAATGGAAAACTAAGAATGGTGAGTTGCTTAATATCATTATTTGTAGTGTATGTATTTGCTCAACTCATAGCCCTTTGGTTTCCCTTGTAATCTCTCATGGAATTTGTAATCCAATGAATAGTCACTGGTCCTAGAAGCTAATAATCTGCCATGCATCTAAAACGAAAACGTCATTCACCATTAGATTAGGGGTAGTAGGTAGTTTGTATGCACTTCATGATTCTATATTATAACTAGGGAAGTGTATTCAGCAATTCATAATTGTTATCATTTTGGAGAATCATGTTCGACATATCCACATTTTGTGGTTGTGTACTGATGTGCTTCTGAGCTTAGTAAGAGGTCTTGTGTGCATTAGTTTAGTCTTTATTATAGTGACAACTTTGGGATCAAGCATACATTGGGTACTACTGTATGTTTTTTTATTTGTACGTCTTGAGTTCTGATCAATCCTGTTAAAAATACCTCTAGAGAAGCCCTTTTTGGGTCTAGTTGAGACCAAAGTGAAGGAGGGATTATCCACTCTAAAAAATTGGTGCAGTGTTACCCTGCTTGAAACATAACTTAGAGGTTGCTCTGAGTTTGACACCCCTGGCACTTAGAGAATGGGCTGGCTTTAAGGATTTGGGAACCTAAAACATTGTGCACCAACATTATATAAGGACACCTAAGAGGATCCCTTAGTTCAGTGGACTTCCATGCTGGTTGGGTAGGTGTTTCCATGGCAGAATTTTTCAAATTTCTTAATATCAATAACTGACCATCAATATATGCACTTAAAATACTCATCTTGCTTTTGAAATGCTTCATGTAGTTTTCAAACTTGTTATCAGTCCAGGAGTCTGCATCCATGTGGTCTGGTTCTCACCTAAATGCTCTTATTTCTGCATTAGTTTACAAATCAAATTTACTGTAAAACATTTCCAAGCAAACTTAAGATACACAGTGTCTTTTTAATTTTAAAATAAGGGAACCGATTAATGAAATATCACTTGACAGGCCTTTGAAGTCCACAGATGTCTTTTCGAAGGAGTGGAAACGATTTGACCGTTAGCACTTGGGTATTGCCTTGTGATTGGAATAATCAATACTCTATGCTCATTTTGATTGTTTCTTAAATAAATAGCACATGCAGGTCAATTTAAGATTTCGTTTGAAAAACTTAATATAGAATTGTGGGTGCATCATACTTTGGGTATGCTTCCTTGAAGCAATTAGTCCAGTCACTCCACATCCAGAGAAAATGAAGCTTTTAACTGTTAGTTACATCAGTCTTAGATTTAGAATATGATACATGCATGCAGTTCTTCTAAGTGGAAGCAATTATTTTTGCAAGCACTTAAAAATTCCAGGCCTTGATTATGTTTTATCTCTTCAGTAATTGTACATTATTTTAAAGTTTAAATTGTATATGTCCAACAACTACTTTTATTAACAGTAAAGTAACTCTACTTATTTATGACATACCTGTTTTAGTTGGAGACTTGCATGGTGATCTTGTAAAAGCAAGGCACGCTTTGAGGATTGCTGGCGTGTTGAGTGCTGATGGTCAGGATTGCTGGACAGGCGGGAGTACAGTAAGTTTAGCATGTCAAAATGCAGTAAAGTTTTATTACCTTTTCTCATTTTTCTTTTGATTTAGGTTGGACAGTCAAAATTCAGGATCAATGGGAGCATGCCAATTGCACGAGCCAACTTACTTCCTTGCTATTGACTTTCTTTCATTTCTTTTAATACTGCCTTTTCTTTTTAATATTTCATTTTGGTCCATAAGCAATGAAGCTCATAATGGGTTTAGAGAAACCACATTGGCATTGAAGCAGGCATAAGATTTTTACTAGCTCTAACTTCTCCTCGAAGACTCCAATGACTTGAAGCAATCAAGTGTGAGTAAATGTTGTAATGAAAGACTCAAGTACTCCAAAACACAATATATGATCTCATTCCAAATTTAGGACAATTCCTTTAAAAAAAATATGGTTATTAGGAATGATCTCCAATTTAAGGGAACTTCATAGAGAGATCCAAGAAATGAACTGAACAAATCTCTCGGGAAAACACTATTGTGTTGTACAATGCATTGCCTTTACCATAATTTGGGATTTTTGTAGACTAAACTAACTGAAGTAGACACCTAAATATAAGCAAACCAAACAACTAAATGACCAAACCACTTGGGTTAAATGACTCAAGGCAGACCTACAAATTGACTCCTTTAATTAAACTAAACAACAAATTGCCCTCCTCCAAACAAATCTCAAGTCGACTGAGTCAAGGCTAACTAACCTCTTGGCTCCTAAGTGTTGAAGTTAGGTAGCTGCAGGAGCTATCTCCATACCCGCAATGGTTATTCCTATCTGAAATTGTTGTCTCGTCAGCAGTGATATTGCAGATGCTCATGTATGTTCATGTCTACAACTCATTGAAGAAGGTTATCTAGTTGTATTTGTAGAACTACATAAACTGTAGCATCAATGTGATTGTGTTTGTAGAATTTCATGATAGCAGAAGTCTTCTATTCTTATTGGTTCTTTTATATGCTGTAGTATTGTTCCTTGGAGGCATAAAAGAGTGCCATCTCTAGCTCATTTTTTTCTTGGTAACTGTTGTATTATGTCATGCCAGTTTGGTTATAGAATGGCTCATGTTTTTACCTGTCAACAATTCATGCCTTTTGACAGACTTATTCCTCGCATGCTACCTTCTTTCATATCGTATTTGTTATAGACACTTGTTGTCCTGGCTGTTCAAGCTCTAGAATGGAACCTTTCATCTATGTGGAGGACCCCATCATTGATGACAGTGATTAAAGTCATTGTGTGATTGAAAGCTTTTGAATATGTAACAACATTTTATAGTATCTGTTGACTGTTCATGCCTTAAGTTAGTTTCTTGATCTTTTGGTATTCTCCTATGTTTGACGATTCAGTAGTTGAGCTTGATTTGAGATCACGGTGATTGTCATTCAGGGTATATACTGGTTTGAAGAAAGTGTGCCATGGCTGATGTTTTATTTTCGTAGATATTGTTGGTGAATATTCACTTTGTGGTTATTATATGCGCTCATTGGTGATTGTAGAAGATATTTTGTATGCTTTACATGTTAAGAAGCCTATATATATATATATATTTATAAAAGACATTCTATTGGTGATTGTTAAGTGTTAACATTCTCATTGATTATTCAATAAAGAATCAATTTTGAGTGTGACTGGGTTTTTTATTCCCTCAGGTTGGAGGGTTTTCCTAGGATAAAATTCTTGTGTCTTTTAAGATTTTTGCATGTTATTTCTATGCATTTCTGGTTCTAGATTTAACATGGTATCAGAGCCAGGTTGGGCAAGATTGAGAATCAGAATAGGACAATTGGATATTAGAAGAATTATGGAATCAATGGGTGAAGCCGATATATCACTAGTTTAAATCTATTGGCTTTAGTGCGATTTTATTTTTAAATCAATACATTTGAAGGAGATCAAATTGCTAATAGTGCCAAGAAGCTGATTTAATGCTTGCTATATTACATATAAAATTCTTGTGAAGTATTCAGAGTGGTTTGCTATATTACATATAAAATTCTTGTGAAGTATTCAGAGTGGTTTTCTTTCAAGAACCATTTCATGTTTCTGAGCTGTAGTCTTGGATGAAGGGAAAAAATCTTTTGAGAAAGTTATTGTTAGCATGAAATGATTTGGATAGTAAGTTACAGAAACGTGGAAAGTTATTGTTATGGACTTACATGCAACTCAAAAAGAAATCTGGAGACTATTAGGCGGAGGAGACACAAAACAAATCATCTCAGAATTTGAGAGGTCACATGCTATTTTCCATAGTTGCTTCATAGCTATTGTGTTTGTTTGGAAGCAGCCAACCATTTGATATGTTATGATGCCTGAGCAACATTTTTTTTCTAACATTTATGCATTATTCATTAGAAATCTGAGGCATAACTATTTGTTATTGGAAGTTCATTGCTGAATATTCCACCTTTATTTCAATCTTGTTTCTTATAGGAGCAAAGTGTAGCTGCCGAGAACAATGTAAAGAAAAATTGAAGCAATCTAATTGATGCCATGAGAAGATGATGGGGAGTTTAATATTACCGAGTATCAATAGTTCTGAGAATTTGTAGCAAATTATCATTTGCCCTGAGCTTCATCATAATAGGTTTTTTGGTGATTATCAATGTATGGTGTTGCAAGAGTCAAGTATATAGTTACCTGTGTATTCCTGGTATAACTTGCTGTGGAAAGTCTGAATGCTCTGACAGTCATTTTTAGGAAGATAAGCTATAATATACTTTGTAAATGCAACTTGGAGTTCGGATATCAGAGTGTCTTATATGCATATATGATTGATCCTTGAGGGTTTTCTGAATTAGAGTTATTGAAAGGAGCAAAGCTTGTATGGGTTGTGTTTGTAAAGGTGCCATCTAAATGTTTCCATTGATAAAATTGGTCATTGCAATATAAGTTGCAACTGACGCCATATTGATGTTGTGTCTTTTATCTCTTCATGCTATCAAGTCTCGAAGAAGCAAAGAAGATATTGAGCTACCTGGTTTGGGAATACTAACAGTCATCAGATTTTAGTTTTGAAAAATCATCTTTATGTGCTCAGACTCTTCTTTTCATTCAAACCGATTTCTTGGGAGCAAATATAATATTCATAGGATCACTGCTAGTTGCAATAGAAGTTATTGTGCATTCTTGTTATATTATTAGTTGGATCACAACAAAGGTTCGGAATAGGTTCATCTAGTGGATTGTATATAATGTGAGGGCTTTTCTATTGGCACTGATGTGAAGGGATGGTAATGCTTCTGGGCATCATGGCTCAAACCTATAATGTTTGTAGCTGTGTGGATACAATTTCTTGCATATTTCTGTTGGTAAATTCAGCATCTTAACATACTGTTGTTGTTGCTATATTGAACATATCTGAATATCTGAATCTTTAGGTGCGAAGATTAGGAAAGAACAAGGGGCAAATTGTGAGGAAAGAACAAGAATTATTTATTAAGTAATAATTCTTTTTCATTTTGCATAACCGGAGACATCTCTTTCTTGAAGAATCTATTCAGATTGTTTAGTGATATTTTTCTTCTAAAAGGAGGAAATGACATTTAAAGGGAGTTGAATTCCAAGAATTCAAGGCTTGAGTTGAGATCATTAAGGTTCTAAGATTAATAGAGGTGAGTTCACTTTCAGAGAATTTCTTTGCAATCTCTGAGGCAATATGGATCAAGAGGGAGTTTTGTGACGTAGTGAAGATGTCAGCTAAATGGGTTGCAGTGTTGCAGAGAACAAAAATGCACAGTCAATCTGGATTTGACATTGGCAGCTTTGCAAACTTTCAGTATAGAGTCAAAAATGCACAGTCAATCTGGATTTGACATTGGCAGCTTCGCAAACTTTCAGTATAGAGTGTTCTGGGATGAGGTTGAGTTGGATAGTCCTGGACTTTAGCACATTATAAGTTACGGAGGTGTGTGTTGGATATAGTTCCTCTAAGGCAAGCATTCCAGACAATCTTTGGACAAGGAGGCTAGGAGGCTGATGCATGCGCTTGGAGATTCAGAGGGAGCTTGAGTGACAGATGGAGAGTGCCAAGTCCTTTGCAGAGGATCAACAAGCCCAATAAGCAGTATGGCTTTGAAAGCTGATTGTTTGGCTAAACATCAGAGTCAACTGCAATTTATTGTGATAATCAAAGTTGTGAGAATGCTGCCTCCACTGAGAGGTAGTCTCAAGATTCAGCTGTTCTTATTATGTGCTATAATGCATTTTTCTTTGAGACAGAAATTTGAAGTGAAAGCCCTTGCAATGCATTTTTATCTGAGATTGAGAAATTTGAGGTGAAAGCTCTTCTAATGAATTTTTCTGTGAGACAGAAATTTGAGGTAAAAGCCATTATAATACATGTTCCTTTGAGACAGAAACTTGAGGTAAAAGCCCTTATAATGCATTTTTCTCTGAGACAAAAATTTGAGGTGAAAGCCCTTGCAATGCATTTTTCTTTGAGACGGCAAAATTTGAGGTGGAAGCCTTGATTGCTCTTTTACTCATGGGAGTAGCCATAGTGGATGTCAAGTTGAGAGACTCAATGACAACATCACATTGAGTGACTCCATGATGAGAGCTTTTGTTTATTTCACACATGGGAGTAGCCATGGTGAACATCATGTTGTGTGGCTCCGTGATGTGAGCTGCTGTTTATTTAACACATGGGAGTAACCATGGTGACATCATGTTGAGTGATTCCATGATACTATCACATTGAGAGACTCTATGATAAAGCTTTTTTTCTTTTTCTTCACAATGTGTGTGGACTGTCATGTTGAGAGACTCCTGAGATGAGCATCTAAAAAATATATCTCCTTTGCTAAGGGGGAGTGTTGAAGTTAGTTAGCTGCAGGAGCTATCTCCATATCTACGATGGTTATTTCTATCTGAAAATTTTGTTTCTTTAGAATTGATATTGCAAATGCTCATGTATGTTCATGTGTGCTACTCATTGAAGAATCTGATCTGGTTTTATTTGGAGGACTGTATAAAATGAAGCATCAACGTGATTGTGTCATCTCAAGCTCATTTTAATTGATTCTGTTTTAATCTTGGTCACTCATTGTAATCGGGGCTCCTATATAAATCCCACTCATTTGTAAGAGAGAATTGTTGTTAATATCCTGCCAAATTTTCCCTATCATTCATTGTTGTGTCTTGCATGGTTAATAATTGTGATCTTGCTTGGGGTATTGCATGGTAATCTACAATCCTCACTTACAATAGATTAAATTTCAAGTTGTGAATGCATCTGCTTATTAATTATAAGTCTGTCTTGCGTGGTTGAATGACATTTATATGCACTAAACTTCAATCCATATTTGGATCTTTGATTTGCATCCATAGATGGGATTAAGGAAATAATATTGATCTGAAAATCATTTGAACACACCTTAGAAGCTTGCACTACGTGAGCGGAGTTGATGACAAGACTGCATCTAGTAGAGTCCAAGGATATTCGCTCTTTCTTGCATCCTCAGGTTGAAGAAAGTAGTTTAGATTTGCAAGTTTAAATTCATTGCATTCATAATTTGGAAGTCAAAAATATATTTTTATTGCACATTGTGAAGCCATATCATTCAAAGTCCAGTTGACAAAGTCTTAGTGAACAATGTAAGTTCCCTCGTGATACAATCATATCACATAAATATCACTGAGTATCCACATTAAGAAAGAACCTTGAGTCACCTTATGATCTTTCATTGCAATCTTAGTGGTGTCTTCATTCAAGAGAGAATTCAATATTTAGTGTTTCATCGTGAGATGTTAAGTGTTCTATCATGTATGTTGTTAGGGAATAAAACTCACATCAATAGGTAGAAAATGTGGATGAAGGATCATGATCTTACATTCTGAAACTTACACTCTTTTATTAAAATAATACTGCGATATCTAGTATAATGATGAATTATGTTTTTAGGATAGTGTTTAGAAACATTCTTGTTTCATTCAGTTGGGTTTTCTTTTTTAGTTGTCGATCGTTTCGGTTATGGAAAGATCTTTTGTAATCTCTTATTTAAGGAGTTTTTCACTCCTTTGTTTAAATTTTGAATATTTATCATTTTGTGTAATAGACAGATGTATATTTTTGGCGATTCTTTTAATAATAAAATTTGTGATCTCTTTAAATTTTTAGAAGTTTTTGAACGGTTTTTGGATAAAGATCATGGGACTTATTTCTTCTTAAAGTTGTGGGCTTGTTTCTTTTGCAAATTGCAGATTTTTACAAAGAGAAAATGGGGGTTTGTTTGCTGAGAAAAGTTTTAACTTATTTCTGTAGAATCACATGTATCAATCAGAGCAAAATCACAACTTGTTTTCTGAAGAAAAGCGAGGCATCATCTTTAGCAAAATCACAAGTTATTTTCTTTCTGAAAATTGCTTTTTTTCCCTTTATTTGCGTGACCTGAGTTGCTGCATGAAGGGTTTTTTGACACTTTGTCAACAAAATCATGGTTTTATTTGTGGCTTTTTGCTGCATCTAGGCGGTGCAATCAGTTTCTTCCTACAATACGCTTTGTACTGCTGCCACAGCTAAGGTTTCTCTTATCTTTTTCCTGTGACTTAGGGTTTTTTTAAAATTGTTTTTGTTGTTTCTTTGGGTTTAGTTTCTGCTTAGAACACCTTGTCTAGGATTTTTCTGATCAGATCAAGGGTTATAGATTTTTTTCCAGATAATCGTGATATCCTTTGCTTGGTCTAGGGTTTGATGTTTTTTGGAGAGAGTTGTGATGTTCTGCAGCAAGGTTTTTACAAATTTTTAACTAAAATCCTAGGTCACATAAATTTTGAATGGTTTTTTACCTAGTTACCGGATTCGTGCATTTACCCTCGGATCCGGATTCGGATCCAGATCCGCGTATGGATCCTTGAGGATCCGTAATCCTGCCTGTGGATCCGTAAGGATCTGCGGTGTGCAGATCCTTACGGATCCACAGGCAGGATTACGGATCCTACCTGGATCCTCGAGGATCCACGCACGGATCCGCGTGAATCCGTAGCAGGGTCCAAAAAATTTGCAAAAAAGTGGGCCTAGCCTCATTTTTTAATATATATTTTTTTCTAAAGGCCCTAAACCCTAAAAACGACCCTCTAAATCACAATGCAAGTTCATTTACTATCTATAATCATGAATGTGTTGATTTTCTTTATAATCATGAAAATAGATTAATTATCAATGTCATTGATCAAGTATACTAGATTCATAGATGCATACTATGAAATGATTTAGTTTTAGACTTATGTATATTTCTCTTATTTTTTAGTATATATAATGCATATATATATATATATATATATATATATATATATATATATATATATATATATATATATATATATATATATATATATATATATATATATATATATATATATATATATGTGCAAGAATCCTCCACAAATCATAATTGGGAAAATAAAAAATCCCCGAATCCACGGATCCGATTCCGTGCCCGAATCGGATTCTTGTCACGAATCGGCAACTAAGGTTTTTTACAATAATTGTGGGTTCTAGTTTCTCTATTTTTTTCCTGATATTTTATCAATAAAAATTGCAGGTTTTTGGGTTTTTAGAAGTTTTTCTAGAAAAAAATTCACTCTTAGCTGCTGTTTTCTTTGTTTTTTGTGACTTTGTATGATGGGAGGGATGGCTTCATTTCCCAACATCAAGTTGGAAGTAAGAAATTTAATGGCAAACTACAACACCTACAAACACTGGATGCTCAACATTTTCCAATGCAGGTGTCTTGACCAGATTTTGCTGGGTAAATTAATTTGTTCAGTAGTTGCAGGTAAATACCAAGACAATTTTGACAAGTATAATCGTTGAAGATATTATGCTCATCAAGTTATTTGTCATAGACATGATGGCCTCAAGAAGCTCCCTCAAACAAGACATCTATAGAGATTTGGAGTCATTTGAAATCTCTGCACGAACAGTCAGAAAAAGGCATGCCTTCTTCCTTAAAAATATCTTCTCAATCATGATGGATGAGAAAATGTTTTTGTATGATCATTTGAGAAAATCAAAGACATTTGTGATCAACTTGAGGTCATTGATTGCAAGATGGAAGAAGATATCATTGTCATTGCACTTAAAAGATTACCACAGCTGTATGAGCATTTAATAGAGACTCTGAACATCACATCTACTAATGTTGACCTGAAGTTTGATGATTTGTGCAAAAAATTATTGTAGCGGGATGGATGGAAGATGGAGTTTGATAGCAGCAGTGTCTTAGTAAGTGTGGAACATGCTTTTACTACCAAGGACAAGGCAAAGGCAAAGGCAAGTCTACTCAGTAGAATGAATAAGGAAAACTTGATGATTTTTCAAAGAATCTGAAATCTATCACCTATCACTGTTGTGGTAAACTTAATCATATAAAGATGTTCTGCAGAAAGTGGTTGGCTGACCAAAAATCAAACTAGGGAGGGTCTCAATAGAAGGCTCATGTCATAAAGCATTTAGAGGGGTCAACCTTCTATGCATTCATGACCAAATGACCAACAGATTATGGAAAATCTTTTGCTTGGTATATTGATTTGGGAGCATCTCAACATTTGACAAACAAGAGACATTGATTCATTGAGTATAAAGGCAATGTTCAGATAACAATTGGACAGAGAAATCTTGTTTTAAGCAATGCATGATTTGTTTTAGGTATGGAGCTCAATTTTCCCTCAATGAGTCATATTATCTTTCATTATTCCAAGGTGGATGTCATCTTTGGTTTACAAAAGTGTCATATTGTTGACAAGCAGTCTAAGAAATCTGTTGCAATTGGCATTGAAGAGCATTGGTTGTATCGGTTGGTTGATATTGAAGAGGTTTAGGATCATGCATTGGCTGTAGAGAATTCATCTTTTATCAGTACTCTTTGGCATCAACTTATGGCCATCTGAATGTATTTCTTCTTTCTCATCTGACTTGATAAAAAGTGGTAGAAGGCTTACCTGAGATCCAACGGTAAATATAAGGTGTTTGTGGAGCTAGCCAAGAAAGGAAGCAATACGAAACTTCATTTTTGGAAGGCCAAGCTTGGAGAGCATCAAAGGTCTTCCAACTGGTTCATGTATATGTTTGTGGACCAATTAATACTGCATCAGTCACTGGTGCTAGGTATTTGTAATGCCTCCTTTTAAAATATGTTGAAATATTGAGATAATTACTTCAATTCCTCACACTGACACTCTAATCTTTGCAATTGAGTTATGCCATGGAGAAAATGAACAATATCACTTGCTATTTCTAATTAAATCAATATGTATATCTATCTATCTAATACTGCATCAGTCACTGGTGCTAGGTATTTGTAATGCCTCCTTTCGGATATCTTGAAATATTGAGATAATTACTTCAATTCCTCACTCTTACACTATCTAATCTTTGCAATTGAGTTATGCCATGGAGAAAATGAACAATATCACTTGCTATTTCTAATCAAATCAATCAATCTATCTATATATCTTTGGTAAATGATATTAGCTTCTTCTAATATGTTAATGGAACTTATGCTATATCAACTAGTAGCAGTTTCTAATATATCAATATGAAGTATGCTACGGAGCATGTTTTGCTATCGCTTACAACAATAGAAATTTACTGCTTCTGATATATACATGTGTGTAATGATATGTTGCTATTTCTGATATAGTGATATGGATATGCAATGGATAGGGTTTGCAGAAAAATATATTGCCAGGTCTGATGCAGCAATAAGGATATGCAAATGTAAAGTTATCACCTATGCTGATTAGTTGCTGTTCTTAATATAATAACTTATATGCTTGCAATGATGGTGCTGTCTCTGATCTCTCTGTATATGTGTGCAACCGGTTATGCCAAATATGGCAGTTGCTCAAATGAGCAGATCTAAGAATAGATATATAAGAGAAAGTTATCAAATTGATGCCTTGAATGAATAATGGGAATGCCTTCGTATATCTGCAATCTTGAATGAGGAGTCACTTTGGTAGTTTGGAGAACTCATATCTCATGCGCTCAGGTAATCACCACCCTTTATAACAGCTTTTAATCTGATTAGTTTCCATATTATGTCTAAAGCACTCCATTATAATGACAAATTGATTTTTGAGCTGAGTTTGTTTTATTTTTAGGGTTTCTTTACTTTATACCTTAGGTTTTAGATTTTTCTATAAATTAGATGAGATTGTCAACTCAGGGTTCATTATTATTAGGTGGAAGAATTTTTGGGATTTTTGGAGGAAAAGAAAAAGTAATTCAAAGCTGGAATTTTCAGTTGAAGTTTTGTTTTCTCTTATTTTCAAATTGCTTCATAGTTTTTAGGTAGGGTTTTGAACCTTTGTAATTCCAATTTAAAAAGAAAGAAAGAACTGCAATTGTTGAGTTAGAGTTCTCTTTATTTTTGAAGTTCATTCTTTGAGGCTTTCTTTCTTCAACTTCGATTATTGTCTTCTTCGTGCTAGTATTAGTTTTCATGTATTATTTTTGAGAATTTTATATTTGATTGTTTAAAGAATTATTCAAGTTAGTCTTTTGGAGCTTAGGGTTTGCATATTCTTTTTAGAAATTCTATTTGTAGAAAAATTTAAAGTCAAGTTGGACATTAGTAAACAAATTATTTATTCTTATGCAATTGAGACTTGTGTTATGATTTGATTACTTGGTGTATTTTATTGTATTGTTTGATGGTGTTTACTTGGGGAAACTATGTTGGCTTTAGGAATGGATAACAGAGGTCTGAGAATTGATTTTTCTTTTGACTTCTAATGTTGGTCATGATCATTATACCTAACCTTATTTTGACCATCATTATTTTTATACAATTGTATGACTTTTGTTCTTTGGTTTTATGATGAGAATCTTTATAACCATTTTGAAGTCTTGATTGGATTTTGTATGGCTTGTGGTCTCTATGAGTGTTCTCATTTACTTTCTTGTGTATCAATATTTATTTCATTTGACCATGAAAGGTGATGACTGTTACTGTGTTGAGTCTGATTTACTTGGTCACCTCGAGTTCTACTATAATTGTTCTATGTTCTGAATGATTATCTTTATGAATTATGTTCCTTTATGGTTGCAGGGATGTTATTGATACGTTGGTTATCTTTGATCTTATGAGATTCTGTGGATTGTTATTATCTTTAAGATATCCATAATGGGATGGATGATCTATGGTAGTGTCTATATTGAGATAGACAGTTTGATCCTTGCAGATGATGTGATTTTATCTACTATGCTCCATTGTTTTTCTTTGGTGATCATCACGATTCAAAATTTAATGATTTATGAGAACTTTTTATGGTTTTTGTTTTGTCTTTTCTTTATTTATTTTGACTGGAGCATTGGGGTAGGTTATCTAAGTATATAAAGAGGAAGTGACTTGCAATGGAGCTCGGGGCCCTAAGTGGCTGTCAGGGTAACCCATTGTAAGTAAAACTTAATAAGTGATAACTAAATTTCATTGAGAGATTAAAATGAATTAATAAGATTTATGGTTCCTCACTCATACCTTGAGTGCTAGTACATACTAGGATGGAGCTTGCGATGATGCTCGATTGAGGTCTTGCATAGTAAGTACCCTAGTCTTTAACGAAAGTATTTTTGGCACTGCATAGAATCATTAGGGGGACATGGTCTAGAGAGGCTGCTAGGTAACCTTAGAGTTGGCTTGTGTGACTACACTTCCTTGTATGCATCTTTTGTTTCCTACTTGTGGTGGTTGTTTTTGGATTAGTATGTATTATCTTTTCACTATGAGTATTACACTTTGAGATAAAGAGCTTTTTAGGATCCCATCCTTAGTTTATATGATTGGTTTTTGTGACTTGATTATCCAAGTGGGGTTTGTTATCTCCTCAACAAGGAGGGAGTGGGCCTTCTTTGGGGTCAGCGACATCGGGTGGTAGTGTTACTTTTACCATTGAGATTGTTTTTGATGTCCTATTCCAGTGTTGAATGATCCTTGTAGCAGTTCCAATATCTTGTTCATCTTTGGAGACTTGCTCTATTTTTCTCACATTATTCTTGTATCTTGTTTTAACATAGTAAGAACCCTTAAAAAGGAGTCTCAAAATGTAGTAAGAACCTTCATGAATGTTACTGATATCAATAGCAAGATTTATGCTCTCTCAAACTATGATAAAAGATATTAAGAGCAGAATGCTCGCAACTTATCCAAAGCACCTGGGAATCACCGGCAATGAAGCCACAAAATGGTGAAGAGGTGAAAAAGGGCAGAGAACTCATAAAATTTTAATGCACCTGGGACTCACTAGTTGGTAGCCATGAAATGGAGAAGAGGTGGAATAAATCTACAAGAAAACAAAGGAGAAATCAGACATGAATAACTTAAAAGAAATATACCTAACAACTCATGCTTATCCCTATAATGAAAACTATTGTCAAGTTGAGCAGTGGTGATTGGGTTGATGAACCCATTGGAAATCCTTGGCCAAGGTAGTTTATAGGCATGTTTTCCATCTAATGATCACTTGATGTCAGTAGTGCGAGTTATGTAAGCATGTCCGTTTGATAACTGAGCAGACATTCAAAAAACTAGGATGCTTAGGTGGTTGGACTGAAGAACATCCCAAGCCCGATCCCAAGGTAGGGAGGGCCATTTTAATTTAATAGAATGAGTGGGGATAAGTATGGTCCGAGGTTGGGAGGTTAAGCCTATGTCAATGCTTCTAACTAGATAAAGATTCTCTGATGATACTTGTATGTTCCTTTCATTCTTTTCTTGTTAAGCATTTAGTTTACAATTATTACAATTGATCATGAATACAGTTATGCTAGTTAATCGTTAATCTATTTATTTCAGCTGAACATGAATATAGTTGTGAACAGTTAATTGTTGATCTAGTTATTACAGTTGATCATGAATATAGTTATGCTAGTTAATCATTAATCTATTTATTTTAGATGAACATGAATACAGTTGTGAATAGATAATCATTGGTCTAGTTATTTCAATTGAATGTGATTACAGTTATTTTCTGTTAATTGTTAAAAGCAGTTAATGTCATGTGAAAATGATTCAGTTGTCTATCTAAAAATGCTGGGAGTTTTTAGTTTAAATCGCCTTTGATTTAGATATGAAAATCCGTTTGTTACATACGTTATGGAACCCTTGAGATTTTTAATTTATGTTCTTAGTTACATTATGTGTAGGTGTTATCTTGTGTTACTTTTTTCCACATTATTCTTACATTACTGTTTGTAAACTCTTCATAATAAAATATTCAGTAAACTTAGTTGCATGTTTTAGGTTAATCTCTCTTGGGTTCCCTAGTGGGGCATTACACCTTCATTAGTTAACCCTCGCAAATTTTGAACTCTTGATAGATGCTTAGTCTCTTTATCGGTAATGTAATAGTTGATTTTATTAGTTCAACATCATATGATCATATCGAGTCCTTGATAAGAACCATGATTCTTCTTGTTATTGATCCATATCCTAGTTGTCTTTTTTAATCCTATTTGGTCCTCCAAGGATACTTGATCTGGTTATAAGAAATGCATATGAGGGCTATATACATCTAAGAATGGCTTGATAAGTTTAGTTAAATAATTTATTATTTATTAGTCATTTCTCTATCATTAAATAGATCATTTAGATTATTTAGTTTATACACTTTATGTTATTCCTTTAAGCCCAAGACTTCTAAAACCATAATTGAATAATTCCGAAATTTTATACTTCCTTGTCATCACATGACAAATTCAGGCCTCCTCTAGTCCACATCATCCCTGCACTTCATCTGCCACATCATACATATGTGGCTAGGGAACTTGATTTATTTAATAATTAAATAGTCTAATTTTCTTCAACAAGTATCCTTAGTCATAAAGGGTAAGAAGGCTTATGTGTCCTTATGTGACTTAGTCTTTTCCCACCTTTCCTATTATCTAGTCAATTGTCCCTCCACCTCATCTAGTCAAAGCTGACTCATAGGGCGCTTGTTTCACAAGTCCTACTTATCCTCTCACATTCCAAGAAATCAGAATGATTCTTCCTCCAACTCTCATAGTCTTGCAGAGACATTTGACAAGTGCCTTCTCCTTCCACATATTCCTCTATATTATTGAGGAGGAACATCTTCCTCCCATTCTCTCACATTCTAACCATTTTCTTTTATTTATTTCTCCATTCAACCAACTTAATTCTAGCCCTTCATCTTTCCAAGATTCAATATCAACCGTTGCTTTATGCTACATGAGATCAAGGCCATCAAATGCCTCTAAATGTACCTCATTTGCCCTCTTTTAGAGTTAGCAATTCACATTCTTGGAGATTTTGATCACAGTTTGTGATTTTTAGATTATCAGTGTACCGTCGGCTTTGGTTGAATAATAGCATCATATTAACTTCACAACATCATTTTAGCATAATATTCTCTTGTTAGAATCATGGCAATAGCATTATCTTAATCCATCACCATATTAGCTTGCATTTTTATCAGCATTATCCTATTCTTTTGGCATTCTAGAATACATCTAGTTGCATTTTAGCTACCACTATCAAATCTCATTGGAGTCATCTGGGAAGCATTATTTTCTAAGAGAAAAACCAACAAAACAAGATTTCAAGAGAGAGGATAACACTAAAATAAGGTTGAAGGAATTTGTAATAAGGCATTTTTTGATTTCCCTCTTCTAAGTTTCATTGATCTAGTTGTTTAAAGATAGGGTTTTAGAATATTTTGTAGTGTATTTGTGAATCCACTAGTTCTACATTTTACAAGTACACAAGGGGACATTACAACATTTTCTTTTGTTTGTTGATAATTTTAGCAGGAAAGTATTGGTGTTTTTTCACAAGACAAAAGTAGACGTGTTTAATGAATTTTAGAAGATTAGATCCGTAGTAGTAAAAGCCTCAAAATTTCCAATCATCACTCTTTATTTTGATAATGGGGGTTTGTTGTGTTCCAACAAATTTACGAACTTCTGTTTTGGACATGGTTATATATGCCAATTCACCACATCATATACCCCCTAATAGAATGCTGTCATTGAGAGGAGTCATACCATTACAGAAATAACCCATTGTATGTCGGAGAACAAGAATGGTCCGAAGAAGTTTTAGACTAAGACAATTTACATTGCAATGTACCTTATTAATAGGTCTTCAACACAAGCCATAAAAAAAAATGACCCCAAAGGAAGCATAGTCTCAGAAGAAACCTCAAATCAACCATCTTAAGGTTTTTGGTTGTATTCCATATGTTTGGACTCTTAATGCCAAGTAAACCAAACTTGACTCTAGTCAGAAGTTAATGCTTACATGGTACAATGACTATCATAAAGCCTACTGGCTGATTGATGTGAGCACTGATCACCTAGTTTTCAGCAGGGATATAATCACTTATGAAGAAAGTGGGCCTTTTTAGCTCTCCTCTCTTGTCAATGGTCCTGAAGAGCAGCCTCTAAAGGCTTCAGATTTAGGTTTTTAACTTCCATTTGCTTTACTTGAAGGGGGAGGATTCTATCGACAATTTTGAATTCGTGAAATCTCCCAAGGAAGTACTAGTATAGATGATTTTCCTTAGAACAATTTGGATTAGCATCTAGATAATATATTTTAACTCAGCCTGTGTCATGGTGATCATGCTGTTTTGGATGATGGTGTTTCTACAATAGTGATGTTCAGGGTGATAAACTAGTTGAGTTATAGTGAACTTTTCTCGTGTGGCTACCATTTGAGTGTTTATGAACCCCAAACTTATTTAAAGGTGAAAGGTAAACCTAAATGGGAAAAGGCTATGGAATCCAAACATCAAATTAAAAAAAAATTAAACTGGGTCCTTTCAGATCTTCCACCATGGAAGAAACTAGTTGGCACCAAATAGGTGTACAAAGTCAAGTTCAAGTTTGATGGTATGCTTGATAAATACAAAAACACGGTTGACAGCTAAGAGATTCTTGCATTGAAGGAATAGACTTTGAGGAGGCCTTTGCTTGTATAGCAAAGATGATCATCGTCCCTCTCATTCTAGTGATGATAACATAGTTTTCTTGGAAAGTCCATCAAATGGACATAAAGAGTACTTACCTCAATAGAGATTTGGAGGAAAAAGTGTACATTAAACAACCTCAGGCTTTTCAGTCGTAGGAAATGAGCATTAGGTATGCAGATTGATGAAGGCTCCATATGGCTTGAAAGTTTGAAAAAGATACCAAGGCATGGTACACAAAGATTGATGGGTATGTGGATGAACATGGGTTTCACTGTATTCCTGCATGTCATTGGTAATGATATCATTCTTCCTGTTTATGTGGATGGTATTATCATTACAAGCAGTAGGGCACATTTGCTTGAGAAATTTAAATTCAATTTGTGTTAGGCTTTTGATATGACTGTTGGGTGGATATTTTGCAAACGACAGTTTTGGGTAAAAATTTAGTCGCAAAATAGGATGACCAACCACAGCGTGTGAGACAGAGTCTCTCCTACCTTAAAGGGAAGGCTCCCCCTTTTCACCATTCCTTGGATCAACTCAAGGTAAGCAAGAAGTCGAGAGATCTTAAACAGGGTGTTACTAATATCCTTTCTTCTTAACTTTCAAGAAAGGATCCACTTACTCGTAGAATGAATAATGGGCAAGGTAAATCTCTACCTACACTTCTATCAAGAGCTGGAAACAGTGATACCGATAAATCTTCACTAACTCAAAGGCTAACTAAAACATACCAGTTTGGCTCTAAGTCCAGTTGTACTTCTATATGGTAAAAGTTTTACAATTAGGGCACAAAGACTCCTAAAAGTAAGAACAATCTAACTATTTTGCAAATTAAGATGAAAATACAAGCCACAGACAAAGCATCTAGCAATGGATTTTCACAATTGTTCCTGGTCAAAGCTCGGGCTTCAATTGTTTCTTAACTCTCTATGCTCTTTTATTGAACACACAATAATAACATGAATCAAGACAATAGGCACAAATTATAGTCAAAGCTTCTAATTTGTTCTATCACAATTGCTTCCAGTCAAAGCTTCGAATCCAATTGCTTCTTTTATTCACTTTTCTCCCAAATTCGTACTACACAATCAAAGTTATGCTTGCACAAATGTGGCAGAGCTTTCTTGCATACAACAAAAGATAATTTTTACAATGAGGGGGCACTCCTTTATATAGGCAAAGAAGTTGAGAAAAAAGGGGGAGGAAAAAGTGGGAGCAACTCAACCAATTTTGACCAAGCCTAACTACAGAAACTAAAGGATTACATGCAACTGCACGTGCAACTCACATTACATCTTTTACATACACATGTAACTCGTATTACATGTAATTACACTTTTTCATTTAATACATCTTCTCCAACTACAAACATGAAAGAAGAAGAAAGAAGACAGAAGAGAAAAGAACAATTCTGAAAGGACTTGTACTTGACGATGCAATCCTAGATGATAACAGGATTGGGAGTTCCTGTACCTTGTATTGCTGCATTCACGTTGATAATCATAGTGTTGCGTCTTTTGATAACCTCTAGCTGTCTTTGATGAATTGTCCATTATCATGTGGAAACTTGATGTGATCCATCTTTTCTCGCTCAAGTTGTCGTGAATTCTCCTTTGTAGATCAGCACAAATTGGAGTCTTTGACACTTTGGAAACCTTCTTGACAATGTTCGGATGTACACTCAGAACAACTTTCTATCAACACCTTTAACTCCTTTTTTTTTTTCGAAGTAAAGTGCTTGGCGCATGGGAATGCGTGTAAATGGAGATTGCCGATTTTCAAAAAGTGACTTGGGCTTTCAAGATGTCACTGCACGAAAAATGGATTACATGTAAATGCAACATGTAACGGAAGGTGGAGGGTGAAATGAGATGCAAATGTGAGTGAAAGATACGCTTTACATACATATGTGGATGAAGGCTAAGATGGAAAGCATGGAAAGATACGGAAACATGTATTTGCTCATGGAGGTGTGAATGCATATGGAGAGGAGAAAATGACATCTTTTTAACTTTACAAAAAGTGACTTTTAGTCAAAATTGGACCTTTTAGATGCAATTACATGTAAGGCATTTCGTATAATCGTGTCGTGCAAATGGAAGCGAAAAATGAGATGGATGAAAATGGAAATGGAAAATGGGATTACATGCATGTGTGGATGGCGAATGGGATGAAAAACATGTAATCACATTTCATTGAGTGAGAGATGAAGTGTTGTGACATGAAAATGGAAAGTGGAGTGAAGTGAAACGTGCTCAAGTTCTTGGGAAAGAACTTGCAATTTCTTCCAAATGGAGAAAAAACTGAAATGCAAACAAGCAAAACATAAAAACAAACACATGCTTTTGGCAAAATACTCAAACATGTAAACAAGGAAACCACTTCAATATGCAAATTCGAATTTGGAGTTTGAGGAAATTTCAAAAGTGTGAAAATGAGAGTTTTCATCCTTTTTAAAGGCAAAATGCACTTTTCATGGCATATATATGGACAAATGGGCAATTTCAAGCTAAAATATGCATGGAAATAGCAAGATTAGCACAAATTAAATAGCAAGAAAGAAAGAGTCCACTTGTATGAAGATTAAATGCCAAAAATGAAGGAGAAAGAGCCAAAATAGCAAGTTTTGTAGGCTTAAGACAAATTCTCCCTTAAATCCGGATTTTCAAACAACCTTTTGACTTTTTCCACACTTGCATGTAATGGACATTCAATGGTCGGATTTGACATGAAAGTGCCAAATAAATGGTCTCCAAAAACAATATCATGCATTTAAAACTCAAAAACAATCCCTTTTGATCAAATGTATGGGCTGAAAATGCAATTTTTTGAGTTTTTGAACAAAAATATGACTTTTTTATTCAAAAATCTGGGCCGTTTTTGCAAAAATGTGACTAAAAAATGCATATTTTAAAGTATTTTTGACTTGTGAATGCAAAAACGACTTCCCCAAATGGATATACATGGATCAAAATGCAAAAAAGTGACTTCAAAACACATAAAAGTGGATTAAAACCCCAATTTTTCGGGCATTTTAAGCAAAAAACGTGTTTCTCCAAGCAAAAAAACACGTGATCTTCCAAACAAAATGATTTGATGTTTAAACACAAAAATGGTGATCACTATGTGATGTAATCAGCAAATAGGGCCAAAACGATTTGATTCCATACAAAAATGTGATCAAACTTTGAAGATTTATGGAGTTTATACAAACAACGTGCCCTAGCTTGGGAGTTTCAAACACGTTTTTGGGTGCAATAACTTGATTTTTGATGAGAGCAAAATGATCACCTCTTCAAAACATGATGAATGCAATTGATTTCATTCAAATCTATGGAGAAAATCAAAAGTTATGATCAAAATAAGAGGTTTTTGGAACAAGAACATGTTTTCTTCACATAATAGGACATTTTTATATTCATTACATATTTTAAAACATGTTGGAAGGCAAAAGAGGACCTTTTAGAGTCCATTACATGTTTTAAAATATGTCTTGAGACATAATCTCACTTTTTGAGGCCCATTACATATTTTAAAATGTGCAAGTCTCCAAAATCTCACTTTTTGGAGTCACTTACATATTTTATAAACATATCTCACATTTTTCATACACAACTATGAAAACTCAACTTTTCATGTCATTGCATCAAAAAGGTCCACTTTTACAAGCTTTTGATGTAATGTCATCAAAAGTATCCTCAAAGTGAATTTTTAGGTGCAATAGCATGAAAAGTTTCCACTTTTCATAGTTTTTTACATGCATATGCACATAAAATGTCCACTTCTGGGCTTTTAAGTTATGCATTTCACTTATTTTTATAAAAAATGTCAACAATATGAGTCAAAAATAATATTTATGCATCATATTAATCAATATAATATATAAACATTATATTAAAGTGACATTTATATAAGTATTTGATTTAAAAATAAAAAATTTAAAAAGTAACTATATAGTTCTATAGTCATTTTAAGTGAAAAATTAAAAAGTAACTCAACTTAAAATTATAACATAAAGTGCACTATAGTCACTTTAACTTATAAATTTAAATGAAAAGTAACTTTAAAACATAACAAAAAGTGAGTAAAATGTTATATTTTCAAAAAGTGAATGTCAAAATGAAAATATAACATCTAATTTTTAATTCGTGCTGTTGCACATAAAATGTCCACTTTTGAGGCACTAAAATGACCATATCTCTTGACTGACAACTCCGATTAACCTCTAGGTTAGACCAAATCGAAGGGGAAAACAAAAGGCATGACATGAGCAAAACCAAAGGATAAAAAACAAACAAACGCAAACTCAAAAGCAAAAATAAAGAACTTTGAAGGCTTCAAAAATCAAACAAAGACTCGACAAAAAGCAAAACGAAAAAGACTTAACGAAGGCCTTCAGTAAAAGGATTCATTGTATCAATTGGTATCGATTGGTTAATCAATACTAACCAATTAAATAATGAAATAAACTCAAAGAAATGCGAAACTAATTTGAAAAAGTTTCGTACTGTTACCTATATTTTGTGGTGACAAAATGCAGGACAACAATGACAATCCTAGGCCTTCTTCATTATTGCTTGGGTATTGAGGTTTGGTAGATAGGTGGTGGTATTTTATTTCTTAGGCTAAATATGCTATGAGTTTGCTAGACAAGTTTAGAATGCTAGATTGCAAAATCTCATCTCTATCTATGGAGAAAGAGCTGAAACTTTTAGCCAAATTAGGCTCAAAGGTTATCAATGAGTTAGCTTCAGAAAACTAGTAGGCAGCCTTATCTACCTTACAACCACTAGACCTGATTTGAGTTATTCTGAGAGTCACATTTCTTGTAGCATGACAATACCAAAGGTAGAACATTGGATTGTAGTGAAGTGGGTACTGTAACATATGAAAGGGAGACCTGACTTTGACATTTGGTATAGCAAATGCAAAAATCCTAGGTTGGTTGGGTTAATAGATTTAGATTGGGTAGGTCCTGTTGATGATAGGAAGTCTACTTCTGAGTATGTTTTCAGTCTTGGTAGAGGTGCAGTCACATGGACCAATAGGAATGTAATGTCCCCTTCTCCACGCTAGACCTAATGGTACCTTGTTAGTCTATCTTTCCATTTGGATAGGCTAATGACATTTATTTTGAGGATGCCAGCTAGTCACAAGAGTCTATTTGGTTTCATTGGAGGAGATGTTTAAGTGGGAACTCCTACAGTTAAGTCACTTTATTTTATTAAGTTGATTTATAAAGTGCTTTATTATTTAAAGTCACTTTATGACAAAAATGACTAAAGTGACTAAAAGACAAAATAGGCTTTTCTCCCACATTGCCTACTTGTTCGCATCTCCCCTCAATCGAGGTTATAAAAGCAAGTATTTGCATTGGGATTGGTACCATGAAGTACAATATTATTTTAAACATCAAGGTTGCTTAAATGTGACTGACTGCTCTTAAGGACGAAACCCCTTAAGGCAAGTGTGAGGAGTTGGACGTAGCCCCAACTACTCATTGGGTGCATCATTCTTATGAAGTTGATTGGTAATGTATTGTTCATATTGAATCTGCATCAAGTGCACGTTGGTTGAAGCAGGCAGATGCTCTGGGGAGAGTTTGTTGGTGTCACCAAGAAGCCGCGGCATCCATCTGCCAGGTGAGGAGTTCACTCTATGTGACAAGTTACTTTACGTAACCTTGCAGTTGGCAGGGTGTATTAGATGTGACAGTGTAGAACAGAACTTTGGAGTTGGTAGTGTGGCGGTTTCAGTTCTTCATGGCAGGAAGAGTTAGTGCAAGGGAGGGCAGTCAGCTATCCAAAAAGGGGACTCAGGCATGAGACGGGTATGGTAGAAGCAGATTGCGGGTGTCTTGGTTCCAGTCATAGGCACGGGTAGTATGGTGCACGCAACCACAGACCAGTAGGACATCGCTCTTGATAAGTGGGCAAATCTGATACGGCATTTCAAGATCTGGACATCAATAGCAAAAAAGGCTTTTTCATCCCCTAACCTGCCAAGCCGGTACTGTGTAAGCCACCAGTTCTCATGGGAGTTACAGGTGCTGATATCCATTTTGTATGTCCATTGTTGTATTAAACATCAATATTATTATGCAAAACATTGGTTGAATGTGTGATATGCCCTTATACCAAGAGCGTAAGTTCTTAGGAAATGAGAAGCAAATGGATAGTTTAATAGACGGTTAGACGTTTTTTGTGGAATTTATTATAAGTTCTGAACTTAACTACTGAATATCATCATCACTTCATTGCTGTTACTGTTATGTTGTGGGGAAATTTTATTCTATTTGAGAGCCAGCAGCACTAATTCTCGGGTAATTGTTGGTTCAATTAACTAAGATCAGTAATTTACGGGTTTGGAACATTACAGGGAAGCAACACACAATAGCTTTCTCCTCTATAGACATAGAGCATTATGGAACCATCAAAGCAGTATGTGAGGCACTCGGGCTTGGAAGGATGTTTTCTGACATGCAAATGTCTTGAGCAGGGCCTTCACCTTTGTTTTTTGACAACCAAGGGTAACTAAAGCTTGCCGAAAATCTAGTCTTCCACAATTGTAGAAAACATGTGGAGCTTCATTGTCGTTTCATATACTGACTTGTAAAAGATGGATCAGTGATGCTGCATTATGTTCCATCTGAGAATGAGATTGAAGACATTATTACCAAGACCTTGAGTCCAGACAAATTTGTCAAATTTCAATACAAACTGTGTATGTAGATTGATCATCAAGGATGGTATTAAAATAATATTTAATATTTAATATAATGTTCAGTTTTATCTTTAGGATAGTATTTAGAAACTTCCTTTATTCGATTTTGTCTAGTTTGCTTTCTTAGTTGTCAATGGTTTCCATTATGGAAAGATACTTTGTAATCTCTTTTTTAAGGAGTCTTTGCCTCCTTTGTTTAAATATCAAATATTTTAATCATTTTATCTTGTCATGGCAATGATTCATTGGGACAAGAACCAAGGATGCCAAACAAAGTAGAATGATGAAACTTCTATTTTAAGTAGTCAATGAATTCTTTCCAAAATAATTAAAATAAAAAATCATGTTTGATCATGATGATAGGGAGGGAATAATAGTTACTCATGAACAAGGAATTGCAGGTGGCATAATAGCTGTCATACCATTCATCAAAATGGATCATTCTGTGGATTGGACTCTGAAGTGTTTTAAGGGAGGCAGAAGAAGAGGAATATAAGGAGATAATGATGGTAAGTCAAAATAACATGATCAACAAGGCAAGCTAGTGAGACATGAAAATTCCAATTAAGGGAAGATGATTCAGAGTTATGTAGTCCAATCAAGTAAATTTGTTGGAACCAAAGAAATATCGTTAAATGATAGTAATATGAATATTAATCTGTTGGAAACAAGTTTTTTTGTTGTAGGGTGAAGTCTGTGCAACATGAGAAACTATTTTTATATTGATTACCATAGTTGTATGGGATGGGTGTTCGTACCCATAGCCTTGGGACACATATCCTGTACCAGGTACTTAATGGGGTACTCAATGGAGAACATCATAGCTAAGGACCTTGATTTGGATTTCTGATTTTTATTTTTGTTTCCGTTTTTGGTTTGTGTATCAGCTTGCTGTTTATTAAGCTTATTTCAATATATAATCACTAATCAGTTTGAAACTTTCATACAATGATTTTATGGCATATCAATTTATCTACCTAATCTTTAAAGTTAATGTTTGACAGTAAAAGTTATCACTCTTCTTGTTTTGAAAACTCAATGTCATTATATTTTCAGAGTTTCTGTCAAATATTAAATGATATTAAAAAAATGACTTAGACAAAGTACCGATCTCCTATTTTGGAATAATAACCGTTCCCGTACCAGTCTTGACATTACCCAAGTACCACTGTCTCCATGCAACCTTGTCGATTACCATTTGAGACTTAATCATGGCTTATCTAACCAGGATAATTTCTGCATGCATTAAGAGGAATGATCTTGTTCATCATACATAAAACATAATATCATTCTTTCCATTGATGGAATTTCAACATCTCTTGGATATATATGGAGTTTTCATTTTCTCAACCTTACAATTTCATTGTGGGGATTCATTCTTCTGAAATGGATCTATCATTTTCTTACAAAGTGTTTGGAGGGTACTTTGATTAAGGTAAGCAAGGATTTTGAAGGCTCCCAGACCCTTGTAGCAAAATAGATCTCACAACATAAAAGGAAAGAAGGATACATAGATTAGATTTGTTATTCTTGAGCAATTATGTATAATATATAAGAACCGGAAGCTTATACGATCACTTCAAGTCATTCTTGGAGAACAAGTGATTTATTTATTTTATCATAATGTGGGACATGATTATTTTACTCTCTTGTTGTTATGAAAATGCTCTTTTTCCACTTGAAACAATCAAATTTTATATAAAATACATGTTTTGCATGCTGTTTGATATTGACCTGTATCAAATGTTTTCTTTTTCTATTCATTTCTATTGTGTAAATTCCATTTCTTTCAATTGCTGATTGCAGGTCCTGGTTCAACTTGGTGATATATTGGATCGAGGAGAAGATGAAATAGCTATTATGTCACTAATAAGATCTTTAACCATTCAAGCTGAAATCTATGGTGGGGCGGTCTTTCAGGTTTCATTTTCAGTCTCTGTTTCCATAACTGTTAAAGTAAGCCAAGTGTTTATTTTCATATTAGCGTGAAACTAGTGAATACTTAATAACATATGTTCTTTTTGGGTCCACATGTTTGCTTTTCTAGTGTGTTAAAATTTCTGAGTATGAACGGCAGCTTCTTGTGTCCTAGAAGACTAAAGTTAAAACTGAAGTAATTAGTAAGCTCCCTTTTGAGTTGATCCTTTTTTCCATGGAATGAAACTCACCATTATCAGATATACGTTCACCTTTTGACCACCAGTGTACAGAAAAGTACATAACAGAAAGAGAATGATAGTCCATAGCAGCAATTATTAATGTATAACCTTGGCCTCCTAACTAGACAAAGTTAATTATAACCATCTATGACTTTCTTGATGTGAGATTTACTACATGTCACTTAACGTTTAAATAACTTTCACTTCATAAAGATCACTTAGCAAGTTAGCATATTTGGAGGGTTATATTCTGGCACCCACCATGTCACCAGAATAAAACTCTAGATTATTACTTCCTTTAATGCAAAACATGATACCATATTTAATAACTCAAGATTCAATTACTGGATAGAGACTTCATATAGACACACTTACAGGTAACTAGCCCTAGTGACCACCAGTTTCTAGGTAAGTGGCCTATATACTCAGTCTCATAGTGTCCTTGAAGCAATTTTTTTCCCACTATTTATCTCCTTCAAGAGATCTGGAACTTTTTATGTATGCTCTATTATTTCGTCACTACCCTCATAAAGGAAAAGCTTAGAAAACATCAAATTTGTGTAATGCCTTGGAATTTTAAAACATTGCCTTACACAAAGTGTCCTTGGGCAAACTTTCCATGTTGAAAAACCCATTTAGGTCAGCCGGCGTAGAGGTCCTTCAAGAAATTACTCAATTCATAACATTTCTATTACCACCTTCATCAGTAATGTTAACATTCTCAGTTATTCACTACAATTTAACCTTACAGGTACAAACACGTTTCCTCTTGTTGTCCCAATTATAGTTGAAAAACTTGGACTTGTCTCCGAAAATACTTGGAAAAGCAATTGGCAAAAGGAAAAAACCATAGAAATAAATAAAAACAAAAGCTTGGATATATTTTGCTGATTTGATGTTGATTGTTCAACTTCTCCACACCCTAAAACCTTGTTATGACAAAGAGAAAACAAAAAATGATTGACAAAATAAAAATAAAACTTAATTACAAGAGTAGGTGTGTTAAACTGTAATGTTCCTCCTCCACAATTCTGAAGAACAACTCACTTACCTCTAGTAACGCAGCTTGAAGGTCAAACTTCAATGCTGTACAGTCTGATTCAATGCCGCATGGATAGGGAAATGGTGTCCATACGATGCACTTGGAAGTAAGCCATACAATGGCAATTGGGGAGATGTCCATACAATAACAATGTAGGTTGCACGAAAAATATAGTTTGTGTGCCAAGGGAAGGGAAGAACAACATGCGGTGGAGACTCCTTGGTAGCCGCACAATGGAGGTATATCACCACTAGTTTGTACGGTGATAAGTAGCAATATGCAATCAAGCCATACAGTATGTGTAGTTGGGTGCTGTACGGTGATGTGGGAGGGTCGTACACTGGTTTATGAATGTGCCAATAGGTCGTATAGTAATTAGGCCATACGGCTCAAGTGATTGGTTGAAATGTAGACAAGGCTTTGTACACTAGAATCTTCGCCAATAATAGGATAATTCGATTTTACATACACAGAAATATTTCACACAAACACCAAATTTGAGGCAATAGAGAATAACAAGAAAGCTTTGAATATTACTGCTCAAATGTAGTGCCACAAGTATATATTTAATTTTAGATTCAAATAGCAATGCTTTGTTTACATACGCATGGGACAGATCAAAGTAGATACAGTCACCAAATGATGACGAATAGCAGATCTGGTGCACATAGTGAGATATCCAAGCGATACCTCCAATAGTAGAATAGGGTGGTGTTGAACTGCAATAGGCAGAGTAGGGAGGATCTTCCACCTCCGGAACTGTGCATAAACTCCTTCAGTCTCCAGCTTCTAGAAAGACAGAGAAATCAAATCTAATCCATGATGAATTACAATGCCCAACCATCGCCTTATAAAGGCCTGAAAGAAGGATCTAGAGAATTACAAGTATAGGTCGACAATATTGTTTATTTTATTATTTTATTAATTTAGGCCCCATATTAATTAATTAATTAAAGGTCCTTTATTATTTAATTTAATTTCGGGGATCAATTAATTAATTATTACATTAAAATTGGGGACACCACAGAATCCTCACCACCCAAAGATTGCTTGCCCTCAAGCAATCTGTAATTGAATGAAATGCCATTAGCTCCAAGGTCCCAAACCAACCGTACACGCAGAATAAGTGAATTGGCATTAATCTTCTGCTGCAACACATTTTCATCAAACTTCTGCTGCGCCACTTTGATATAAACATTGTCGAGTTCATAGTCACCAAGATCCCAAAGATTCCAATCATAAAATACATCAGTGACATCAGGATCATCAATCTCTTCTTGAACCTCACAACATAGGCAGGCTCTATTTCTCTTGCCAGGAAGTCCCTTACATGAAAAGATTGCAGTTATTATCGTCGAAGGATAGACTCCAGAATCAATCAATGGTAGCAATTGGTCATGCACATTAGTGTTGGTAATGCCTACATTTAGGTTCATGTTTCCCTTGATGGAACTCCAGATTGTTATCCATATGCTCTACAAGATTTGTAGCCTTTCTCTCCTTACACACACTGACAATAGAATGAGGATCCACTTTGACATTGGCTTAGTTTTCATCCTGTTTTAGATCTTCTATTTCATCTTGTTCCATGACCTCAATTGTTTCTCCCTCATCAACCTTATATGAATCATGCATGATTTCTTCAATCTTCTAATTGTCTTGACATTGTTGTTTTCCATCTGAAGGGGCAATTAGAGTCTTTTGCTTGTCCTTGACTTCATCCTGTAGTCACTTATCAATCTCCCGCTTTGGACTATTGTTGAAGATTATATTGTGTTGAGATGACAGATAATTCATTCTCAACTCTATATAATCCTTCAAAGGTATGTCCTCCCATATGCCAATCACCCAATCTTTCATGATTTGCTTTAGCGACTGAGCCAAGGTGGGTGTTTGCAATTTTTGATGCTTGGCCTTGGGAGTAAAAGTTGTCGTCAACCGCCTTGCATTTGCCAAGAGGTTAAGTGATTCCTTTGTCCCTTATGGAGCTTTTGTTGACTTCTCTTTAACTTTGTCAACATTTCACTCAAACCATCACTCGACGCTATGGTTTGATCAAAATACCCGACAAGCTAGCAAGATCATTAGCTCTAATACTGCTGTAATGTTCCTCCTCCGCGAATTAGAACAACTCCACTTACCTCCAGTAACGCAGCCTAAAGGTCAAAGTTCAATGCTGTACAATATGATTCAATGCCACACGGGTAGGGAAATGGTGTCCATACGGTACACTTGGAAGTATGCGATACAGTGGCAATTGGGGAGATGTCTGGACGATAACGATGTAGGTCATATGAAAAATATAGTTTGTGTGCCAAGAGAAGGGAAGAACAATGTACGGTGGAGACTCCCTGGTAGTTGTATGGTGGAGGTATATCAACACTAGTTTGTACGGTGATAAGTAACATTTTGCAATCAGGCCTTACGGTAGGTGTAGTTGGGTGTTGTATGGTGATGTAGGAGGGCCGTACGATGGTTTACAAATGTGTCAATAGGCCATACGGTAATTAGGTCGTATGGTTCAAGTGTTTGTTCAAAATGTAGACAAGGCTCTGCACAGTAGAGTCTTTGTTAGTAATAGGATAATTCAATTTCACATACATAGAATTGGATCGCATAAACACCAAATTTGAGGCAATAGAGATTCACATGAAAGCTCTGAATGTTACCGCCCAGATGTAGTGACACAAGTATATATTTAATTTCAGATTCAAATAGCAATGCTTTGATTACATACACATTAGACAGATTCGAGCAAATACAAATAGTCGCCAAATGACGACAAATAGAAGATCTAGCGCACACAGTGAGATATCCGAGTGATACCTCCAATGGAAGAATCGGATGGCGTTAGACCATCGAAACTGCAATAAGCAGAGTAGGGAGGATATTCCACCTCCAAAACTGCATACAAACTCTTTCAATCTCCAGCTTCCAGAAAGACAAAGAGAAATCAAATCTAATCCATGATGAATTGCTATGCCTAGCCATTGCCTTATAAAGGCCTCGAAGAAGGATCTAGAGAATTACAAGTATAGGCTAACAATATTATTTATTAATTAATTTAGGTCCCTTATTTATTAATTAATTAAATGTCCTTTATTATTTAATATAATTCCGGGGATTGATTAATTATTACATTAAAATCGTAGACATCACAAATCCTTGCCGCCCAAAGATTACATACCCTCAAGCAATCCATAATTGAATGAAAGGCCATCAGCTCCAGGGTCCCAAACCAACCATGCTGATGGAATGAATGCATTGGCATCTATCTTTTGCTGCTATTCATTGTCATCAAACTTTTGTTGTGCCACTCTAATATAATCATCCCCGAGTTTGGAGTCACCAGGATCCCAAGGATTCCAAATGTAAAGCACTTCAATGATATCAGGACCATCAACCTCTTCTGCAAACTCATAGCATACAGAGACCTTGTTTCTCTTGTCACGAAGTCCCTCACACGAAAAGATTGTAGTTATTACGGTCAGAGGATAGACTCTAGAATCAATCAATGGTAGCAATTGTTTCTGCACATGAGTGTTGGTAAAGCCTACACTTTTAGGTTCGTGATTCCCTTGATGGAACTCAAGATTGTTATCCATACGCTCCAACAGATTTGTAACCTTGCTCTCCTTCCACATCACCGATAATATTATGAGGGTCCACTTCAGCATTGCCTTGGTTGTCATCTTGTTTAAGTTTTGCAATTTCGTCTCGTTCCTTGACATCAATAATTTTTGCATCATCAACCTTGTGATTGTCTTGAGACTTTTTTTGTCTGCCATCTGAAGGGGCAATTAGAGTCTTTTGCTTGTCCATATTTTTTGATGTCTGCATTGTAGCCACTTATTAATCTCCCACTTTCAACCATTGTTGAAGAGTTTGTTGTTCTGAGATGGCAGATAATTCATTCACAACTCTATATAATCCTTTAGAGATATGTCCTCCCATCTGTCAATCACCCAATCTTGTTGGATTTGCCTCAACGACTCAACCAAGGTGGGTGTTTGCAATTCCTGATGCTCAACCCTAGGAGTGAAAGTTGTCATCAATGACCTTGTGCCTTCCAAGAGGTTGAGTGTTTCTTTTGCTTGTTTGTAGAGCCTTTGTTAACTTCTTAGTGCATCAACCAACTTCTCACTTGGTGCCATGATTCAATCTCAATACCTAATAGGCTAGCAAGATCACTAGCTTTGATACAACTGTAATGTTCCCAACCAAGATTTCCTATTCCTGGTGTACTTGCAGGTGAGTATGATCAAGTGGGAAGACCTTGTGGGTTGGATCTACTATGGGTGGTTCTCGATATGGCATGCATGTCAAGATGGAAGAGAATTAAAGCTGAATGTTGGAGTAGATAGGGCCGTACAGTGTGATGTCATACAGTAGGCACCACATGGAGTTCATATGGTGTTTCTTTGGCTACCATACAGTGAATCTTAGAAGGCAAGGAGTGGATACGGTGGAGGTATGTTGTCATACGCTGCAACAGACAAACAGTATGGTCAAAGAAAATGTGTCGTATGGTGAGGAGATGGAGGATTGTACGATTAGCAATAGAGCAAACACGTATGCTATACAAAGAGGGGTTATTATGTGTTATGCCAAGCTTCTTGCGTAGGCAACTTAGTACGATTGAATAGACTCACATAACATAAACGGAATGAATGCCGAATAATATTGTGAATGCAAAGCCATAGAATCAAGGTTGATAATTACACACAAATCAATATTTCTTTAGATCACAATAACAACGCAGTGGGTGTTGCCAAAAGCCAGTGATGCAAAGATATTATTCTTAGACAAAAAAGTAATGCAAATTACAATGTTGTCGGACGAAATCGAGTGATTACAAATCCATCCTCAAAGGGAAAACCTTCCAATTTGGCGTGCAAAGTGAAATGTTTGAATGATATCTCCAAAGGTAGAATAGGGTGCCATAGCACCACCGAAACTGCAATAGGCAGAGTAGGGAGAGTCTTCCACCTTTGAAATTGCACACCATGATCCCTCAACCTTCACCTTCCGGAAACACAAAAAGAAATCAAAACCAATCCATGATGAATTGTTATGCCCAACCATCACCTTATAAAGGCCTCCAAGAAGGATCTAGAGAATTACAAATACAGGTTGACAATATTATTTATTTTATTAGTTTATTAATTTAGGCCCCATATTTATTGATTAATTAAAGGCCCTTTATTATTTAATTTAATTCTAGGGACCAATTAATTAATTGTTAAATTTAAATTGGGGACGTCACATTAACTAGGCAAAACAAGTCCATTTTGTGGACTTGCAAGTCCTGATATATGATTCATGCATGTCCATGCCTTAGAATTGAGAGTTCAAAGGCAGTGGCTCACTTGGGCTCGACTCGCAAGTCCATGGCGAGTTGACTTGGCTTGCCATTATACTCGTGAGTCTAGACAAGTCTGTGGCGAGTCTTGTGATTTATCATTTTTCAAACTATGGTCCTAATCACCACTTTGAGTTTTGCATTTTGAAGAGTATTATTTTTATTATTGTTATTACAACATGTCAGTACATGATATTATTACGAAGTAACTAGTCAAATACTTGCTTATTATTAACATTGATCAAGAGGTCTATTTATACAAAAGAATGGAACGATGTTTCCTTAGGAAATGATCATAAAGAATATAAACTTTCTATTCTAGCTAAGAGAAAACTAAAAGTTATCTACAGCTAATTAAATATTAGAAACATTCTAATATTTACATTATTACAAATAGATTACCATTAATTAATAATAGATGTTTATCTATTATTGTAATACCCTTCCTTAATGGTTAATCTGTCCACAACACCAAGCTATACTTTGAATTCGACAAACTTATCAGGACTAAGAGGCTTGGTGAGAATGTTTGGTGAAAATTTGAGAAGGCACGTACTTTGGGGCCAAAAAAGTGGAAGACCCAGAAAAATTGAAGAGTGACCCAGAAGAGAGCTCAAAAAACCTAGAAAGAACATGTTTTCAAATTTTGAATCCGTTGGCTCAAAAATTGAGGCACACAAAAAAAATAACAACCCAGTTGAGCTCTTGAAAAACCCACCAAGAATTTGGAATCAAAATCTTTTTTGAAGCTCAAAATTAGAGTTTCGAAGAAAATCCTAGTTGGCAACCATTGAAGGTCAAATTTGCAGAAAAAATGGTGGATTTGGACAGAAATGGCCGATTTTTGTTTCAAGACAGGGCATGTAGGTTTGAAGAATGCAGAAATGACACCAAAGATGGTGTCTAGAATAAAAACGATGTAGAGATTTGCAGAACAAAAATGATGCAGAGATTTGCAACCTCTCAGCATTAGCAGGCAAAGTCATGACCCCCTTGGATGATGCATTTTGGAACAGTTAAGGCGCCCTTAGTAGCTGCGAGTATATATAGAGAGGACGCGTTTAATGGATGATGTGACAGAGCTTGAAACCTGCGATTTCGACCCAAAAAATGACCTTTGTTTGTGCATGTGTGCGATTTTTGCAGACCACGAGCTCTTGCCTTTGATGTCGCGATTTGTAGAGAGATCGCTTGGAGAAGCTCGCGATTTTTAGATCCTCAAACCCTAGTCAAGAACTAGGTGAGAATAGAAGAATTTCTTGAAAAAACGGAAACCCTAGAGATGCTTGAGAGAAAATCGCAGAAATAATTTCGAAAAATCTTAGCAAATAATTTCAATAAGAAATTATAAATTTTTTGAAAAAAATTTGAAGTCTTGGCTCTGATACCATATTACGAAGTAATTGGTAAAATACTTGCTTGTTATTAACAATGATCAAGAGGTTTATACATACAAAAGAATGGAACGATGTTTCCTTAGGAAACAATCATAAAGAATAGAAACTTTCTATTCTAAGTTCTAACTATAAGAGAAACTAGCAGTTATCTACAACTAACTAAATATTAGAAACATTATTATATTTACAATAGATTACAAATAGATTACTGTTAATTAGTAATAGACGTTTATCTATTATCATAATAAATATGGCTTGACCCCCTTTGTTAGGTGACCATCAACATTTCATTCCAAATAGCCCATTCTTGTCTTTTTATGAAATTTCCAAGGAATGACTTTAAAACATTGTTACATGACTCAAAGGGACACATGGACACAAGAATCAAAACAATCTATTTGGTTTGAATACTTCTAGTTTGGGGATACCTAGCTCAGGGACACCAACACTAACGGTAACCAAAACCGTTACAATGTTACAAAAGCAAAAGTTACCTAAGTTTACAGTTGATAGGAAAGAGGTTTCATTATGACACTATAAAACATGTGAAACCATCTGGACTTCCAACGAGGTAACGGATAAGGACGAATGGATGAAGTAGTTTCTAGCAACATTACACGAAGTGGTTGTGGATTGGTACTCCAATGTTGATCAAGTAAAAATTCCTACATGGACAGATCTCAAAAAGGAATTCCAGATTGAGTTCTGGCTTCTTTGGGACGATAATGAGATTGTATCCAAAATTTACAACACAAAGTAGGCGAATGATGAAACCATCCAAGCTTACTGACGATGACTAAAAGAGTTGGTAGGAAAGATGGAGAGCCAATTGGCGGATGGCTTGAAAAAGCATTGTCTTATTGAAGGGTTGAAATGCTCCTTGAAGAGGGAAATGAAGATTGTGTCCCCACTATTGTATGGTGACGCATACAACAGGTCAATGGACTTAGAAAGTGAGTAAAATGACAAAGAAAAAGAACATATCGTCTGATGATGATGATTCTTTGGGGAGAGCAGTGATGAAGAATCTAAGAAGAAAATACAAGCTCTACAAATGGACATGTTACGGATGATGATAGAGCTCAAAACAATGAAGAGTTGCACTAGTTGAAACAAGGGCGACAAATTAGTGTATGAAATGCAAGGAGGGCCATGCCAAGGGTGCATGCCTGAAGACAATGTTCTACAACATTTGCTGGATAATGGGACATTTCAGCAAGGAATGCCCATACAATATCAAGATGTAGAGCCAACAAGTCTCTTTGACAAGAATTGTCCAACTCAACAGTAGCAACAAACACACAACCAACACTATGACATCATGTGTTGGCTATCGAGACAATTAACGAGGCAGAAGAAAACAACAATAATAATACCAATAATAACAATAATAATACCAATAGTGAGAAGTAAAGACCTTGAAACCATGCCACAATTACAGATGATTATTGTACATGTTACTAGCTCTGAAAGTGCCAAACTCTACAAACCGTATGAAAGACTTTGTTAGGCTTGTAGGGGACCCAATGTTGTTGTCAGTCAATACAAGTAGACATCCAATGGTGATCGAGATGGGCATCCTCGACACCATCCTAATGGACACCATCACTAACAAAGGGTTGGGTGTCAATGTACTGCCCAAGAAGACATAGAAGAAGTTGGGGCGAACTACATTGTGGCTGCCAACTTTTCATGTCATAGGCACAAACCAACATTGCATCAAGCCTATTGGGACATTGATGGCGTAAAGAGTGATGATTGGCACTCAATTGTTCGTCCTAGAGTTTGTGGTAATCTCTCTTAAGAGGAAGGGGTATGACGCCATTCTCGAAAGAGGTTGGTTGGTGCAAGCAAAGGTGAGTCACGATTGGAAGAGGAACACCCTGTTGATGGAGAGGGGTTGTAGGAAATTCATAAATGTCTTAAAGACGTAAATGGTGAGTGAAGACTTGGTGTCCTCGTTTGAGTTGAAATCTAAAGAAGGAATGGATGAGGGGAAGCAATGCGTGGAGCCTAACAAGGAAGGCATCGTAGAACTGGAGGGATGCTCTAAAAATGACATAGACAAAATGAACATACTCTTCCATTGGTAGATGGAGGATTATGAACTATTCTAGTGTAACATGCTCTAGGTAGATGAAGGGGCAGAAAAGGATTCGTTTCCACCAGAGTACAAAGAGTATAAGGAGGGGCAGGCTTGGGTAAGCAAAACTTTAGCACACCATCTCGATAAATAGAAACCAATCATATATGAGGAGCCCTCATTGAAAATTACAAACCTAGGACATGAGACTGATCCCATAAAAATCATCATAAGGGATGATTGGAACCCTATTTTGAAGGTGGTGACATTCAAAAATTTCCTCAAGTATAAGGACGTTTTTGCTTGGACATTAAGAATTTGAAAGGTGTGCCACCATAATTATGTGTCCATTGTATTTTGTTGGTGCTAGGAGCAGTGCTTGTATGGAAGTGGTCGTACAGAATGAACAAGAATTATGCTTTACAAGTTTAATGAAGAAATAGAACACATGTTGGATGTAGACATCATCTTTCGTGTGCAAACAAGCGAATGGGTGTCCCCCATTGCCATTTCCTTGAATAAAGAGGCAATCCGGATCCGCATATGTGTGGACTGCAGATGTCTAAATGTGGTCACCATAAAAGACCCATTCCCAATACCTTTCACGGACAACATCCTAAAGGAGGTAGTAGGGTATGAAATCCATTGGATGGATTTTTCGGGTACAACTACATATTCATCGTTGAGGACAAACTAAAGATGACCTTTGTGGTGGAGGATGGGTTGTATACTTATAATCAAATGCCATTCGGACTTTGTAATGGCCCAACAACATTTCAGAGAATAATTTTGCACATCTTTGATAAAATGTCGTGAATTCCAAAGCCTTCTTAGATGATTGGTCCATTTTCAATACAGAGGATGCACATCTAGTATCCTTTCAGGAATGCATGGAGAGATGTAAACGTGCAAGACTTGCACTCAACCCCAAGAAGTGTAGGTTCATGGTACCTCAAGGGAAGCTACTTGGGTACATTGTGTGTAAAGCTGGATCCTAACAAAGTGATGGTGATCATAGAAATGGAGCCACCCACAAATGTTATGGGTGTTAAGTCATTCCTTAGACACATTGGATATTATAAAAGGTTTATAAAAAAACTCTCAAGTGTCCTTTTCGAAGGGTAAGTTGACTCAGAAGGGGTAGCCGACACTTGGAGAGTAGAGCAGGGGGAAACATTTGAGGAGTTGAAGACAAGGTTAGTAGGTGCGCTCATTCTGGTGTACCCAAATTAGGATAAGGAGTTCCATGTACACATCAACACCTCCAATTTTGCTATAGGAGCTAAATTGGTACAGGTGGGTGACCATGGGTTGGATCACCTAGTATACTTCACTAGCAAGTTACTTTCAAAGGCAAAAAAAAATTACAATATGATAGAATGAGAAGCCTTGAGGATGGTGTATGTTGTATAGAAATTTTGGCACTACTGTAGGCTACTCCGTTTACATTTTACATTGATCACCAGTCATTTATGTATCAAGTGAACAAGCCAATTATTCAAGGAAGAGTAAGAAAATGGTTGCTTTTGTTGCAAGGATTCACATTTTTGATTGTGGTATGACTAGGGAAAAGCCATGTGATTGTAGATCAGCTTTCCCGTATTAAGTTTGGAGAACCACTAGGAGTGAGTGATGACTTTCTTGATGCCCACCTCTTTTGGTTTGCAATCCTGTCAGCTTGGTACACAAGATTTGGGGAATATCTCTCGAAACTTGATTTCCAAGAAATATGCCACCGGGTGAAAGACGAAATCTTGTGCTAAGGAGCATAACTTTTCAATTAATCAACAAGTTGCTCTACAAAATGGGACCAGATCAAGCCCTCCAATAGTTTGTAATGGAGGAGGTTTCGAGTGTCTTGAGGGAGGCTCGCAAGGGTCCAACCAAAGGGCACATGGGACCATACACGACTACACGAAAGATCTTGCTTGTAGGCTTGTGGTGGTCTACATTGTACAATGACACTAGAGAATAGGTTGTTAGGTGCGACACTTGGGTTTTTACCATAAAGACAGTTACTGCCGACTGGGGACATCGTAGACTTGGAGGATGAGCATATACCAATGTCGGAGATAGTACGACAACATGAGCCACAAGAGGACTTCATAATGGTTAGATAGGATGAGATACATGTGGGCGGCGAGGGGCCATCCGTAGGGTCACTGTTTTAGAAGTTAGCAGAGGCTTAGGAGGAGGAGATGCATAGAGAGACTCCTAATCTTGATTTAGAGGAGTGCTTGGTAGGTGTAATTGCTAGCACTAGATGGATAGTAGCTTTAGTTCAGTCTTAGGCTCGTAAGGGAGTGGATAATCAATTTGAGAAGCTCTTGGCTTTTGTCATTGGAGGGTGCGCTACAGATTTTGACTTGTGTTTCCAAGCCAGGGGATGACCCACTATGACTCTAGACATGTTGGAGGACCAGGGTCTCCCTGAGAGATAGGAGGATAGCCACACCCAAGCCATGTTAAGGTAGTTTGTTCCAACCTTCAGGGACATATTATGAGGACAAGACTTAACATGGTATAGTAGGGGTTGATGCTTAGAGTTTGATGGCGACAGAGGCTAGGGATTAGATGGCTACTAAGCTCCAAGAGCCGGAGGGGAGTTGTGTCACAAAAGGAGGATGAGTTATCCTAGCACTGGAATATGTTGGTAGGGTTGGAGGCTTTGTTACCCCTGTAGAGGAGTGAGAGGGCAGCAACAGAGAAGGCACAAACTATGGCTCAGTCGAAGGAGGAACGGATGCAACAAGGCATAATGGAGACTCGCCTGGTGCCTAGTGAGTACCATGGAGTTGGAAGAAAAGAAGGATAGGGAGATCCTCGAGGTAGATATAATGGTAAAGTCAGCCCATGAGTGTCAGATGATCGCGGAAAGCAACCTTAAGTATAGGACAAAGTAGGTGTATTGGCTGGGGGAGTAGTTAACAACTTGTTTAGGGACACTTCCTCCATGCCCTCCTACTTCACGAATTGTTTTGAATACAGTTGTTGCTCATTTTTGTCTTGTATCGTCAAGAGATGTCTTTCTTTTGGTGGTGATGATATTGTCTAGCATAAATGTATTGTTGTCATCAAATATGTTGTTAGATGGTTAAGTACGTTGTTGGTTGTTAGTATACTTGAGGGGTAGGTAGTTATGGGTTGCGATGGTTCACCTCACACACCCTTGAGGTTTATATGTACACTCCCAGAGGAAATGTATTAGCATTATTATGCTTATCATTGTGTATGGAGTCATAATTGGATGCAATTGGCATTAATGAAAGAAGTGACAGTTCTCTAATATTACGTTGTCTTTTATTGTCCGTGTTACATTTCTTCCATCTGTAGTATGCATTGATTTAGTTTATGTGTAGTGGTAAACAAAAATTGGTTGCCATTGTTATTAAAAAGTATGTTCCTAAAATCTTCAGAATTATTCATTTATCTACTAAGAGTCATGAACATTGCTTATATTTATCATTTTAAACTATTGTTTATGACTTTTTACTTCTTAGCTATATTTACACTAGAATATTTCTATAACCACAAGAGCTTAACTAAAACAACAAGCTGATATTACTCAATAACACAATGCTTCTTTACAAATATCAGAAGGCATCTATACATGCATGGTCACAAGTGTAAGTATGACATCAATTCTTGTAGCATAGTTGTATGTCATATCCCCCCGTCTCAAACCCTGATCACACCATCCACTTTAGAAATAAGATTTAATAATAAACCTAAGATACCGATTCTTTCCCAAAAACTTAGGGTGCTCATGCTGGTGCGCTAGGATGTGCCGGTGCTTTTGGATGCTGCACTGGTGGTCTCAGGAAGCACGTCCAACATCTGTGGATGCACTTACGATGCTTCCAAGAGCACCCAGACAACATCCGAGTGCATCTAGAGAGCACTTGTGACTTTTTCAATGCCCAGTCACTTAAGTGACTTTAAAAAGCACGTGTTAATTGATTTTTTTAAATTCTATTTTTGCTCCTAAAGCCTAAAACGACCCTAAAAGAGGCCATTCATTGCTCATTCTTCTCATTTTGTTTGCAGCTGGACTCTCTTCTTATTTCAATTTGCACTATCAATGGTTAAGTATCATGCTATGGAATGGTTAATTTTTGTATATCTCTTGCAATATATATATATATATATATATTTGGACACACCCAAATGCATCCAAAATCCCCCCACCACCCCCTGCACTCACAATTTTTTAAAAAAAAATTTGCACATCTGCACATTAGCACCCCACACCCGCATTAACAACCTTAAAGGTAAAGTCAGCTTGTGAGCGTCAAATGATTGCGGAGAGCAATCTTAAGTATAGGACAGAGTAGGTGTATTGGTTGAGGAGTAGTTAACAACTTCTTTAGGGATGCTTCCTCCATGCCCTCCTACTTCACGAATTGTGTCATATATAGTTGTTGCTCATTTTTGTTGTGTGTCGTCAAGAGATGTCTTTCTTTTGGTGGTGATGATGTTGTCCAGCATAAATGTATTGTTATCATCAAATATGTTGTTAGATGGTTAAGTACGTTGTTGGTTGTTAGTATACTTGAGGGGTAGGCAGTTATGGGTAGTGATGGTTCACCTCGCAGACCCTTGAGGTTTATATGTACACTCTGTTGGTTCCCAAAACCGCAGATTGGAAATCCAAGAGCCTGCCACTTCTCCAATAGGGATTCTCAATCAGTTCTGGCCAACGAACAAGAATACTTCTCAATTCCCTTGCACTTCAGGCTTCGCTACACCCAGGCGGGTTAACTTTCACCTTGAACGTTGATTGTCTAGTTCAAGGTTTTTCTATAGCGAATTTAAACTCCTGGAGTTCTTCGGTTGGCAAGGTCCTCGAACTCGATGAAACTGAAACTGGATGCTGGATAATAATTGAATATTTTGTATAAGGTTTTAAAAAATGGATTTGATGCTTGCAGAAGGAATATATAGATTTTCTGACTTCAATAATAGAAAGACTTGTGCTTCTATTCATCCAGGCAATAGAGTCAACTTCAGTGAATTATCACGTACAACTTTATAATGCTTTACACACTTCACTGCCAACAATTAAATAATCAAGATGCGACAGATCAATGATTATGCAATCTTAAATTAGTACAGATTGAATTGTCTCTCCTTTGGTCGGGAGACAAACTGGACACAAATGGGGAAACAATTAAATATTTCACACTATTTGTGATGATCAAATTTAAAATAGTAAGTGATCGTGTCCACTTATCGTGGTATTTATATTGTGTACAAAATTCTAGAAAATAATTACAAAGGACGATTTCCTGCAATTTAAATCCCCACACCTTTAATATAAACAAAGAACATTTTATTTTATTATTGAAATAAAATAATAGAATTTTTATTATAAAGTCATAATAAGCCCCTTATTCCTCCATATAATAATAAAATATAAAAATACTTTTCTCCTAAGAGAATATAAATGTAATTGTTCTGATGTCTCTTTTCTTACAATTCATCCCATATTTATATCTTTTAACTCCAAAGGATGTGACTATTCAAATAGGAGTTATGTCTTTAAAAAGAGACTCCTTCATTTAAAATAATTTCTTTCATAAAATCTTAATTGCACCTCAATGTATCGATTAATAAAACAATGAATCTCCTTAATTGCACCTTGGAACTTTATTATTTGTTTTTGCATGACACTTTATATTTCTTCAAATTTACCTTTGACTACGGTAAACCATGGTCCTGTGATGAATATATTTTTAATTTTGCCACGCTACAGTGTCCGACTCTAATAATTGTTTAATCCCAAGTTTAAACTCCCATCGAGCCTCAGACAAGGTAAGTGATCGTTTGTTTCAATCGGAGTGGTGATTCCAGATTCCCTATAACATAGCAAGATTATTATGAAGCCCGGCATGGGAGCGGAGATCTCATTTCAACCTTTGTCTCCATGTCCGGAGTTTACCGCCATTTAATTCTTCTTATACGACACTTACTCTTGTATCGGGCCTAATGTATGCGTCCTTTATAATATTGTTCCATGCATCTTATCTGGACTTGTATTACATATTCTTTCCATTGTTGTTTGTATCAGACGCACAACCTGCACACTCCCTATGATGTGGGATACCCCCTTTCTTAAGTCTGAAATTGTTTTGCCGTCTTCACTTATTTTAGTGATCTTTATTGGCTCCAAAGTCTAGTGTCTGAATAATATCAAAGTATATATGTTTCCAAGGTGATTGTAATACTTCACCGTCAATGTGTACTGGAAAAACATTAGATCTATGATTACATTTAGTGCATTCATAACAGTAATCCAGTTTGAGTAACAGGGCACTACCACCATGGCTCAGTTAAATAAGAGAAAACATGTACTTTTTGAAATATTCATGGCAATCCTCAGCAAATTCTTCAGCTTTATCTATATTCATGTCTGCAGGTCTGTCCAAATTCACCTTAATGATCCCCATGAATTGCAGTCTCAACTTCTGATAATACAATACCTTCAAAGCCTTATGTGCCGTTTCAATTGCAATGCACAATGAGTCAACCATAGATCATATCCAACACTTCTACTGTCTGTGGTAGTAACAGTGATAGCATCCTCCAGCAGTGTCTGTATATATATATATATATAAATATATAACAGCAGATCTTACCTTGTCTCAATTCTTACACTCATTGCTTTACAACAGATTCTAGAGGCACATAAAGCAATCAAAATGCTTCCATCACTGCTTACTACGTATTGTATGTGCTGATTGAAATTAGGTTGAGTGGAGAATTCCACAATAGTTGGATATGTTTCTTTGCATAATCAAGAATGGAGACCCAAATTCTGGGCTCCATCAGTGGCTCTTGTTGGGGATGTATGCTCCTTGTGAGCATAGTGAGATCTCAATCATCTCTGGAAAAGCAGACCAAGCATCCATTCTTAACATGATGCGAGACAAAATAGGGTGGCCGGAGGCCCCCCAAAAGTGAACACTGCATCTTTCCTTTATCAAACACATAGTTCTGATCATGTAACACCTTCAGCATGTTGATCATGATGTCATCATTTGTACGAATGGCATATATTGCTTCCACTTCATCAATGCATTGTTTGTTATCCAACTTTTGTTTAGCCTTCAAGAAATCATCAGGTGCCTTGTGGTCTTTGCTGAATAGAAGATCCCCATAGTCATGTATTTGATCAATTGCAAAAACATCTTCCTGAATGCCCTTCTCTACACAATTTGCCCCATACTTCAAATATTGTTTCTCTTCACAACAAGGCTTTGAGAATGACTTATTTTCTAGAATTACATTTTCTCTTTCACCAGGAGTTTGATCAGCTAGGATATTTAGGAAATTTTCAGCACCATGCTTCAATGCAATCTCCTCTTCACACATATCTGATCTTGTATCTCCTTTACATGTTTGAGACAAACCCTCCTCATAGGATGAACTAGTGCATGGCTCATTTGCTAAATACACCTCTTCATTCATATCTTGAGTCTCATCATCTTCAAAGCTGTCATCAGGCCTTCTATCTTCATCATGGTGCTGATGGATTTGGCTGCATGGAAGATCTTTCTCAAACAATGGATTTGAGAATATAGTGAATTCAGATGTATCTTCTATCACTTTTTCTTCGAACAGTGGGTTCAAGAATATAGAAAAATCATCTAGACTATCATGAGAGCTTTCATTTGGATCATCATGTGTGTCATCAACAAGACTAATGTCTTCTGAAACCTCCCCATGTTCATACATTGTATGCAGTTCTACTTTATCCTCTCTATATGATTCCTCTGAAATACCATCTCCTTCATCCGGTACCCCTTTATAATGTACCGATCCATCACCTTGCTCACCACGGTGATTTGAGAAAAAATTTGGACCATTTTTCTCAACATGCTTCTGATATTCTAAATCTAACAAGGCTGAAATCTCCTCCACACTAAGAGAATCCTCTTCCACATTTTTACACTCACTATCATCTGTAGGCATATAAGTATCATCATAGGTTGATTCTCCTTTAGAATGTTGAAACTTTTTATCTCCATTTGAATCTGAAGCTTCACTTGACTCATATGTTACTTCAGTTCTGCATTCATTATCCTCTATAACTAATTCATTATTCATAAGTTTGAGAAAGTTAAGAAACTGATGATCATATAAGAGGCCTAATTCCTGCATCCTATTGAGAAGATTAGATGATGGAGGTCTTTATTCCAAAGGTATTTTTTGATAAGCATTAAACATCCTTATGACGAATTGTGTTGCAGATTCATCTTCTTGCTTTTCTAAATTCCAAAATGCATCCAAAGGAGGTATATAATTGGGACTTTCATCCAATATTTGGAAAAGAAGCATCAAATCAGGATCTTTTGGCGAGATTCCCAACTCACGAAAATTTCTTATCAATTCCTTGTGTGAAGGCAAGATGTCTGAAGGTACTTCTCGAAAAATATCCACCATCCTTATAAACAAATGTGCCAATGTCTCACCCTCATATCTTTCTAGATTGAAAAAGGCATCAAGTGGGTGTATGTATTCTTCCTTCATGGTATAACATAGATCTGCCTCTTGATCGTAGTACATATTGTCCATGTTAGATAATCAAATCACTTCGTTCTGAGTCTTTCCCCTCAGCAGAGTTACCAACTGAAAATTGTATTGAATAGAGTCGCCACCTCTTTCGAGGAATGTATTGATCTTTCGATTTCTCACTTCCAGCAGAGTACACTTCCAAACAAACTGATACAACTTCTTTCTAATTTTGATTTACGAAAATTGAAACTCTGGGTAACTTCACAATATGTATTGCAAACAACTCTCCCCTGCAGAGTCGCCAATCTATTGGTTCCCAAAACCACAGATTGGAAATCCAAGAGCTTGCCACTTCTCCGATAGGGCTTCTCAATCAGTTCTAGCCTACGAACGGGAATACTTCTCAATTCCTCTACACTTCAGGCTCCGCTACACCCAGGTGGGTTAACCTTCACCTCGAACGCTGACTGTCTAGTTCAAGGTTTTTCTACAGCGAATTTAAACTCCTAGAGTTCTTCAGTTGGCAAGGTCCTCAAACTCGAAACTGAAACTGGATGCTGGATAATAATTGAATATTTTGTATAATGTTTTAAAAAATGGATTTGAAGCTTAAAGAAGGAATATATAGATTTTCTGACTTCAATAATAGAAAGACCTGTGCTTCTGTTCATCTGGGCAATAGAGTCAACTTCAGTGAATTATCACGTACAACTTTATAATGCTTTACACACTTTACTGCCAACAATTAAATAAACAAGATGCGATAGCTCAATTATTACGCAATCTTAAATTAGTCCAGATTGAATTTTAACTCCTCTGGTAGGGGGACAAACTGGACATAGATGGGGAAGCAATTAAATATTTCACACTATTTGTGATGATCAAATTTAAAATGCTAAGTGATCGTGTCCACTTATCCTGATATTTATATTGTGTACAGAATTCTAGAAAATAATTACAAAGGATGATTCCTTGTAGTTTAAAAGAACATTTTATTTTATTATTAAAATAAAATAATAGAAATTATATTACAAAGTCATAATAAGCCCCTTATTCCTCCATATAATAATAAAATATAAAAATACTTTTCTCCTAAGAGAATATAAATGTAATTGTTCTGATCTCTCTTTTCTTACAATTCATCCCATATTTATATCTTTTAACTCCAAAGGATGTGACTATTCAAATAGGAGTTATGTCTTTAAAAAGAGACTCCATCTAAAATAATTTCTTTCATAAAATCTTAATCGCACCTCAATGTATCGATTAATAAAACAATGGATCTCCTTAGTTGCACCTTGGAACTTTATTATTTGTTTTGGCATGACACTTTATATTTCTTCAAATTTACCTTTGACTACGGTAAACCATGGTCCTGCGATGAATATATATTTTTATTTTGCCACGCTACAATGTCCTACTCTAATAATTGTTTAATCCCATGTTTGAACTCCCATCGAGCCTCAGATAAGGTAAGCAATCGTTTGTTTCAATCGGAGTGGTGATTCCAGATTCCCTATAACATAGCAAGATTATTATGAAGCCCGGCATGGGAGCGGAGATCTCATTTCAACCTTTGTCTCCACATCTGGAGTTTACCGCCATTGAATTCTTCTTATACGACACTTACTCTTGTATCGGGCCTAATGTATACATTCTTTATAATATTGATATGATATGATATGATAGATTTTAATGACGTCCACGAGACTAAAGTAGTCTATGGGACCCATGCAATCACCCTCCCGAGTCAGGAGCCAAACTAGTCAGTTGCAAAGTTTTGGTTAACTTGTCTCTTCTTCTCTGAATTTTGATAATCAAATCCGCTGTTCTCTTCACTTGATCTTCCTCGAATAAATAGTTGAAGTCCTTGTTCTGCAGAATTTTTGTATAATCAGATCTGATGTCGTTGTAAGCCAAGCATTCCTTGACAAAGTGTTGCTCTGTCTCAACTGTTCCCATATTGCAGAATAAACATGTTCTGTCTGCCCACTCTTCCTTTGGAACTTGCCATCTACCAGTTTCACATCGCAGCTGATGTGAACTAGTTCTAATTTGTGCCATCAACATTTTTGCTTTCCAATTAATAGGTGCCCTTATATAGGCCTTTTCATCATGACTAGAAGTGGGATTAAATTCTTTAATGTAATAAGATTTTTTCCGCCCTATGTGTCTTGTCCACAGAATATTGCGAAATTTTTCATTGACAAACTTCTTTATTTCTTTAATGTTATCTGGGCAAGTTTGGATGTTGATATCCCATTTTTGCATCCATTTGTCATTTTGTTTCTTTATTGTTCCATGCATCTTATCTGGACTTGTATCACATATTCTTTCCAGTGTTGTTTGTATCAGACACACAACCTGCACACTCCCTTTGACGTGGGATACCCCCTTTCTTAAGTCTGAAATCGTTTTGCTGTCTTGACTTATTTTAGTGATCTTTATTGGCTCCAAAGTCTAGTCTCTGAATAATATCAAAGTATATATGTTTCCAAGGTGATTGTAATACTTCACTGTCAATGCGTACTGGAAAAACATTAGATCTATGATTACATTTAGCGCATTCATAATCCAGTTTGAGTAACAGGGCACTACCACCATGGCTTGGTTAAATAAGAGAAAACATTTACTATTTGAAATATTCATGGCAATCCGCAGCAAATTCTTCAGCTTTATCTATATTCATGTCTGCAGGTCTGTCCAAATTCACCTTAATGATCCCCATGAATTGCAGCCTCAACTTCTGATAATACAATATCTTCAAAGCCTTATGTGCCATTTTAATTGCAATGCACAATGAGTCAACCATAGATCATATCCAACACTTCTACTGTCTATGTTAGTAACAGTGATAGCATCCTCCAGCAGTGTCTGTATATACTATATATATATAACAGCAGATCTCACCTTGTCTCAATTCTTACACTCATTGCTTTACAACAGATTCCAGAGGCCCATAAAGCAATTGAAATGCTTCCATCACCGCTTACTACATATTGTATGTGTTGATTGAAATTAGGTTGAGTGGAGAATTCCACAATAGTTGGATATGTTTCTTTGCATAATCAAGAATGGAGACCCCAATTCTCGGCTCCATCACACTCCCAGAGGAAATGTATGAGCATCATTATGCTTATCATTGTGTATGGAGTCATAATTGGATGCAATTGACATTAATGAAAGAAGTGACAGTTTTATAATATTAAGCTGTCTTTTATTGTCCGTGTTACATATCTTCCATCTGTAGTATGCATTAATTCACTTACCCGTAGTGGTAAGCAAAAATTGGCTGCCATTGTTATTAAAAAGTATGTTCCTAAAATCTTCAGAATTTTTTTTTACGCATCCGCACATCAACACCCTGCACCTGCATTAACATCGTAACCAACATCGATAAGTTAGTTAAATAAACACATAATAAATTAAAATATAATAAATAAATAATATTACGAAAATACAAGAATAAATAAATAATATAATTTAATTATTTTATAGAGAATAATATTATAATACTTAAACATAATATAAATCTAATATTACCTATTATATATTTAATTTATATACTTATTTGATACACTATCAAATATTAAATAAATAATTAAATAAGACTTAATAATATTTAAATATAAATATAAATAGTAATAATAGAATTACAAAGCCTTGTGCCTTACGGGAAATGGTGGGGCTTCTTGTCTGTAGTGCCTACAACCAAGGTTCAAGTCTCCACAGGGTTGCTCTCTACTATGGTTCTTAATTGAGAGTTGTTGACTTAATAGTGGGGCTTATTGCTTGTAGTGCTTACAGCCAAGGGTTGAATAACATGATTGGCTTTGGCCTATTACCCCAAAAATCTTCAGGCAAGAGCCTATAACACAACAATAACTTGTGAGCCTCTCATCCATGAGGTCTTGGATTCGAATCCACTCGAATTAACAAATAATAATAATTAATCTCGACAAATAATAACAATTAATCTAGGCTTCAGCCCATTACCTATCAAAATAAATAAAAATAAATAATAGAATTACAAAAATATGTATAAAATAAATAATTAAGTATTTAATAACAAATTATAATATAATATATCTAATAAACATAACATATAAAAATAAAATTTATCAATTATAATATATAAATATCAATATAATACATCAAGTGATATAAATTAATCCACAGATGATTATTCTCCAAAAGAAATTAGGAAGAAAATCTTCATTGCAGCAATTGTACAGACAGTAGTGGTAAATTATGCAACTATGAGGTTTGCGGCGGTGATATTGAGTTGTGTATGGAGATAGGAAGAAATGAATATGGAGAGCAGTGATCTGCATATTAATAATAATGACATCCCTTTCATCAATGATTTGATAGAACCTTAAGAGTAAGGAACAATGATTATCTTTGGGCATTAGTTGTAATGATTAATAAAGATCATTGATTATGAGAGGTTGCAATCATCAAGATCGATCCTTGACATCAATAATCATTAACGTATCAATATATGTTTCATTAACAATATAGCAATGAAAATATGCCATCCATGTTAAAGGAAACAATCTGATGAAGGATATGTTACAAGATTCAAGAATTGACAGATTAACGGATTTTTGGATGATTGATTGATTAACAGAGGAAAAAATGTGCTCCCTATAAAGAATTACAAGGATGTTGTTTCTAAAAGAAACAACATAGACTGAAGAGGAAATTAGAAACAAAACTGAACACAGGATAGGAAACATTCCTATCTAGACTGAAAGATGGACTACAGACAAGTAGTTGACCATTATAGAAAATATTTAACTAAGGAGATAATATCTCAATACCTTACCTTAATGGTCAACGTATGGATGTCGAAACATTCTAGGATAACTAAGACCCTCCCTGGATCTACAAAATGTTGAAACCAAGAAGCTTTGCCAGAAGAGTGCTATGACTCAAAACAAATTGCAATTACAAAACTTCGTTTTTGTGGAAAAAACAATAAAACCCAAAATCTCACGCAACCTTGCATAGTACAGACAACATGAAATGATTTTTAAGGAGAAAATCAACAAACCCAAAAAAGAAACAGAAACAGATTTAGAAGGCAAAAAATTCAGCTTCACCTTGATCAGGAAGTTGGACAACTTGTGCTGTTGGCTGTGAAGCATTTTTCCTTGCTTGGGCAGCCAAATGTTTCCAGCACTCGAACTTCATATGGCCAAACTTGTGACAGTAATTACACTATGCATTTTGCTTCGTAGAGCCATCTAGGGATTGAGCAGAAGGTTGATGCTGGAAAGGTTGAGAAGATTGATGGTTGCTGATGTTCTGTTGAAAGGACTTTGCAGCAAATGCCTACTCTGAGGAGGTTGTAGAAGTACTGTTGCCAAATTGTTGTTTCCAACGATCTTGCTACAGAAGTTTGGTGCATAATTTTGGAAATTTCAGATCAACATTAGTTGACGTAATGTTGAGTGTTTCTATGAAGTGCTCATAGGACGATGGTAGACTTTTCAGAGTGATGACTACCATATCCTCTTCCTCCATTTTCCGACCAATAGCTTTGAGCTGATTGCGGATGTCCGTAATCTTTGTCAGATGCTCTTGCAAGGACATACCTTCATCCATGATAATGGAGAACAACTGATTCTTCAGAAAGAATGCCTAACTCTAGTCAGTGTTTCATGCAGTTCCTTCAGATATTTCCAAATTTCTACAGCTGACTTGCCGAAAGGAATCTGCAGTAGCTGATCATCGATAACAGAGAGCTTAAGAAGCATAACAGCCTCTCGATTGCGATCATCAAACTTTTCCTGTTTTGCTTGCTTTGGAGGTCGAACGAGTCTTTGTGCCTAAAACAAGCACATCCAAACGACGATACTCGAAGATGGTTAACATGCGCTATTTGCAGTGGTTATAATTGCGGCCATTGAATCGTAGACTGTCCTCCAACATTAGATTAGTCAAAGATGCCATTTCGAAGAATTTAGGTACAAACTTCAAGACTGAAATTCAATAGGCATAAATTTCAAGGCAAATTCCTAGCTGACCCAGAAAAAATCGACAGGTACCTAGAGGAATTGATACAAAACCTAGAAAGAATTTGAAGTCGAATTTCAAATCTGTAGGCTCGAAAATCGAGGCAAGGAAAACAAGGAACCCACAAAAATTTGAAGAAGACCCATTTGAGATCTCCAAAAACCCACCAAGAATCACTAATCAGAAAAGAATGTGTTGTGAAAAACTAGGGTTTTCAAGAAAACTGTAGTTGGTGGCTATGGAGGTCGAGAGTAGCAAAAAAATGCAGTTTTGAACGCAAAAAAAGTCGGATTTGAAGCAGAGAGGAATTTAGAAGCAGAGAATGCAAAAATGACACCAGATCTCTTGTTTGGATCACATTGTGTACTTCTATGGATGTGTAATGAGAAAAAACAGACGTGCAGTTTGTAGACATAGGGAGAGGAATGACGCACGATTTATAGTCAACAGACTAGCCAAAGAAATCGTAGACATGAATAGATGTTTAGCCAAAAAGATCAGACATGATATGAGGTTGTTGAAAGGCAGCAAAAAATTATCAGACGCGAGCCAGAAGAAATCGCAATTTTGGCTATGGATGTCATGTTTTGACACCTTTGATGCCGTAGTTTTGCAACCAAGAGGTAGGAAAAAAATTGCGATTTGGCAGAGATCCTCCACAAACCCTAGGACAAAAACCCATGTTTGAAAATTAGAGGTTTTTGATATGACGAAGCAAGGACCACAGAAGAATAATTTCGAAAATGGGTCTGATAATTTCAAAGAAGAAATAATGATTTTCAAAAAAATTAAGAAATAGGCTCTAATACCATGTTACAAGATTCAAGAATTGACAGATTAACGGATTTTCAGATGATTGATTGATTAATAGAGGAACAAATGTGTTCCTTATAAAGAATTACAAGGATGTTGTTTCTAAAAGAAACAACGTAGATTGAAGATGGAATTAGAAACAAAACCGAAGACAGGATAGGAAACATTCCTATCTAGACTGCAAGACGGACTACAAACAAGTAGTTGACTATTAAGATAATATCTTAATGGCATATGTTGGTTATCAAAATCGTTGATTAAAAACCTACGAGCCTTGCCTACTTGATGCTGGGATATCTAATCGATTTTGGCCAACTTGACAGGATCAATCAAATTGATTTAAACCCTCCGCGCTTTTGGCTCCGCTAAACCAAGGCCTGTACACTTGATGCTGAACAACAAAACTTGTATCAAATATGTTTTATAGCGAATAGACTATAATGCAAAGGCAATCTCCTTAAATCGCAAGATTCTAAGGGAAAACTTCTGGATTATGAATGATGAATAATCTTCAAATTCCAATTACTTTAATAGAGTTGTGAATTACTGAAAGGAAAATTTAAAATGAATTACCAAAATAGATAAGTATCAAATCCTTCGAAAAAAGATTAGAAAATCACTAGCACATGAATTGAGAAGCATGAACAGTTAAATGATCAGTGCTGAATTTCAAATGGGCAATAGATTCAATAGTATACTTTCTCACATACAATTTTATGATATACAGTATCTATAAACAATTCAGTTATCACAATGCTTCAAATTATTCTCTTTTATGCATATTTAAACTAGTCTATAATGTTTTAACCTATAAAAGAACAAAATAGATACAAATATGAAAACAATTTTATTTTACTGTATTTGTATTTATCAAGTTCAAATAGCAATGAACAATTTGATCTACTTATTGTGATAATGAATTGTTGATAAATAAAAATAAAATGATCACAAAAGACGAATTATATAATATTTAACTCTAGCACAAATGATATTCTTATTGGTTTTACTGCAAAAAAGTCATGTTGAAGACATCCAATTATCAATGCTCCATTCAACACAATTTCTCACAATATTTGAAATATATATCCAACACCCTCAATATGCAGGAGCTTAGTTCGACTTTAATCTTTTTAGAAGATAAATTTGATAACATGCGTGCTTCAAAATGTGCAGAGCTTTTGTATTTAAAAATATATCTCCAATGGTGTCTTTGTTTAGTTTTCTCATCATATATTTATAGAGGCTAAATGGTGCCGGTTATCTCTCCAAACACTACATCTTTTGGGAACAAATAACCAATCAAAATATTAACATAACTAAATATAATTTCATTTTGGTATGAGCGGCAGTTTAAGATGTAAACGCCTTTAATAATCATAAAGCCTGTATGAAATTTTCAATACTCGGACGTATGCCTTCTTATGTGCCTCGACCCGCTATCTGACGTTTTTCATTAAAGGGCAAATAATGTGCGAACCATACAAGAAGATAATGTCTTGCGAAAACCATGCCTACAACGCTTGGTGTTCATATATCGATACCTACAGGATATGAAGACTGCATCTGATGCCTTCCATATTCATCTCATCGAGTATGTTTTAGCAACCTTCATATACCTCCTTTTGCAACGAACTCAGGAATATCTCCATTGATCCATGCTCACAAATGCATTCTGTAGGATGTCACTCTTGTGGATTGTAGTTTCTTTTCACAGTTGACTGTGTTGAGATGAATCTGGTAACATATGAGACCTCTCACATTCAATAATGTTTGCACATAGGCTTCACGAGTATCGTTCTTTGTTTCTTCCTGTTCTCCAGTGATGTGAAATGGCTTGTTCACGGCCTTCGCAACTCAATTCACATTGGTATTTCCCATTCGTTTTGGTTGCATTCATTGGTCTAAGAATCTCATTGATGGCCGCGGGTCCTTCAACTGACTGGTTTCATCAGTGAGGCTGACTACTTCTTGGCCCTGTGATAACCGTAAGGTATCCACGTGTTTGTATGTTTCTGTTATGAAAATGTAGCACCCTCATTTGCAAGAAGTGAGATCCTACTCATCTTGTTGTGTATCCTTCTCAAAACTACGTTCCATTGAAAAGGCATTCGTCTTTGCAAAGCTTCAAATTTTTGTCACATTTGATCAATCATACAAAAACACTTGAGCATTTTACCTTCATCCTCAATATTCCTAAAGCCACTTCTTTCGTGTACATGAAATTCTGTCTTCATGCTGTCAATTGTTCTAAAAATTGTAATTGCCTGGGACTCTGCTTCCAGGTACTTCTCTTCAACCTTTCTCCTTTCATAAACCTCAGATTCATTTGCTTTGTTAGACTGTGATATCTTATTAGACATATCATTGATAGCTTTTGAAAATACTGTCATTTGATCAAGCAAAATATCTAAATCCTCCTTGTATGCAGGCAATTTTGAAATGGCAAATAGCAAAAATTGTCTATTGGCTTCCTCCTTTTGATGCCTGTTATCTGCAATTTGCTTTTCTGCCTTCGTTGTTGAAACAACAAGAGATTCTGCCAAAAGCCTCAGCTTATCTATCTTTTGGTTATGACTCTCTTCGGAGTCTCCACTATGCAAAATAGCTTTCTTTCTTTCCAAGAGACATTGAAGCCTTGAGCATTTACGGATAGTTTCTTTTGACCTCTTCAAACCCTCTGTAGTAACAGGTAAAGCATCTCTAGACTTTCTTGGGGAAACATTGTAAAAATCATGATGTCCAGTGTCCAGCATTTTTTCCTCTACTATTTGGTATTTCAGATCCTTGATCTCTCCATCTATTCTTGTCATTTCAGCATTCAACTTTAGCCTAGTAATTGCAACCCGTACAAAATGAGCAGCTCATCACGTTTCACTTGATTTTTGCCAAATTTTTTGGATCCATCAGTGGCTCTCATTGGGGACATATGCCCCTTGTGGGAATAGTGAGCATCTTAGCTATCTTTGGAGGAGCAGACATGCCAAGCCATAAGGAGTAATCAGCTCATGAAATAATACATATAAAAACTTAAACAATAAAATAAAAATATAATAAAACAGAGAAAGGAAATAGAACTCCCTTTTTCATGCTCATTGAAAGAACGGCTTAAGGTACTGTCCATGGACTAGGAAATCCTGCATGCGACCATCTGTATCCTGCAAATAATAAGATTTTTCCCCAGCCTTTTCAAAAATGATAAATGGTCCTAACCATAAAGCCTCGAACTTACCATGCTTTCCTTTGTCTTGATCTTTAGCATTCTATTTCAGGACCCAATCACCTACTTTAAAAGATCGGTTTGAAGATTGTTGGTTCCCAAAACCATAGATTGGAAATCCAAGAGCTTGCCACTTCTCCGATAGGACTTCTCAATCAATTCTGGCCAATGAACGGGAATACTTTTTGATTTCCCTGCACTTTAGGCTTTGCTACACCTCGGCAGGTAAACCTTCACCTTAACACTAACTGTCTAGTTTAAGGCTTTTTCTAGAGTGAGTTTAAGCTTTTGAGTTCTCCATCTGGCAAGGTCCTCAAACTCAATGAAAACTGGATGCTGAGTGTTTGAATTGAATGGGTTGTAAAATATTTATAAATAATTGATTTGATGCTTGTAGGAAGGAAGTTACAAATTTTCTGACTTCAATAATAAAAAGACTGGTGCCTTTGCTCATTCGGGCAATAGAGTCAACTTTAGTGAATTATCTAGTACAACTTTATAATGTTTTACACACTTTACTGCTAACAATTAAATAATCAAGATGCGACAGATCAAATATATACACAATCTTAAATTAGTCCAGATTGAACTTTAACTCATTTGGTAGGGAGACAAACTGGACATAGGTGCGGAAATGATTTAATATTTCACAATATCTGTGATGATCAAATATAAAATGTTAAACGACCATGTCCACTTATCCGACATTTAAATTGTATACAGAATTCCAAATATAATTACAAAGGACAATTCATCTGCAGTTTAAATCTCCATGCCTTTAATAATAAACAAAGAACATTTTATTTTATTATTAAAATAAAATAATAGAATTTATATTACAAAGTCATAATGAACCCCTTATTCCTCCATACAATAAAAAATATGAAATACTTTCTCCTGAGAGAATATAAAATGTTCGGATATGTTTTTGAATATTGAATTGTTTTATTTTCCTTTGAGTATCTCCCTGTATATATTTTAATGAGATAGGGATGTGACTTTTCAAATTGAAAAGTCATATTATTAAAAATAATTGAAAATAAATGATTGCACCCTTTTAATAATAATTCTCATTAATCCTTTGGTTAACAAAAACCTTTGAGGAATAATTATTATTAATTCATTGGCGATCATTTTGAAAAATTGAACTCCTGCGATGAGACTCATTTCTTTATCGATTTAACTCTGATAGGTATAAGCATTCTCACACAACTTGAGCATTTGCGGTTATCATTCTTTGACGCACACCTGTGCCTCATCATTTGCCTCCGACCATTTCTTATGCCGTAAACACTTTCTTCGGGCATATTTTCGGAAGTCATCCCCTCAGGTTTTGTTCATGGATATATGCTTGAACCAAGGCCAACATCTTCCATACAAGAGATCTCATTGTTGTGAATGCATAAGATAATAAATGCAACCTTTCTTCACTAGGTTTTTGGTATCAACACATGCTTTGGAATCAACCATCACACTTATCTCGTGACTTCCTATACTCGGCAGCTCTAGACTATTGTTTCAATCGCCCCATTTGTGGTGTAAAGACGACATACATCTTGATGTTTCTCTGGATGACACCCTAGACGTGGCTTTAGAAACCCGATACTCCTCTTCACTGTTGTCCTCTTATTAATGCCGCTGAGTGGGTGAAGATCATTCTGCAAGCAGCTCCCGACCCAAATTATTCACCAAGCATATGAGTTGATATTATAATGGGTCCTTTTGTATAGAGTCTATGGTGGCTTCTCTTTATGACTTTGGTATATCATCGTTGCCGGTTATTTTGCTTCTCATCGGGCTTCCCCAAATATTAATGTATACCTGATCATTGTCTTAGTACTTGAAACACATGCTCCAAGGCCATTGGCTGTTACCTTCTTGCATGAGGTATCATGTGATTTGGAACTTGATGATTGGCTTTCATACAGATACAATTTGTTTTTCTATTCTGCCGAAAACATTGATCACAGGGTCACCAAATATCTGCATCTTGTGTGCTATACCCTTGGATATCTGATGACTGGTCCATACCATACTTTTGTTCTGCTTTTGTGCTTTCCAAATCCAAGCAGGATTTAAGATGTGTTGATGTTTCTACATCATTGAAAATATTGATTCCAGAAGTTCATAAGGCAGCATACTTACACACATACATGGTATCAGAAATACTGTTGTTCATATATTTTTTATTCTGATTGTAGTACTATTGTGACGGTATAACACTTTAATAATTGCTCAGCCTTTCTCACTCCTGAGCATTGCAAATATAAGGCTCAATGGAAATGGATTTGAAAGGAAATTCTTTGTATTTGAAGCAGTTACACTGTATTCTTTAACCTTTTGTTCCAAAGCTTCAGCAGATAACTCATCCAACATTTCTCACGCTTGGTCAGCACTCAAGTATTCAACAGAAGTGATTGGGCCAGTATGGCATATTAGTTCACCATCACATATTCCATGAAAAACAAACCACAGTTTGACAGTCTAGTCATCAATTTCAATAATTATAGTGTCTCCCACCATTCTCATCATGACTTTTATTGGTTTGAAGCACATTGGTAGTGGGTAAGATCTAAAGATTTTCCCTTTGCCATGGTGCTTGGAGCTCTAAAATTTGCCAAAATTTGGAGTCCCATCAGGATAGACACATCTCAAGACATGCAATCCTTCGTGGGTTGAGAAATCATTGAAATAAATAAGTAAAGATAAATATCAGAAGCAGAATAAATAATTTTTTTAGATGAATATAAGTCCCATCATTCATCTTAGTCCCTCTTCTTATACGTAGGATAGTGGTAGATCACTAGGACCTTTATAATATCTGTCAGTGTTTAATAAGAGCTCTAAACATATTCAGACCCATCTGATTCTGCATAAACATTCAAACACTTTATATATCAAAACCTAATTCTCATCATATCAGTAATTCATATATTCTCTTGTCTTGGGTGATCCCTCCATAAGAAGACCAGAACTAGTTTTCGACAATAAATCCATGCAAGTGGCCTGTTTTGAGTGAATCAAACTCTCTACGTTCGAGAGAGATATTGATGTGATTCTGATAGAACAGTCTTTTGCAATAAGAGATTAGTCCAATTCCCATAGAATCATACTGGGGACATTACAAGTGGTATCAAAGCATCTTGCCAGCCATCCTATGAGAGAAACTTGGTGCAAACTAGCCTAAGGGCTCTAGGAGCATTAGTAAGAGAGAGGATAAAGATTACTATCACCATGAGTGACCAAATGAGTAATGAATTGAGGGCCTTTGAATGTCTTCTGATAGGTTTAGACTTAATTATTACACATTTAACTCAAACTCTACATTGTATATCCTAAGATACAATAATTCAAGCTAACATATTTATAATAAAGAATTATTCATTCATTTAATCAGACTAATTTATCTGTATGTAACATTAATACCCCCATATCCATTCATATTACCATTTCAACTCAATTACAGGAGTAGCTGTTATCCAAGGTGCCTAAGTACCAACTGCAATGGGCTTCCTATAAGTTTACAGATCCAAGTCCTTTGCCTATCTTGGGATCATGTTTGCAAGGTGCTCAAGGTTGCTGATCCCTACCCTATCTTGGGACAGAGAGCCACTGCTTGGATTTATACAAGCCCCTCATTAGAATCATCACAATCCCTTTCTTCTTCAATAATAAGTAGTAACAGACCTGAACATTAATTCTTGTGCATCATCACTGTATGTATAAAAAATAAAATTCTGATTTTTTAGTTATTATCTTACATGTATACATTCTTATACATTTGTTATCTTATCATATATCTTTTATACTGTGCTTATATAAATGTAACACAGTAAAAAATATTATTTAAGGCCACACTTTAGATAGCCATAGTCTTATTCTTTCTTATCTCCCTTCTGGAGAGTAACAATTATATTTTATATTTCCTTTGATGTATATTTTGTAGCTCAGATCTGATGTTTATCCTTATATTCTTATACTCCCCTCCAAGATGTCCTAGAATGATCAGATCAAATACCTCTCTATATTGTGGAAAAGAATGATGAGTTGTGTTCCAAGAAACATGTCTTGTGTCTCTACATCATTACCTCCTCTACTAAATACTAATTGCACCACTTCAAGTCAATTGTTATCAACACTTAAACTTCAGTAATTGCTGCTTTGTTATATGCTAATTGCTCCGTGTCTTCCCAATTATAATTGCTGATTCTCATATCAAATATTATCAATATACACAACTTAACCAGTGATTGTCAAACTTAATCGATATCTTACTTACTCGTGGTCTTCATATTATTGATGACCATCTCCTTACTAGTCTCTGACTTTATCTAATTAGTCATGATTCAACAATTATTATTGTTGTTAATATTGTCAACAAACTATCTTCCATTATTATTGATCGAATGGTGAACTCATAAACTATTGACATCTGATTGTTACAGTTGCTGGCCATTCATCAGGAATGTTCAATAATAATAGTAGTTATATCGATGGTTCTGATTATCATCGTGCAGTAATTTAGCGTTGTCTCCAGATAATGCCTATATTCTTGATTTCTTACTGAAGTTGGTTTAAAAACCCATGGTCAATATCTGAAACTATGTTTTATTATTTATTATTTATATTTTTACATCTTTCTTTTACAATTAATTAAAATCATTTATTATTAAATTATATGTGGGAATGGGGAAATCACAGGTCATCACAGTCCTACCTTCCCCAAAATTGCTTATCCTCAAGCAATGTTTGTTTTGTACAAGTCTTTTACTGGGAGTAGCTTCTCAACTCAAATATTAATCTATAAATCCATATCTTTGAGTCTTACTATTGTAGATCAATTAAATATAGAATTAAATGTGGAATATCCATTTGAATTATATAAATATATGAAAGCACGAAGCATACATGAAGAATACACATTAATGCATGAAAACACAAAGAATATACGTTAATGCATGAAGACATGGAGCTTACACGAAGAATACCTATTATTAGATTTCTTTTTATTGAATAAAATTATTCCATCCTTTATCCCCTTACCCTATAGGATGGCAGGATAAAAGGTCTTATACCATTTGTAACGTCCCTTGATAGGTTTATACTTAGTTATTACACATTTAACTCAAACCCTACATTGTATCCCCTAAGATACAATAAATTAAGCTAAGATAGTCATAATAAAGAATTTTTAATTCATTTAATCAGACTAAATTATTTTTATGTAACACTAATAGCTTCATATGCAATCATATTACTATTTCAACTCAATTATGGAAGGAGTAGGTGGATTGATCAGTTTATGAAGGAAGATCAAGTTGCAATATGGGAGCACATAGAAAATATCAATCTTGAATTCATTAAACCAAATAATCCTTATGATGAAATATCTGATTCTGATACTCTTTGTCAGTAATTTGCCTTCTAGTCTTTTCTTCTACTTGTAAGATAAAGCGGGAAGTTAATAAAATATCTCCTTCATGTCTATGCTCAAGCTGTATGATAGACCAAGTTAGCTGATATCATGTATAAATATTGAAGTTTAATGTTAATAAGTGACACATTTACAGATATTTAAAACTTTTCCTTATGTACTACTTGACTTTAAAATTAAAGCTAATAGGAGATAAATTCCATTTTTGATTATGAAGCGTACTTCTCTTCTTTCTAACACCTTGATCATAGCCAAGTTTAATTTCAGGTTATATTCACAAGGAATTATCAGGACCAAAGATATAAATTTGGAAATCAAAAGTAGGTGTTAAAATTGGTTAAATTATTCTGAGAAATTTATGGAAGGGCTACACCAAAGATACCTATCCATCTTTGATCTTTGCTGCCCAATTGAGATGGGATTTTATTTTAAACACAATCTTGGGCCTCATGGCCTTTTACCTACCAAAAAAATAAAATAAAATTCTGTAATAATATCATCAAATCATAATATCCTTATTAATAAATAAATATAAATAAATCTAAACATCACTAACATTTACAAATTAAATAATATTAATTAGAAGTTGATCATTAATATAAACATTATTAAGGACCCTTACAAATTTAAGAGTGATGGTCCAACATTACCAATATTGTTATACTTATAAATAGCAACCACATGGTAGATCAAACCTCTTTAAAACAAGCATGTTACTTGATAATAGCAAGATTGAATACATTATATCTTTATGAAACAAACAAATAAAATAGTCTTTACAAACATATTAGCATTGACTAAAGAGTAGATTATCAACCTAAACATTACTAAATAACCTTACTACTTTAGGAGTGATTAAATATTACTTAAAACCCATTTTTATCAATTGGTTGACATGAAAATGAATCATTAAGAATCCTGAATTTTGATGGTTGGGAGGTATGAAGAATAACAAAGACAAGGCAGAAAAGGAATATAACATACATACCATAAACTATAAAAAAAGTAAGGAAGACCATCATAAAAGTAACGAAAATAGGGATTAAGATTAAATCCATGTTGAAGTATAAGAAAATACTTTTGACTTGAGCCATATTGAAAGGAGCATCCCATAAATATAAAACATATACATTAAAGCCGCCTTTTGGAATATGAAGGGAGTACAAAGGGAAATGTTGAGGAACAAAAAGAAAGTATTGAGGACAAGTATCCCCTATGTTTGCCTACATGGAGAATATACTAATTCAAGGAAAGAACTATAATAAAGTTAGGTAATTCAAACTAGATGTAAGATATACTTTTATTTATCTTTTTATAATTATGAAACAAAAAAAATTATATATATATATATATATAGTGAAGTTTCTAAGATAGATAATATACATAGTAACATGAGGACACATCCCCCCCTTTTTGCCCATGTCCTGGAGACTTGGACACGCTTGGGACTTGGGGACTCCGCCCCCCTGTCCCTAGCGGCGCCACCAGATTCCCCCACCTTCGCCGAGGATGGGGGTTGTCCCAATGTTGACTATTTGCTGATTCGACTATTCATGTTCAATGTTCGATGTTCCAATTCAATCCAATGTTCAAGTATTTAATCTTTTACATCTCTATTTCTTATATTGCAATACACCTTTTCATAACTAGCATTTAAAGTACCATATGTATATATACATGCACACCCTCCTATCCCCCACCACCGTCCCCCGGCTGTCCCCAAATTATGGCTCCTCTGTCCCCCCGTTCCAAAAACTTGTCCCCCCGTTCCACTGTCCCCCGTCCTCTAGGGTGGTGTAACTATGATAATATATTGATATTGTATGTTCATTAACACGTGATATTTTAAGAAGTGATTAATATAGCCTCTTATAGGGGAAGAGATTAATTTAAACTTTAATAGTGTTAGTATGAAAGATTGATAATCTCCATCTGATTGACACGACCATATTACTATATTCTCTATAATGTCGGTATGCGAGATTTATATGATCTCTATCTGACCGACATGCTTGAGATTAAGGAATCTCTATAATGTTGGTATGTGAGATTAATAATCTCCATTTGACTGACATGCTTGAGATTGTCATCATCTCTATAATTTTGGTATGTGAGATTGATATAATCTCCATTTGACTAACGTGCCTGAGAATGATGTGGCAAAATATTCTAATGATGTCAACATATGCATATGTGATTTGCCTTGGATAGAGGATGTCCCGTCCAAGAAGAATCTTAAGAGGTGCACTCCAGAGAAGACGGTGGAATAACTAGGCGTTAGGAAACCCGATCTGCAGAAGCTTTTAAGGTTGGGGTTAGGATAAAGTGTAGAATAGTAGAATTAGACTTATTACTGTTTAAATTTAACATTTATTTTGAAGGTATTATTTGTCCCAGTGTAACCCTAATAGCGGGGACATTACAAAAGCCCATTTGTGCAAAATTTTAATTAAGGAATGAAGATATGTAATCGGTTTTAAACACCCCACCTCCACTGTGCTTAATTCCTCAATAACTCTTGAAATACAACTTTGATTGAAATCTAAGATAGCTCAAAACGAGCAAATTCACAATGCAATCATCCTAGGGAAAAAGCAAAACCAAAAACCTAGCAAACAATCAAGAAAAATCAAACAAAGACTCTCCTTGAAGAATTTAAACCATGAAATTTTCCATAGGGTTGTCCAATTTTGCGAATACAAAATTGAAGATAATAGGGCCCACAATGAACCCAAGCCCCTAGACATACCCAAGCAGTGCCTAGGGTCATAATCAAAATGTATCCATACTAGGACTAGGGCTTTACTAGCAGTACTTGTTAACACAAATGTACACCATTCTTATGACTATTGATCCCAACGGCTACCTTTTGGTAGCTTTTTCTCCTTGATGAACATCATGCTATTCAATTTATATGGCGCATATTGCAAATGAAAGTTTGAAATTGTGAATATGTCCTTTTAGTACTCGAGACGACTCTAATAACCCTTGTATCATTTGGTTGAAGGGGTACATGAATCATTTCAATTTGTCTTTCCAAGTGATTTATCAACTTCCTAGGATTCTCTACCTTGGGCAACTTTTCTTTTGTCTTTAGTAGGCTGAGGTGGATACCCTCTTATTTTGACCTCTTTACATTTATTGTTTGCATTTATAGAGTCCCCTTCTTGACTTTGGCCTCAATATGAGTTATTGTCTCTTTATTGACTTGATCAATGCATTCAAAAAACATGATATGTGAGGTTCTAGGGGAGTTATCTTAAATCTGTATTTTCAACAACAGAGACTGTAAAATAAAGGTTTTCAATCAGTTCTGTAAGACTTGATTGATGAATTTAAGGAATTTTGAAACCTTAATAAGTTTCATCAACTTCAAGAAAAAAGTCTTAGAGACAATTGTAAACCAGGAACCTACTCACAGAATTGTAAGAGCCTTAGCATGCCAGGAAAAGGATCAATGGATTGGTAGTCTAAATCTCTTAGGCACTTCTGCAAGCTTAAAGTAATCCTTAAAGATAGATGTACCTGGAAATATGAATTTAGTCCTCAAACTTAAGAACACTTTAGATTTACAACTGTATATCTAATATTTTTTGAGCACTCCTGATATTTTTAATGATCCAAGAGCCTCAAATTATTGAAGAGAACGTGCATGGATAACCTATTTTACATTGTACATACAACATTTGTTTACGATATTTCCTGTAAGCCTCTTGTGGATTTCTGAATGTTTTATCTCTTATTTTGAAAAATGGGAATATTACCTGTAGTGTAGTGGTATTAACCAATTTTTTTTTTCTTTTCTAGCACGAGTTGAAAGAAAATCTATTGAGAGGTAATAAATTTCTGTAAGGGTTAAATTCATGTATGAAACATTTTATTGCTATAATAATTTCAAATAATATGTCATTTTTTAATATGTGCCGATATTAATGGCAGCGTAATGGTTCTATTATTATTTTATGTTCCTGTCTGAAAAGTTTGTTGCTTCCATTTCAGTTCATTCTGATGTAGCCAGCTGCTGCTCATCTGTTTCTTTGGGGCAATTCCACTTTATGAAAATAAGGGTGTGATTATAATCTAATTGATGATAGTGACACTACTTTTAGAATGTGAAGGATTATGTACATGGTGTAATCCTCTAAGAAAACGTGATGTTGCTTTATCTTTCTTTGCAATGAAAATTCTATGAATCTAATACTTTCCCTTATCTTTCCTTCCTTTGATGATTCTAAAATATTTGACAACACTGAGGTATATTTTTAGAGATGTCATTATTGGAATTTGTTTTTATTTAATATTTTCATTACAGGTGAATGGAAATCATGAAACTATGAACATAGATGGAGATTTTCGTTATGTTGATCATGGTGCATTTAAGGAGGCTAAAGACTTTATGGAATATTGCAATGTGCATGGTGATGATTGGGAAGCAGCTTTTATTGAATGGAGTAAAGTATGTGAGGAGTGGAAGGCTAGAAGAAAAGTGTCTTCTAGTGGCTGGGCTGATTGGAATTTGCTGACTGTATGATAATTCTTTCTCTGTTCTTTATTTATCCTTTGCAGTGCAAATTTCTGTACCAAGTATATGCCATTTTTCGCACATCTTATTCAATATTTACTCAAAGCTAAAGAGTTGTATATTCTGGTTTGATCTAATATTTGTTTGAGTTCAATATATTGATATTTATGATTTTTTTGAAATGGGATTGCAAATAAATAAATTACAACCTTTATCTAATGGCTTCAGTAGAGACTTCAAGCAGGTCATCTCCAAACCAAGCTAAGTTCTCTTTATGGAATTCAATTGGGAGACTATCTGCTGCTGGGGTCTTTTCATCATTCAGCTCTTGAATTGCATTTACTGTTTCTTATTCTGATACAGTTTAAATATTCATTATTTCTGCAATATCATCTGTAATCTTACTGTGAATTATATTTTTGCTTAGATTTCTTGCATTATGTCCTTGAAATGAGAAAAGTATATTATAGAACAGTGAAAGTGCTCCTCTGTGTCTTTAAGATCACTTAGGAGTTTATTATCAGCTCAAATATAGTCAACTTGTTCTCAGACATTCTTAACTTTGATACATCTGAAGAAGAGTTTTGAACTCTTATCGCCATTGTTAAGTCAATTTATTTTGGCTCTTACTCTTGATCCTTGTATATTTTGCATGTAGATTTCTCAGTAATTTTTTTGCTATGATTAACTCCTTATTCAATCTTAAGTTATTGGGGTCATTTTGAATCTCCTTCTCTAGTTTAAACAGATCTTTCTGAAGGTCATTTTCTGTTTTCCTATTGTCTAAGGCTATTTTCTTGTCTAATAGTTTGAAATATAGTGGCCAAATTTTTATTGTTGTCATTCCATATTTTAATTGCATTTTTATCTTATAACATCCATCTGTTAATTTCCCTGGCAGTAAAGATTGGGTAATTGCAATTGTCTTTTAGTAAATTGGTGTTTTGAAGGAATTTATCTTGCTTTTCATTGTCCTAATGTTGATCATTAGATACATGAATCTTACAGCAGCCATAATGATGATCAGATAAAGAACAAGGGGTAACCTTGACAGTACATTCATGACAGTCTGATGAAAGCTAAAAAAATCTTTATTTCAATAAAATATATCCAAGCTGCAATATATTCTTCTACTTACCTTTTGGCAATTACACCCAGTAAACCAATTATTTTGGTTTTCTTTTCTATACCCTTCAAGAGGATCAAACAGGCTGAGCTTAGTTTTCATTTTATTCTATTAGTAGTTTTCATTTCCTTTCCACTTATCTCACTTCCTATAGATTTGTCCTCCCTACTCTCAACCATGTTAAAATCGGCTCCCACAATCCAAGGGATGTATTGAAGCCCATATATCCATTTCCAAATCTCATTTCTCTCGTAATGTGCAATGGGAGCATAAATTGAGCACAACACAAACTTTTTATTGTCTTCTTCAATAACAAGAGACGCGTAGCGTCATAGTTCCTGCCATATGCATGATAGTTGTATTGTTATGGAGGATGGAAGCAAGAGGTTGGGATTAGGTGATAGTCAATTAACTATAAATTGAGCATGAAGAAATTAGTACTGATCTATAAATTGATAGAGAGATGTTAACAGTTAGTAAAACAGTACTATATTTTGATGAGTTTAAAACAAATCAAATATAACAAAACCCACAATTTACAATAAACTAGGATTGGAAACAGTTAATAACTAAACTGTAGAAGTTATATTCACTAGGTATTTTTTCAAAATACAAGGCTTATCGTCTTGATTCTGTACATACACATGTGGTAACTCAAAAAGCAATATATATACATATAACTGAGTGCAGTATTTTGACTGTACAAAACTTTGATGTAGTCAAAGATGTATACAAAAAATTGGTACATTAAATGTAATAGTGAGGTGTACTTTTTTTGCTGCCCAGATGTGATTCCTGCAAAATTGGTAACATTATTAGTGCAGTGTAAATAATGCTCAATAAGGAAAGTAGTTCTTTTTTATAGTTAAAAAAGGTAAGTATTAAAATGATGACCTTTGTTGTTTGATGCCTAGTTTATCTATTCATAAGGACTGCATGTGTGATGGTATTGTACTGGTTAAGAGTGTATGTGCAATCTTTGTACAATATTAAATATTTAATCAACAACATAAAACACTTATCTAAAAGTAATGGAGCTAAGATTCAAGGTAGAAATGTAGGGAAAATTAGTAAAATAAAATAAGGCTAAAATATTATTAAAATGTAGTTGATGACTTTATGTAGATATCGTATGAATATTTAGTGGAATATATTATAGGTCGTTGAAAATGATAGAAGATAAAATGAACATAATGCAAATATAGATATAATTGGATTTAGCAAACTAAATGAATTTTACAAGTTATAATTACCTCCCAAATAAAATATTGAAACTAAAATTTAATTGTAAAGAAATGTTAAATACCATTCTTCAACCTATTTATTATTAAAGTGACAAGTGAAACTAAATTTACAAAACTAAAAGTTTTACGAGTTATAATTACCTCCCAAACAAAATATTGAAACTAAAAGTTAATTATAAAGAAATGTTAAATATCATTATTATTGAAGTGACAAGTAAAACTAAATTTACAAAACTAAAAATAAAATAAAATGATGGTAGTTAATTTTTTTTCATTAAGGCAAATATTTTAAATGACATCTAAACTTTGATTCCACAATTCGGTTTTATTGTAATCAACATTACCTAATCAAAAGATTAGAAAAAGGGTAACGATTCGCACAAGGTCTTTCAACAAGTTAGGTAACAATTTTGAGTCATCAAATTACCCGGAAGAAACGCTGAAGATAATGTTGGGGCACCATTGACAAGACCGGCTTTCCTATCTTTGAGAGGTGGCACAAGTAAGCAATCATGTGAAAAGGCAGCTGTGTCAATAATTCAAAGGAGGCTGCAAGGCAATTAGGTTATTCACATATAAACTTCATAAGGTGACAAAGTGTGCCTAAACTTCTCTGCTTATTGTTTAGGTGAAGCCTCTAAGTAGATCCTTCCATATTTTGGTTATTCACATATAAACTTCATAAGGTGACAAATGTGCCTAAACTTCTCTGCTTATTGTTTAGGTGAAGCCTCTAAGTAGATCCTTCATATTTTGGTCAAAGCCTCCTTGGTGTTTCGAAAGGGTTATTGTAGAACCTTCTCGATATAGGAGATTAATGTCTAAGTTGATATATAAAATTAAACTTGAACCTCATATCATTATATGATCTAGTTTTAAAAACAAAAAATTAAGATTTATATATTAGAGCAAATGTTGTTTTTTTATTCTTAAGATGCGAAAAAAATTAAAAGACATTTTAAAATGTATGCTATGAAGGAAAATAATATATTAAACAAATTAAGTTATAATATATACTTTTATTTTGTTTTGGAAATTCTTTATGAACATAAAAATTATGCCATTAATTAATAATAAAGAATTTTCATAATATAAGCAAGTGTCTACAAACAATGGTAAATTGTGAGCTTCTTATCCAGAAGGCCTTGGGTTCGAATGTACTCGAACTTAATAAAACAATAATAATAATTAATGATAATAGATAATAATAATTAATCTTAGCTTTGACCTCTTACTGATAAAAAAAAAGAAATTTTCAAAACATATAACATTAAATCAAAAATTACTTCTAAAGATGCATATTCACAAAAAATAAGTACAAAAGGAACTATTCATAATAATAACAATAATAATTACTTCTAAATTAACATTATATATAAGATTTTTTTATTAACGTTCTAGATTACACTCTGCAATCTATCATAAAGATAACTTTAAAAAAGTAAAAATTCTTCTATTTTCTACTCATTAATTGATTACTCAATATAATTCAAAACATACCAAAGAAATATACACACACTTTCAACAAAACTTTACATTTATTTATTTACCTCCGTTAGACCTTACCCTACACAACCCAGGGGTTAATTCTAAATAGAAAACGTGATAAGAAGTCGCTCCTATTGGTGTCTGTCTTAAGCCTTTCCCTAAAAACCGTGAACTATTTTGAGGGATCGAAAACACTTGATATGGAATGATGTTCGCCCTAGATATCACTGTTACTGTCTTCTCTATGGGCCTCTGTAGAACTCGAAATTTGAGGCAAAGAAGCCTCCATCGTGCCTTCCAAGATCTTCACCACTTCACTCATACTCGGCCTCTCATTCTCATCACCTTGAATGCACATCCCAACCACCATAGCGGCTCTTCTCACCTCTCTAACATCCGCTTCACTTGCTATTCTTGGGTCGACAACACCTATTTTGTTTTCCCTCTGAATTTGAGATAAAGCCTAGGTAGGATAGTAGAACCTACTCATCTCAACGTTCATGTCCTGATTTCTACAACCAGATATAATTTCCAGCAACGTCATACTGAAACTGTAAACATCCACCTTGGGAGTGACTGGAAGGCTAGAGATCCACTCTGGAGCCAAATATCCGCGAGTTCCTCTTGTGGTCGTCAATACACGGCTGAAATCTCTGCCAACCAGCTTCGCTAGCCCAAAATCTCCCACCTTTGGGCTGAAGTCCTCGTCCAACAGAGTCCTGTACCACCACGAATTGCAGATGATAATAGATACAGCATACAAGTAAATGGCAGATAATATGGAAATCTCAATACCAACTACAGAATGAAATCCAGATGCCCCAAGTCGAATAGATACAATATGCCACCGACTAAAAGAGTTGATCGATCAGTTATCCGTTCATTAATGACATTCTAATCAGTTGCACCGACGCAATACAGGTGGAAACTTTAACGTGATCCAGGTATCCAACAATATACACGTAACAGATATGTATCTCAGCTAATAATTATCCTTAGTTCATAACTATTAATTTGCTGTGTATTTTTCATTCTATTTTTCTTCTGAGAAAAATAATTTATCTCTTGCCTAAATTCAGCATAGCCAATGACATGACAAAGAAATTGTATTCTAATATGTTTTAAATATGTTTTAATTCATAAAATTTTAATGGAACTTAAGGTTAAGGAAAAATAATCAAAATTTATTGGTTCAAAAAACAAAACTAATAGTACCTACATGAATGCATAAGTATTCAAAAGGCAGGAACTAACAATCTAGACAACCCTGTTGTAAGGAGAGATTTAATGTCCAATTGCAAATGGTACCCATTTGTTTGATACCAAAATGATAACTCCCACTTTGCCTTTATCATCTGCAGTACTGGATTGGTAGCATCTTTTCTAATGAATATAAAATTAGATTCTAAAGTGAACTTGACAGATTTGACCTCTTGCGAGAACACCACATCTTTAGATTTAAATTCTTCTAACATATTTGAACCTAAGAAGCCATATTCATCCCCTGCTGCCTGGATTCAGGTCTAGGTCTGCATGGGTCTGGATTTGCGTCCTGATTTGCTGCGGCTCCAGACAGGGTTGTTATTTTGGACTGTGGGTTTGCCCAGATCCTTGCCTGAACCCGGGCGAACCCATAGCGAACCAATGGCGAACCCAGGAGGACCTGGGGCAGTAGGGTCCAAAATGTGAAATAAAACATTTCAAAGAGTTTCTTTTTAATTTTTTTTAATGAAAATAAAAGGAACCTAATAAAAACTATTTCACTCATCTAATCTCTCATGTTGAGGAGGAGGATGATGATATAGCAGCAGCTAGAACTAGTGGAACCAGTTTGGGTTCCAATGATGAGGATCTAGATATAGTTGCAGCGGAGGATGAAGCCATTGATCCCTCATTTTTTGATGATCCATTTGACCCTTGAAGAACATTGGATACTATGATCTTTGATAAACTACTAAACACTAGTCATCTATCATTATGTTTCAAACTTTATTATTTGATGAACTAGTCTATGTTTTGCAATTTCATTTTGCAATTTAGTAATTTAATGCATGATTTTATCGTTGACATTTGGCATTGATCAATGATCAAGCAACAATTATTCATATTGTGAAATGACTTAGTTTTGCAACTATGCATGTATCTCTTGTATATATAATGCACACACACACACACACGAACCCACCCAGAACCCAAATGGGAAAAAAAAATTGCCCGAACCCACGAACCCAAACCTCGAACCTGAATCCATCCTTGAACCCGAATTGGCAACTTAGCATATTTCCTGTCAGGGGTTTCCAGTTCCCTTACATTCCAACTTGTACAGTTGATTATCATTTGTATTTTAGTTGAAGGCCACCTTTAACCTCTCCAAGCATTTAGGAATCCTGTCCTCTTTCTCTAACCTCTTAGAAACAGGCTGAGCATTATGTCTGATTCTTTGCTATCTTTCTTTTCTTTCAATAGGAGAGCACGTGGTTGATTAAATATAGTAAACCTCTAGGCAATGCATTACCAATTGGGCCTTAAGGGCATTTGTATTCAATTGGCTACAGGACCTGTAGGCATTCAATTGGTTGCAGGACCTCTAGGCAATGCATTACCAATTGGGCCTTAAGGGCATTTGTATTCAATTGGCTACAGGACCTGTAAGCACTCAGCTGATGTGATGACATAAATGTTCAACCTATCAATTGAATACCTCGAGGCTATCTCCCAAGTTCTTGGAAATCTTTGGCCTTTTAAAGTTGATCAAGTGCTCTTCTTGGCTTCTTGATCTTGTCATTATATATTAATTATCATATCCACTCAGCTGATCTTTTGTTATGAAAGCTGTTATGAATGTGTTAGGAAAATAAAATATAGAAATTAGCCTTCATTTTATTTGATCAATTATATTATAAACAACAAAGGGATTCAAAGGACAGGCAATGGATCAAAATGAAATTTGTGCAGTAACAGATATGCTAACACTGATGCAAACTAATATAAATTTAAGTTAACTGTTGAATGATTATCCCTTGACCACTGACATCAGGGACATCAGTTGAAGTGCCAATGAGGTAGTTTTGAGTTTTAGTATTTGACTGATATACTTGTTCTTTAACATAGAATGTGTCACTGCTGAAATCCTAATTAGAATTGTTTTGCGATTTCTTCTGTTCTTCTTGTGTTGAACATATTAATCTCCTTAATTAGCTATCTAGCCTTAATTCATTTAGGGGACAAGCTTATAGTATTGAGCCTGATTAGGTATTTCAATTTGTCCTTTAGGCCAATATTTATTGAGCTCCTTTCCTCGTAGGGAACTAACTCTGTTATTAAACCATGCTACTTATTTTAATATTAAATGAACTGTTTTCATTTGAGGATAGTAAATAAGAGCATCCAGTCAAAATTTCAAATTTATGCCTCTATGGTGATGAATTTGAAAGATTTTCTAGCTTCAAGAATGATTTCAACATGACATACTTCACATAAGACCTTTATGTCGTTTTTCTTCAGTTCTTAGTAACGCTTTGCAAGTCTCTTCTTACTTTTCAAGTGAGTGCAAATATTTGGAATGGGGATGATAGAAAAACAAATGCATCATGCATTATTTTTGTAAAGAACTTGCAAATCCTTGAACGTGGGAAATACAAAACAAATTCACTCGTTATGATAACTGTTGAAATTATTGAATCGGGAGCCATTATAAAGAGGGACAATACTTGGAACCACTCTCTCTCTCTCTCTCTCTCTCTCTCTCTCTCTCTCTCTCTCTCTAAAATAATCTATCTTTCTATCTATCTTGCTCTCTATCTATTATGAATAACTTTGAGCATTTCAAGTCTGAGATTCCAGATTTTTTTGTTTAAAAATTAATGGTTTGTAATTGACTGATCTTTATGAAGAGTGATTTAGTTGTCGAATCCTTTTTCAACAGTTCAATATGTTCAACTTCAAGTATTTCAAACTTAATTTGGAACTCATCTTCATATTAAAACGATTATCCCAAGGATAGAGTGCTTTTGCAAATAAATTTAGTTAAATTGAATTCAGCATAAATTAAGAGTATTGAGTATATCAGTATTGTAACAGAAATAATATCTTGCAATTACAAGATTCTGTATATTTTTAATGGTTTTGGGTATTTTAGATACAATGAATATTGAAGCCACACTTTTGGTTATGCCTTGACCTTATGTCAATTTGGATGGATAGATACCGAAAGGAATAAAGGAAAGAAGCTTGCTTTTTAAACCAGGTGGTCGTTTGGCATGTGAATTGGCACGCCATGGAGTAGTGCTAATGGTGAACAATTGGGTATTCTGCCATGGTGGCCTCCTCCCACATCATGGTGAGTAATATTATAATTTAATTAATAAATTGAAATTTATACAATTAGTTTTGAGAAACATTTTAAATTTCTTTTGTGTATGTTTTGGTTGAGGTCAATGGTTTTGAATGGAGCTCTTAATAAAAAATGGGTATTTGAAAGGACCCCAAAACCTTTTACTTGAACAATGTGATGGATCAAGGACCAAGATAAAGCCTAAAACAAGAAAAGATCTTGAGGAACAAACATCAAGACTGTAGTAGAGGGATAGCCAAACAAATAGTCAAGGTAGTTTGAATCCAAATCTCTCTAAAGAGCTTTGAAAAGGAATTTGATTGGATTGGGTTTGTAAGTATTTCCCTAGGGCAAAGAATAAAAATGCCAAGATCGAGAAGCTCAATTGATAGCACAAATAAGAGACAAAATAATATGATCAAATGATTGATTCAATATTTGGTCAAATGATAATGAATACAAAATAGATGTGTTTGAATATATAGGCAATTCATGATAACTAGGAGAGATGCAAGAGATAGCCTATCAACTTGACAAGGTGTAATCACAATTCCACCATTGGTGGCTCATCCTCCAACACTAAGAGTGATAATAAGATGGGAGCGCTAAAGGTGCATCTTCACATACAACTAGCTCAACCTCAAGTGGATTCCTCCAACACCACGTGCTAAAATAAAATGAAAACTCCTATGTGTCTACATGACAACTAATTTGAAAATGCATTACCCTAAGAAAACTTAAGTAAAGTGTAATTAGTGGTATAAATTACACCAATAAGGTTCCATCCAATCCACTAAAATCCTGCAGATTTCCATCCTCAGCTCCTAAAATTCTCCAAGAGAAAAACAATAAACCAAGCATACGGTTGATATAACACCTCACTAGGGAACCCAAAAGAAATTAACCTAATATGAATAAAGTTTATTGAACATTTTTTTCTTATAAGTTTATATCACATCAAGGTAACAATGTGGAAGCAATATACATACACATCAATTACACAAGTAATTACAAATATGGTTTTCATTCCTCAAGGGTTCCTTCACGTTGAGTCACATTTAAGAAAGTTTTATTAATTAAATTTAAGCCTTAAGTACAATGTCCATAACTGTGAAGAAAACTGATACGTAATCTCATAAGCAAATACATAAGTACAATTGATACAATGAAGTACATCCAAATAAACATCTAGTTTATTGTACATGTCGCAGGGTATGTAATGATAAATAAAAGTACATTAAAATACAATACATCATCCTGTAGGATCTCAAGATACAAGATACATGAATACGTAAATATATCAACTGAATTAAAATTTATTAATTTATTTTTAATTTAAAAAAAAATTATTTACTTTTAAATATAAATATTGAAATATATTTTATTTATATTTTTTTATTGTTTTTAGTGTGTGTAGTCTGATTGGAGATTTAGTAGCACTTGTTCAATTTTTTATTTAATGTTTAAATTTGTTAATTGGATAGGGTAAATCACATGTTTTAATCTATGTTACCCGAAAACGCGTTTCCAGCCCTAAGCCTTGAGTTTCAGAAACCATCCCCGTTTTGTGGACTTTGGGACGGCTGGAAACGTTTCCAAGCCGTCACCACCCAAGCAAGAAAATCGAAAACCCGTCCCTGAAACTTCGGAAAAGGTCAATGCGTTTCCAGATGGTGTTGACCGTCCCCGGGACTCCGTAGCCGTTTCCCATCCATCCTGGGGATTGCTTGAAATTTCCAATTTAAAAATAAAATTCAACTTTAAAAAAAAACATTAATAAATGGTGATTTTCTGCCCATTCACTAGCACCACATTAAAATAATAAAATATGTTAATATAACCCATGTTGAAATATATTTTTTTGGAAGCCATTACAAACTTAGCATCCAACTATGACTGAAAATTAAAACTTCAACTTTTGTTCAACAAACCAGATCTAAAAAATGATTGTAAATCAGACTTCTATTTGATATTCATATTGCAGACTTGGAAATGATTGTTGCTGGGTTGAGGAATACTCAGATTGTTTTCATCTTTGATAATGCTCTGATAGCAGCAATAATTGCTCAGAAATAAATTGTTATAGCTGATTACTGCCCAAACAAGATGGCTGCTACCCGTCTAGGGAGATTTAGCATCACAAATTTGGTTTTCCTCCAAAATCCACAAGAAAGGGCTCTCAAGTCTAATCTATGGCAGATTTATTCTCTCATTTAATGTCATCCTATGTTCCAATTCTTAGACGATGATTCGATTTGATGCTATGTTCTATGCTGATTTGATGAATGAAATTGGTAATTTAAAACTATGTTGCTATGATGAATGTGACAATGCTGTGTAATTCTGAAATATATATATGTGTGTGTGTGTGTGTGTGTGTGTGTGTGTGTGTGTGTGTGTGTAGCCGTCCCTTGCTGTCCCCTATTTCAGCCAAAAAAAAAAGTCTCAAAAACCCGTTTCCTCGCTCCCCCGTCCCGGAAACTTGGGGTAACAAAGGTTTTAATCTGAAGGAAAAACAAGTAATTATGTGAATTCAACCAACATTTCTTAGTCAAAGCATAGCTGGGTTAATTGTTTTTCTCCAATTGTTTTATTGAAATTTCAATATTGACAAGGGTTTAATAAAGAAATTAAATTCTAAATTCCTGTAAATTCAATGTGAATTTTCTACCGTTTACACAGATCTAGGTATTCAATTTTCAACTACATGATCCTATTGTTTGCATCTTTCATGAAGTTTCCAATGAAGTATGAATTAAAATTAAAATTTGTAATGTCCCCTTTTTTAGCATTCATAGCATGATGTTGTCGTTAGCCTATTTCCCCACGGTCCCGTAGGCTAACCAGGACATGAAAGGGGCTTAGAGGCCATTTGGCCTAGATAGTTTCAGTTGCAGGTTTTTCTGAGGGGTTTTGAGGCAACTTTGGGCATACTTACTATTTATAGTAAGTCATCTTGGATATGGTCGGACATCCAGTGGCAGCAGTATGTCGATGGTAATTGTTTAAAATTGGCAAGAAGACTTGTTTATCGTTGATAAGATTTGTTATGCATTGATAAAACTATTTTATAAAGTTAAATTTAAATATTTAACTTTATTAATGCATAGACTATAGTTTGTGGGAAATATTTAAATTAAAAGAGTCCCCTTTATTTTATAACACATTGGAGACATAAGTTACATAAAGGGAGTGATGTTTTATCCCACATTGAGAAAACGAAGGATTGAGCTCTTGTGAGAACACTATAAAAGAAAGGGAAGAGCTTCTTTTTAGTATGGTTGGAAATATCAAAGAAATTGGAAAATTTTTTGGAGATTATGTCTCAATAGTTTGAAGGACGAAATCCCTTCAAGTTGAAAATCTTGACGCCATTGAAAGATATGGTCTTGAGATTCAACATGTTAGCAGTTTGAAAAAAGCAGATACGAAAAAGCAGCCCGAAAAAGTGAAACCGAAAAAGCAGACGGAAAAAGCAATCTGTAAAAGCAGTTCAAAAAGTGGATCCGAAAAAGCAGTCAAAAAAGCAAATCAGAAAAGCAAAATAGAAGGGGTAGCATTGAAGGAAATTATTACATCCATCTGCAACCAGGTTCCTTTATTAGTATTGCTTTTTAGGTGTTATAAGTTTTAGCTGTAAGTGTGCATTACACCAGCATTATCATTTTGAAATCCATGTAAAGCCAAAAGTCTTGGCCATATTTCATGAGCACTATATTAGAAATTTCATTGCAAATTAATAAGATATTAGTTGCTGGTGTCATTTAAGCAATACAATATCATTATTTATCAGCTAGTTAGTTTGCATACCAACTGCTTGTAAAAATGCCAGTTGGTTGTAGGTGTTCATTTCTCATGCTTAGATCATATATATGCACTGAATATTGTCAAAATTAGTAGCACACTCATGTTAGGCCATTGCGTAGTCCATTTGGAGTCTTCTAGCACAAGATTCTCATTGATGCAAATTGAAAAAAGAGAGTCATTTAAAGCCAACTGAAATACTATATCAGTCATATGTCCCTTGCATGTGAATTGTTTGATGAAATTGTTTGAGCTTTCATCAACATTTTTCGAGAGCAGATTTGAGGAAGGCCATTATAGTGGTATCAGAGCTTGCTTGCAAAGTGTTTGACGAAATGTCAAACCACTAAAGTATAAAGATTTTTGGTGTTTTAAGAAGTTATAACCTATTGGGGTTATTACAAAATTCCAAATAACAACAACATCATTCTACCATTTCCAACAATCTGATTTCGACAATGTGGTAGACACAAAGCAAACAATTTTTTTCCAAATTAATTTCCAAGACAGATCGAAGACCCTACCTCGATCTTGATATTCTAGACAATTTGTGATAGCTTGCAAATCTAGATATTCCTAAGCTTTCAACAATCCTCTTGCTTCAGTTTCCCAACTTACTCTACAAAACCTATGTGTGCACAAATAACCAAAAAGCCTCTAATAAAGAGCCCCAATCCTATCTAGTGTTTCAGTTCTTTAATTTTATAAAAAAGTTACTTTATTAAATAATAAATACTTTAATTTATCTAATCCACTCATGCACACTTAATACACTTTTTAATTAAAATATTCTTTAATTTTCTTTTCTCCACATTATTTATTTGTACAAGCACTTTTAAAAGCATAAGTTATTATTTTAATTAATCATAAGAATTAAAAGGCCTCCGAGAGTTGATTCTCTGTCTAAACATAAACAAAGATGTGTGGAGTGAGATCCCGGGTGGACTAAAATCAAATTTGATGGGGCTTCTAAAGAAACCAAGGGCCCTCAAGTGTGGGTGTGGTGGCAGATCAGCAGATTGGAGAATTTTAGCTTTTAGTGCAAGAAAGGTAATAGATGGCACAAATAACCAAGCTGAGTGGCTTGCTACAGTTGATGCAGTCATGTTGGGAATCAAGCTCGGCATTCAGAAGCTACATCTTGAGGGAGACTCCCAGATTGTGGTAAACGGTATAGCAAAAGGAAACTTGGATGCATGGTACCTCAACAAGTACGTCAAACAAATCAGAACTTTAGTAGAGAAGGTTGACGAAATTAAAACCTCTCATGTACCAAGGGAGGCTTACACTTTAGCTAATAAACTATTTAATGTAGGGGTGGTAGGTTCTTTACAAGATAATTTCGAAATCATAGTTTATGACATCCCACCACATTAGTTGGACATATGATTGATTAATGATGGATTGGGAGAGCTAAAGATCTGTGGTATTATATATTAATGACATGTGCATCAAGGCTTAGTATGCTAGGCAATTATGATCAAGTGAAGGAAGGTGTCCTTGATCCCCATTATTTGGCTTTGGGACATTCCTATTTTTGAAATGTAGGCAAAATGCTAGGCTGACATTGCCCGAGAGGAATGGGGCAAGTACAGTGCAGTGTGGGAGAAGCAAAGTCATAATGACTTCATATTTGTAGCTCGATGCTTCTAGAGGTTTCCATGCATTTTTTATGCCACTCTTTCTGTTGTTTCCTGCATCCTCTATTTTCATAGAAAACTTGTGCAAAGCTTTCAGTGAAATCAATGGAGGCAAACTTCTTATTGAAAACTATTGACCAGATTCTGGCTTCTGAAGGAGCCATCACAATTAAAGGATTGAGCAGTGTGTTCAAGCTGGATGATGACATATTCTAGAAGGCAATTAAGCTCATTTTTGGCGAGGAGTATCTAAGAAAAGACTAGAGGCCGCAGTCTAATTTGGATATATCATCATTGTTTGTGGCACTAGGGCTAATGGTGGCAGACTCTGAATTAGAGGTGTGTTTAGTGGCTTGGGACAGTTTGGTCCCCAAGTGGGGAGTGGGTATCGAAGACAAAGTGCAAAGGGCTGAGATAGGAGTGGGTCTGCACATGGGCCCCTGCCCTTGGAATATGATTGTCGGCGGTCTGGGGGAACTACAAGCACTCTTGGTATGGTCTTTAGCTGACCCACCATCTGCTGATATGCCATTGGCCTGAATGAGCTGGTGGACGCTCAACTTTTTTCTTTGTATATTGACGCAATCCTTTTCCCTTGGTGTTGAGTCGAGGCCTAGGAAAAGGAAGGTGACTACCATTAAATCAAATGCTCCTTGTGATGATTCTGATTGCTCAATGATTCATCGTTAAATTCCAATTAGGGAAGGTTGTGTATTGGGCGAGGCAAGTGGTGTCATCTCCATGAAGGACAATGTAGCTATGGCTGGGGTTGATGTTTCGTTACTGGCAGATCGTGCAGAGTCTTCTGACCTAGTGTTTCGGGACTCTACGAGACCGAGCAGGACTCTGTGAGTCCGAGGCAGAGGCGACCTTGCTGAGGCAAATGGCCTCTGGACTTTGACTCTGACTCGGCCGAGTCTTGGCAGAGTCACGTGGACTCGTTGAGTCCCGAGCCCAAGACTCTCCAAAATTATTATTTTTAATTTTTTTTAAAAATATAAAAAGATAGAGATTTTTTGAAGGGGTTTTTTTTCAGTGTATATTAATTTTGAAAATGATATTGTGGTATGTCACAAATTTATTAAGGATTGAATCTTTAATCTTAAATCTTCAACTTTATATTATGTTATTCAGTTTTTTTCCTTCAAAAATTCACTGTTATACTTATGTGATCTATGCAAAATTGTCTATGAGTGTTAAGTAGCTTCTATTTATCTCAATTATTGTGTATTTGATGTTAATTGACTAAATGATGCATGAAAAAAATCGTTAAATGCTTAAAAATCTTTGAATTTCATGGGTTTTTCGATTTTCCAAGTCCTTGCCGAGTCTTGGCCGAGTCCAAGTCCGAGTTTGATTTTGGTTTTTCAAGTCAAAGGCGAGTCCAAGTCCTGTAACTATGTTCTGACTGCTTTGCTAGGCGTAGGGGAAGGATGAAGCCGTCTCCAAACAGAGCAATTCCTATCTTCTCCCGTGAAGATGTGTTCCAAGTGGTTCATGTGACTGCTGGTTGTGGGTGGCTTTTGCAATGTCTATGGATGTTTCTTTATGTATACTATCATGATGATCACATTGGCCTACATGGGAGGCATGGCAGGTGATCCCAATGTTTTCTATATGGTAGTCTAGGTGGTTCAGGGGTATGGTTTCATGTTTGATCTGGCCTTAATGGCAATCTACTATTGGATGCATCTTTTTGATATTAATATAATATACTTTATTACTGATCAAAATATAAAAATATAAGAATTAAATCCCACTTATCAAGTGCAACTCCAATTTTATAATTAATTGATTAGAAAATTATAATAAATCAATATTAGATCTTTAATATTTTAATAACTCTTTTCAACTTTCAATTTTAGACTTTTAAGTCTTTTAAATTAAGGCACATATTTAAATTAATTCCCAATTAATTAAATATCATCATATTTTAATATTTCCTTTTTAGTCAAAATATATTTAATAATTCCAATATCATATGATTAATCCAAGTATCATAATTAAATCATTTACCAAGTAAATCACATAGCCAAATTCACATAAAAGCAACATAAGCAAAACCGACCAAAGCCAAAATCAAGCAACAATGCAAAGATAAACTCATGAGTTTAAAAAGGGTAGGCAGTCAAGTATATGTCCTCAGGACAGTAATTAGGCTTTGGTCAGTATCGAACCTGAACATTAACTCCCCATTCTTACCATTGAGTTATTGCTATAGGGCATGCTCATCTTGACAACTCAAGGAAATCGATTCTTGATACCTGCAATCTGCATAAATGACATGTACATGTGCATATATATATATATAAACTAAACAGGCAATGGCGGGGAGTGGTACATTGTATAGATCCTAACTCCCTCTCTCAACCACATCAAGCGCTTCAAACAAAAACATAAAACAGACACACACACCATACACATGCAAGTATGGGGTAAGTACCATAAATGAATCATGAGTATAAAAAGCATCAAATTCTAATATAAACAACTCATCATCATGAAGATATAATAATCATCATTTAAACGCATATCATATGACATCATCATGAAAGCAATTACATTTACAAACTAAGAGCAATTAAAGCATCTTTAATACAAAGTAATCATAATCATCAAATGAACACATGAAATATATCAACTATGTAATCACTCTTGATATATAATCCAATCATGAAGTAGTGTCATATAAGTGTAAATCATGTATGTCTAAAAACTAACATATGCATGAAAACTGATCTAAAAGAGTTCGGCAACAACAACTGAAAAGCAGCCTACAGGTGGGCACTACATGCACCCCTAGAATTAGGCTTACTCTTGGATTCCTACAAAAATGATATAAAACTTAGAACTTAGGTTCAAACATCTTATGAAATCTACTAGCATCCTAAATTGTGGGTTCTGAAGTTGCGACCCTTTGTCCCAAGACCTGTGGGACATGTTGGAGACAGTTGGTCACTTTATCACCACGTTATTCATAAGAAAAACAATCTTCACTAAAACCTTAATGAGCTCTAGGTGCACTAGATTGCTGAAACTACCCACACTAGCATCCTGACTATAATCCTAAGTCGCTTGACCTGATCTATTGCACATACTACGTTGCCAGTTGCGATAGTTCCCTGACTGTGAATCAACATCGTTACCATGGAAGCACTTTTTGCCTTTATGATCCTGATTACCTTTCAAGAAGCTAGGAGGGTTCCTAGATATTTCAACTCCTTGAGACTAGTTTCCCTTAGGCGGTCCTAAAAAAGATCCTCCAACCTAAACACCTGGTTGACCATCTTGACCCAAACTCAAACTCGACTCAACCAATGTAGCTCGCATGACCGCATCCTTAAGGGCTAATGGTGGTATCATTAAGCTCTCTGATGAAGTATTGGACCATCAAAGGCCAATTGTCACTATACCGTAAGGCATAGGTTCAAAGAATCTTTACTCATACTGTAAAGCGGTTATACTAAGTTGTCTCAAGTTTCATCTTCTGTTTGCTGATGCCACTGATTTGGTAGGAACTCGCATAAGTTTTCTAGGAATAACTCCCATTTGACATTCTTCATGTCCAACCCAAGTTTCTTTTCCTCAATCTTCAACCAGTTTGCCACAAAAATCTCCAAGTACATGATGGCATACCTTTCTTTCACATTGGTGTCAAAATCCTACATAGCAAAGCACCTGTCCAATGCGATAAGCCAATTTTCTTCACGATACCCTATTCCTGCACCATTGAGAGGAGGAAACTTGATTCACAGTACGTCTTTCATCTAAGCAGCTTTGATGGACTCTTGTCTATCCTCCATGTTCCCCCTTCTAGGACTCTTGGACCTAGCCTTCTCTTCATGCTTAAAATGTTGTGATACATCTTGAGCAACTCTCTCATGCATAGGCAAGTGTTCTAGGATAGTTCTAAGTAGCTCTCTAGTGCCAGGCCCTTCTAACTCAGAATGCCAGCATGTTGCTAACCACTATTACCTCCTCAATTCTCTTCTTGTACAAGGTCCTCTCTTTGGATCAAAGGAGGGCTACGATGAATGCCTCTCCCACGACCTCTACCATGTCATGAGCTGCGACACCTAGTAACAAATCAAGACCCAAAAGCCATCTCTCCTATGACACCCAAACAAAAGCACACAACTCATAATCCATCAAAAATCATAAGGGTAAATGCATAGACATAAAGCAAGAGTCTAGAACATAAATGTTATGATTTGATGTTTCATTATTCAAAAGTTCTAATGTATCGAATTTTTTTGTCCAAATTGTGTTGTCTAAGTTTTTTGTTGATAATTCTTGTTGTTTAATCTTGTTGTGAGTGTTACTACTTGTTATCTAGTGTAAAGTTCTCAGTGTTGAAACTAGGCTTTGATACCATATGTAATGCCCCACTAGGGAACCCAAGAGAAATTAACCTAATATGTTCCAAAGTTTACTAAACATTTTTTTTCTTAAAAGTTTATCTCACATCAAGGTAACAATGCGAAAGCAATATATACATATGATAGAAGTATTGCCATTGATGTCGAAGAATTTGATAAGCATAACAAAATTATAAACATAATCAATGTCAAAGGGACAAAAAGATGAAGACATGTCTAGAAGAGGTATGGATATAAGGTTGATAAAATGAAAATGAGTAAAGCAAAACTTGGTACTTGAAAAAGATTTAATAGCATTGACAAGTTGAGCAATTAAGCTGAGAGACATCTTTAATATGTAATCTGTGGTGGAAGATATCCAAAATGTTGAAGTTATATAATAAAGCCATTTGAAATGAAGTTTATTCAAATATGATAGGATATTTACAATGGTCATCACATGTAACTATATACAAAGAGATATATATGATTTTGGAGAAAGCAGAGAAGCATACTAGCAGCATAATAGAATAGTAGATATTTAATATTATACAGTCCATTGAACAAGCAAACAACGTATCCAACTAAATAACTGGGCAGCAATTCAAAGACACTTAAGTGATGTTGATTAAATAAAAGTGATGGTGTGAAGACACGGCAGATAATATACATAGTGATAAGTTATAATGATTATGGAGCCCGATGAAAGACACAATTGTGGCATTAGATAGAACTATATTAAATCGATAAGTATGTTATATAGAGAAATGATGATGACGCCGTAAACACACATCTGAAATGAAGAATTGTGAGGAAGAATATTACTGGAGACCCTAAAATAACCAACAGCTCTAACAAAACTGAAAGAATATTTTAATGTTATCAAATTCAATGTGCTACATTTCAGGAAAGAAAAGGATGGTGTTAGAATCAGCTATAAAAATTCAAAAGAAAACTGCACATATAGGAAGAATTAAAATCATTTTTTGAGTATTGTGATTAAGATACAAATAAAGTTATGATCATAATAAACATCATTTAACAAAGGTCAAAATTAGAGAAGTCACGATTTATGGATAGTGATTAGTAAAAGAAATAATAATGTTTTAGGAAAGGATGCAATCAAATTTAAGAGAAATTTAAGTGCTGAAGAGACATTCAAGTCAAGAAGGTGTGATTCTTATATTGAAATTGTCTACAAATCTTGTGCTTATTCAAGCAACAACATGAGACTTACAAGCTTATTCAAGCTCCTTATGAGCAACCACACTAGAAACAACAATTGGAAGACCAAGAGTCACAACTTAGAATCCACCTTTTACATAGAGACAAATACAACCAATAGAAGACCAAGAGTCACAACTTAGAATTCCACAAAGATGTCCCTCTTGTGATTTGAACCAGGGTCTCCACAATGAGAACTCATTGCTTCAACCAACCAAGCTAAACTCCTTGGACAAGGTGTGACTCTTAGGAAAATAAAGATATAAAAGTAATATGGAACTTTGAAGAAAAGAAGTGCAGAAACAAATAGATTTAAATATTACGATAATAGATAAGCTTCTATTATAAGTTAATGGTTATCTATTTGTAATCTATTGTAAATATTAGAATGTTTCTAATAGTTGGTTAGTTGTAGTTATTTGTTAGCTTTCTTTAGCTTTCTTTTAGCTAGAATATAATATTTCTATTCTTTATGAACGTTTCCTAATGAAACATCGCTTTACTCTTTTGTATATATTGACCTCTCGGTCTCTGTTAATAACAAGCAAATATTTTACCAATTACTTTGTAATATGGTATTAGAGCAAATAATATAAAATCTTCAAAAAATAATTATAATTTCTTGGTTGAAATTATTTGCCTTTTATAATCGAAATTATTTTCATGCATATTTGCTTCCAAAACCTCTGGTTCGACTAGGTTTTTCAACCAAAAAATTGTGCCATTTTGTTTGTGATGCTCGCGATTTTTTTCGGTTTGCAAACTCACGCCCTTCAATCTGCAATTAGTGTGATTGAAATTTTGAATCCTTTAAAAATTGAGGGTTATTCTTTGTTGTTCATGTGGAGGTCTATTGGGCTCCATTTCTCTGCAACTCATGCCCAGATTTTTCTACCACTTGCGTCCAAATTTATGTGAAAATCGTACGTCTGTTTTGTGGCCCATTTTTTCCATTTTTTGTAGTTATTTTTTGCCTATTTGGAGGCGTCTAGGTTTTTTACACACCTTTGTTGGTCATTCATGCCCAGATTTTGCAATTCTCTACAAATCCGCCATTTTTCTAAGTTTTTTTGAAGCTTTTTTTGCAGCCAGGGCCGTTTTTGTTTGAAACCCTAAATTTTTGCACTGGATAAAAAAAAATTCAGATTCTTGGTGGGTTTTCCGAGAGCTCAATTGGGTTGTTCGTTTTTTCTGGGTGCCTCAATTTTTGTGCATCGATTTTCAAGCCATTGGATCCAAAAATTGACAACATACTCATTCTAGGTTTTTCGAGCTCTCTTCTGGGTACCTCTTTATTTTTTATGGGTCTTTTGTTTTTTATCTCGAAATATGTGTCTTGATAGATTTTCACTTTTTTCATTGAAAAACATGCTATGGCATCTCTGACTAATATTTTGCTCGAGGGAAATCAGAAGTTCAATGGTCACAATTATGGCACGTGGAAACAACAGCTGCTAACCATCTTTGAATATCACAACAGCGATAAGGTGGTTTTGGGTACTACAACTCAACCTACTCAAAGTTGGTCCTGATCTGAGCAATCTGGTTCGCAGCCCATAACAAACAATGCGGAGCACTCTAAGTAGACAAAATCTACCTTTTACGCTTTTTGACAACTTCGTGCTCTGGATAGATTAACCATTAAGGGAGGGTATTATGATAATAGATGTAATATTCTTGGCTAATCCTAATCAGAGAGTTTTGATCTGTAACTGGTAATTTGTCAAATAGTTATCCAACAACCTCTAATTTCTCCAGAACAATACTTTGTTGAACAACCTAAACCACTCTGTATTAATTCCTATACTAGGAGCTGATGCATTTAACCAATAACATTTCCAGATTTTATCAAAGAACGGTATCTGATTGAACTCAATATTCAATGTTTCAACAGTATATGATATTAAATCAATGAACATCCACTGTAATCAAAGTACAACTAACAATGTTATTAGTATGCAGAGGCAAGGAATGACAGACCCGTACTTATTTGACATTAATTGAGGGATGTTTGTCTACACCCAAATATCATGAGACCAATGTCGAGCTCCCCTTGATTAACTTAAGTTGCTCCCATTGGCCACCTTGACTGAAGAATGGGGAATCAGCAAACACGTGAAGGATAGTCACGTCCAAGCATATCCAACCCATTCTGGCTGTGAGACCCTGTCACTTGATGGAGGTTAGCTACCGTGTTCTTCTTATTGGATGTGGAGTGCTACGCCTTGCTTACTGGTAATGTTGCTTCCCGTGCTTCTTGGTACAACCTACGGTTTCCACAATGAGCCCTAGCACTGTCCTGATGTGATGACCTTTCTACGGCCACTTATGTTGCCGATAACAACAGACTCGTGAGGGCAGACGTTCACAATGTAATGGAAGACCCAAATGCCGTGCTTCCTCCTATTGGTAACATCTTCCAGTTGCCACGATGGTACTTTGAAAAAAAACTCATTCACTCCCTATTCTGAATGTTTTATCTTACAACCAAGATAAAGCCTTCGAAAAATGGGAATCATAAAATTTGCTTACATAAATAGGGCCTTCAACTGTCCAACTATGATTTCTATTCAACTTGTCGATTTCTGCCTGTATGGAGCATTACTTCAAAGACAAAAGATTGGGGTGACGTCCAATCTTCCTTGGAAAGCCAAACTCGAGGGATTTCGTCCTTAGAGCTTTCAGACCATTCACACTTAAGCAACCAGAATGTGTCAATATATTGATTTCATAGATTCCTTTTATGTAAATCCCAATGTAAGCTCCTTATTTTATAACCTTGAAGTGAGGGAAAAATAATGAAGCAAGGAATGTGGGATAAAAAAAAATTTCGTCCTGTAGTCACTTAAGTCACTTTATAAAGTAAATGACTTTATAACATAAAGTAACTTTATCCATACACTTTAATAAAATAGCTAAAGTACATAAGATAAAATGTCTGATGTGACTGGTAGGCATCCTGATAGCTAATGCCGTTAATCTATAGGGATGTGGAGATAGATTAACCTGGCGCCAAGACACTAGTGCCAGGAAGGGGACATGACAGTCCTTCCTTCTCGGGATTGCTGGCCCTCAGGCAATCTCAATGCTAGGTGCTACAGAATAAACTCACGTTCCTAGGTGGCGTCCTCATATGGTAAGCATTTCCAACGAACTAGATATTCCTTGACAGTCCTATTACGCAACTTCCTTTCCATGGTTTCAATCACCTCCTCCAGCACCAAAATAAGTTTACCCACCTCATCAAGCAGGGGCAAACTCTTTGAAGGTACAATTTGCTGGCCAACAGCCTTCTTGAGGCATGAGACACGAAATATGTTGTGGATTTGGTTGTCGCCTGGCAAATCCAACTCATAAGCAACCTCTCTTACCCTCTTGGTGATGTAGTAAGGTTTGTAAAATCTGGGCTTAAGTTTCTTTGATCCACTTTTCTTCAAGGAGCTCTGTTTATACAGTTGTAGATAAAGAAAAACCCTATCTCCCAGCTCAAAACTCTGCTCAGTACAATGCCGATCAACATATAACTTCAGCTGGTTTCGTGCCTGCTGAATATTATCCTTGAGAGCTTTGAGGATGTCTTACTGATCCAAAATCCAATCTTTGTCCAATGGCGCCTTGCTGTCCTGTAAGGCTAAATCAATAAAAGAGAGAGACTCGTAACCATAAAGGGCGCGAAAAGGAGTCATTCGAATAGACATATGATAAGTGGAGTTGTAGCAGTACTTCCCCAAATACAACCACTTAACCCATGCTCTCTGCTGACCTGCGATTTTTACCCTAGTTATATTTGTTCAGCTATTTGTTAATTGGTAACTATAAATTCACAACTTATATTGTTTGCAGGTGATAGCTAATAATTATTAACTAGATCTCGAAATAAATATTCGTTTTCAATAAAATATTTCTATTGAGGACAAGAGTTGACTTTTATATCACCTAATCCGCCAGCATTCCAAGAAATTAGTTGATGCCTAATGCAAGAGAAAAATTGATGCCAAATGGAGAAGAAAATTGTTGTTCAGATAAGCTCTTTGTACACTGATATTGGTCAATTTGTTTTTATATTTATTTTTCTGTTGTGTGTCTTCTCAAACTGGAAGCTCTTTAGCAATAAAACCCTCAAGTGCTGCGTTGGAGATATTTGGGTACCGCAATTTATATTTATTGATTTATGGTGTTATTACTACCCTCTAACTTAGATTTTGACTGAAATCTGCCCTAATAATCCAACATCGATATGCTTTGTTCTCTCAACTTGATGTTCTCAGGAAAAACTACCATCTGATATGATGAAATTCATTGCCTTAGGAGGAAGATTTATTTCTCTTCACAAAAGGTTGCTGTCTTAAGAATGGTATTCAATTTCGTCATTGCCCAATTCGACATTCCTGATTGTCATCCAAGATGTGCATATAATATCTCACTGGAGAGTCGTGCAGAGTTTAGGGTTTCAATTTGAAGGTATGAATTTGCTGCAATTTGTAGTGTTTGTTATTATCAATTGTAATGAGAAGATATGCGAAATGAAAAGTCCAGAGAATTGGTGGACGAAGGAGACAATAATGCTGGTGACTGGAGCAAATAAAAGCTAAGGGTTTGAGGTTGCTCAATAGCCTTGCACGAATGGAATTATTTAGTTGTACACCCAAATTTCTAAATATTTGTTTCGCATACACTACAAAGACTTATCTTATTTCAAAGAGGTTAGTATTAAATTTTGTGGATTTTGTTATTTTTTTAGTGTTTTTTATGGATTTTATTGTTAAATTTTTTAACTTTCTAGTTCTTGGAGTTGAATTTTTTCCTTTCAAATCAAAATTTCATACTTAAATGAGAGAACAATAGCAAACCCTACATTTTTTTAGCAAAAAATTTTGTTAGAAAAAAATGTAAACATGTATTTACATTTTTTTTCTAAAAAAGTGATGTTTACTGTTCTTTCCACATTATCTCCTTGAACTTTGAAGTTTGACTTTGAATTTGAAAGGAAAATAATCAAGATTCAAGCATAAAACACAATGCACTATTGTAGTGATTGCTAATTTTTAAAATTAGTTTATAACATTATAGAACACAATGCACAGATAGTAATTTGAAAACAATCCCCATTGTCTACTCCTAATCCTAGTCCTAAGAAACAAAGTCAAAGGGATGTGGCTTGGCAATATACTAAGGAATTTCCTGACAAAACAAGATTGCAAACAAAATGGAAATTTTGTAAAAATCATGGCAGCATAAATAGAGTTAAATACCATATTGCCAAGATATGTGGCCATGATACTGAGCCATGTTGATTGGCACCTCTCGAGGTAGTTCCTGCATGTTATGTGCAACTAGAAACATTTGCAAAATTAAAGGAAACAAAGAAGAGGCAAAGGGACGAGTTAGCTAATATTGGTTCTTGTTCATCCGCATCCTTAGATCATGTTGGAGAGGGTTCTTCTATGCCTCCCTTCACCCTACTGCTCAACTTCTGCTCCTAGTGGCACTATTAACTTTCCTCCTAGAGTTTGGAAATCTAGATTGGACAATTATTGTTTGCCACACACCACTACTACTCCACAATCCTCACTTGAGAGCATGCCTTGGAATAAGGAGGTCATGATGTTAAAAAAAAATCAATCTGTAAATTTTGGTACTTTTGCAACATTTCATTTATTGTAGATAGGTATTTCTTTTTTATGTAATTGTTTAAATTTAAATTTTAAATTTTAGTTTGTCTAATCATAATGAATTGCTATAATTTCCCTACACATACTTATTTAATCTATTTTGTTACAGGACTCCTTACTTGCATGCTATGAAAGATGTCGCAACCATTTGTGTAGTGAGGTTTTAAGCTTCATATTGAGTTAAGTGGTTCCCTCTTGTTAGAAATGGTTGAGGATATAAAAGTTGAGTTAGAGGACCGCCGAGTGTCGTAGAAGAAAAAAGTTTGCACCATCATGATAGATAGTTGGATCAATAGGAGGAATAGGACACTCCTAAATTTTCTTGGTTTTAAACTTTTAGCAGAGGTGATTGATTATTGTACTTCCCTAAATGCGTTGAATAATTTAATTAATATTTGAATTATGTAATTTATGATTTATTGATTGATCAATGATCATTATTCTGCTTTATTTTTTAGGATCCACCATGTTTTTGAAGTCCATTGATTCTTCCTAACATGTAAAAAATGTCACATACTTATGTTGGCTATTGAGGAAGCCATGCATTAGGTGAGGGAAGAAAATGTGGTACATGCGGTGATGAACAATTTAATAAGTTATGTTGCTGCAAATAAACTTTTGATGGAGAGGCACCTGATAATTTTTGGTCTCCATGTGCAGCCCATTTGCTTGACCTTGTATTTGAGGATATTGACATGCTTGAATGGGTCAAAGCATGTGCTGATAGGGTCAAAAATAATTGCAAATATACCTACAATCACGCCCTTAATAATGAGGCAGTTGACGGGGCAGAAGAATTTGGCTTGTTCTAGTATCACAAGATCCACCTCAAATTTTATTACGTTAAAGTCCATGATGCAATCAAAGGCACCTTTGAGACACATGTTTATTGGTGAGTTGCATTTTTGATGAGCAAGGTTTTTGGACACCTTGTGTAGAAATCATGTAGGTGAATTTATTACAGTTTAATATTTAGTATTTACTATTAATTTATATGCATACTTTTCTTTTGTTTGCAACTTTGCATTTTTCTTATTTTCATGCACACTTGTGACTTAACTATAATATTTAATGATATTTTCAGGTTACTGAGCCCCTAGTATTTTGCCTATGAGTTGTTGATGGGGAGAAGCCCTTAGTGGGCTACATATATGAGGGCATGGATCGGGCCAAGGAACCATTAGATCTATATATGGAGGAGATGAGCATATAAATGGTCCAATTCAGGCAATAATTATAGTAGATGGCGCCACCAACTTCACAGACCCATCTATGCAACTGCTTATTACCTCAATCTAACATTCCATTTTTGCCCTGAATTCAAGGCAAATGAGGAGGTTCTTAGTGGACTCTGTTTAAAGATGGAGGCATTTGATAATGTAGTCGGGGAGATTTCCGAAAGCCAAATGTGCAAAGTCGCTCATTCATAATTTTAGCCAAGTAGAAATATATGTTAAGTGCATAGTTTGATTTTATAATCTAGCCCATAGATGTACTATTGGTAGAGTACTTTCCGAGTTGCAAAAAATGACTGAGTTTTTTGGCTTGGCAAGTTTTTACAACTTTTATTGACACCAAAAAATTCCCGAATTTTTGACAAAAACTTGCTGAGTATGAGTTTTTGTTAAAAACTTGGTCATAGTTTTATAACAGCACTTAAAGGCAAAAACAGCCTAAATTAATTTCATTTCTCATTTCTTCACTTATATTTTGGGAAGGGGGAAAATAGTCTTTCAAACACTTGTATTCTGAACATTTGCAAACTGATTTCATCGATTTGAAGCAGAGTTTTTGAAGAAGATGAATTCAATTATTTGGAGAGGTAGGCTATGGAGGAGGGGGGTCAATTCAGTTTCACACTGGACGATGTTGAGTTAAATGAGTAGTCATTGCTAGTGCAGGGAAAAGCTAGAGGCTGAGCTACATCCAGGATGGAGGACGAGCCACACTGAGTCAAACATACCAAGTGAGGAGACACAGTCATGCCCAGTGCAGAATTCTAGGACTAGACCCTTTAGTTCTATATCTCCGTTGGTTTTTACTAGAGTTGAGAAGAGGAAGATGTAATTGGAATGATGTTTTTACTTTTAGTTTTACATAAATTATTTACTATTTTGCTTCCCTCCATCAACATTCCTCGTGAGAGTGTGATTTTGTACACACTTTGTGTTTAAATATATCTAAACTGAGCTTGTTTCTTTTGTGTTTTCGTTTATTGACTTATTGGATGCACTTCTCATTGAAGTTTATGAAAAAATGTATTTCTAATTTAATTTAAGCAATTATTTAAGTTCTTGAGTTTTTGTTGAAAATTTGTGGAGTTTTCCCTGAATTTATTTTTCTAGTTTTGGCAAGTTTTCCAACTATGATCTAGCCTTAAAGTTGGAAACAAACTGATTTTTTTTCTTTATTTCAAATAGATGGTGGCAAATGTTTGGGCCTACAACCCCAATCCTTTTGAAAATTACCATTTGCATATTGAGCCAACACTTGGGTTGTGAGTGCAATTGTAGCATGTTGGAGCACACGAAAAGGCAGAATAGATTGTCCATGGAGAGGTTGAATGATCTAGCATTTGTTCATTACAACCTTCATCTTAGAACGAAACAAATTTTGGATAGTGACTAGCTCAATCATGCTAAATGAGGTTGATCCAAAATCTGAGTGGGTCAATAAGTCTACAGGTCTGATCTTTATTGATGAGGTCCTTGATTGAGTTGACTAGATAGATAGACAAGTTGAGGTTGTGACCATGACAAAAGAGGATAGAGCATAATCAAACAGAGGCATAGACACAACTGATGTTGGTCAAAAGGGCACCTCTCAAGAACAAACTATGGCTGTAATGTTCCCTTTTGTAGCTCGCTGTGGTTGGTGGTTTGGATTAGCCTATCAGTGGCCCTCATAGGCTGTGCAAGTTGGGTAGAGGGTCCCAGTTGGTAGAATAGGAGGCTCTTTTCCTTCCAGAAGTCCGAAGTGTTTAGGATTGCTCTTTGTTTGAGTCAGTTTGGTACACATGCTACTTGTAGTAAGTCTTTATCCAACATTTCTATATTCAGCAAAGCAAGTGAACCAACCTCAATTGCAGTATTGACCCTTGGCATCTTTGATGATTAGGTATTTAGGGATTTACTAATTATAGTAAGTCATGGGTTGATAGAGACGGAAATTGGTTGTGCAATAGAAGCAATGGTTGACCTACAAGTTTAGACAGAATAGAGAGATGATGAGTAATCAATGAATTATTAAAATTATAATGGCATTAATGAAGTCTTGTTAATGGTTATGTTATAAAGTTATTATTTAACTCTATAAGTGCTATTTAGGGGCCATTATAATTAAATAAAAAGTACGCCTTTATCATGACATAGCCTATGATCAACAAAAAAGCAATGATTAAAGTCCATTATGAAGTTCATAAAGTAAATTGGGGCCATGAGACATCATTAATAACCATTAAATGTTTTATTAAAATTGGCACTCAAAGTAAGGATTATTTATAAAGATAATTAAAAGCCATTTTATAAGTCATTAATGTGACTTGTTGTGGAAGCTTCATGATCGAACCATATTGAAGGAATTATAAAAAGCCATGAGAAGGATGGATTTGATTATGCTTTCTGTCTATTTTCTTTTGTTGATGAAGTTCTTGGGAATCGGGCAAGGGAACCTAGGGTTTCTGTCATGTTCAGCATTACAGGACATCAATTCTTCAATGTGTGTGTGCAATTTTGAGACTGTGAAAGACTAGTTGAGTTATTGGTTTCCTGTGGTCTTCAAACAGAGGTCTAGGTTGGGTTATTTGGTGAAGAACTAAAGAGTTTCCAAAGGGTTTGATCATCAAATGAAGTAGTAATTAAAGCTCCAGCAATGAAAAACTGGTAGCTGCAATCTGCAGCATTATTGAAGACTGATTTTAGTGTATTTGAGGCTGCCATACCAACCCCAAGGCTCGTGTGAGCAGCTGCAGCTTTGAAGTGTAATATCTAGGCCAAATTCCCTTCGATTTGGGCCTTTTATTTCATCTTGTAATTGATGCCAGCCCTAGCAGATTATTAAAAGCAGTCTGGGAATGGTTTTAAGCAAATTTCTAGGGGGTGCGATCTATACCAGGTTCCATATTATAGCTGCAACTTTGTTTGACTTTATATTTGGTATTGATATACATTTTAATTATTAGTCAATAAGGCAATCTCTGTTGGTAAATTGTAAGTAGTTTAAATTCCATTTCATGTACTGTCTATTATTTGTGAATTCCAATGCATATGTATATGTGTGTGTGTATGTATATATTCTCAGAAAAGACAAATAAATTACAAATTATTGCGAAAGCATCGAAAACTAATCAATTGCTTGGGTGGTTTGAGATTGAGCTAGCAAGGCTCATCACACAAGCAGAAGTGATGTTGGTCAAAGTGGCACCTCATAGCAACAAACTATGGTTGTTTAGTCATCCAGGATTTACCTTAGATGCCTTTGTAGGAGGGATGCAGGCTCCTCTGAGGCTAAGGCTGAGCTAGAGTCATTGACTTGTTATTTTTATCACATATGTTTTGGGAATTTTGATTTAATGGACTTAATATTCCATGAGTATGATAAATATTTGACAATTTTTATAATTTTAGATATCTAAGTTTGCTATTTTTTTAAGCTGCAACTTATGTTTGTACTTATGTGATCGATTTATGTTTATGTATGTGGTCAAATTAGCTTCTATTTGATGATTTTATTGTTTCTTTAAGCTTAATTCAATAGTGGATGCATGAAACGAGTTTCAAATCCTAAAAAATCTCTAAATTTCAATGGTTTTTTCACTTTGCCTAGTTTCGGCAAGTTTTTGCTGAGTCAAAATTCACAAGTTGATTCAGCCTTGCCAAGTCGAAGCCGAGTCTATGTCTGGAAACTTTGATTTGGAGTTTTCTACTGCTACTTGGTTGTTAGTTTATCTATAAATCTATATACAATCCTTATGTTTTTTCTTGCCATTACGTTCTCTTTGAATAATACTTTCCATAGCTGTAAATATTAATGGCACAAAAATTGAATGTAGAGCATACATAAAACACTATTAATAACCAAGATGGCTCTTGCATTTATTCTGCATAGGTGACTAACTTCTTGTTTCATGTGAGAGATATATATTAAGGTTGTTGAAATATGACAATAGCTTTGCAGCCACTGTTCCTCTGGAGTTTTGTACGGAATGTTATAGATATGGTGAAGGTTGAAAATAATATGCATTTCAATGTGTTATAAGATATTTCAAAACAGAAATCGTTAAAATCCATCTATGGTGTTTATCATCTTATGTTTTAACCTTCTTTTCTCTATGCCAATTAAGTGTGTCCTTGATGCGTGTGATGATTTTTAGTTAAATATGGGGTTCAGAAAATGAACAAGGAAGTTGCTCAGTGGATGCGATCGGACAATAGTAATAATGGAATACAAGAAAAAATCCCATTTATAGCAACCCAGGGCTATGATAGTGTTGTATGGAGTCGTTTATATTCACAAGAAACACTTGACACAGACAGTAGGAATTTTCAGGTCAGTTTTCCTTATGCTTTGAAAAAAGAAATTGCATTAGAATTGTACTCATCTAAACTCCGATTTTAGTTGTGGTATCATTTAGAATAATAATTCAAATATAGTAAAAGTTGGAGTTTCCCATTTTATTGCAGATTTGTGGAATTCTAGCAGCAACATTAGACTCGATAAATGCTAAAGGCATGGTAGTTGGGCATACTCCCCAAACAACTGGTGCAAACTGGTATGTATTAATTAGTGAATGATTAAATGAATTAACTGGAAATGCATTGTTTATTAGGTGTCACAATATTATTATTGCTAATTTTGTACATATACTCTTTGCTATGCGACCTAGATTTTGGGGCAATGAAATTTTATACCATGGTACTGAAATTTTTAAATGCAAACACAGTAAATGTAACAGCAGAATATGGCGCATTGATGTTGGGATGTCAAGTGGAGTTCTAGGTGCAGTCCCAGAGGTAATAACTCCATTCTGATTCACTTTGAGACTGGGCTATATGCGGAAACAATTCTAAGCATTTTGATTATTATAGCTTGATTACTATTTTAGTAGTAGAGTATTGCCTTATTATTTGAGCATTAGAGTATTTCTGTATGATGCTTTTGGTTTCTGGCATGGGATGCAACTTCTTCCCTTTTGTCTAAATATAAAATATTGAGATGTTACAAAAATAGCTTTGATGAGCAACAAAGATATTGTCATCTTAGAAGCTTAGTCACCAAAAGACAAAAACTTTCAACCCCCCTGGGGCAGCAAAGTACCAAGCCTCAAATAAATGAACAAAGGGCTGGATGGGGAAAGGGCAGGGTGTTGATTAAAAATCAAGGTGCAAGTTGAGAGCATATGCATAATGTTTTATATAATACTAGTATCAGATGACAAAGAGAAATCTGAAGAATTCCAACATAAAACCACAGTAGAATATCAACTAGCCGACTCAAAGGACAAAATTCATGTTGATGAACATACAATGGAAGTTATTCAAATCTTGTAGGCATGAGGGAGTTAATCACTGAATCACTGTTAGAGGTTCTGCATGAGTGACCAAACATGCAGGTGTAAGGCTTGTTTGTCAACTTCTCTCATCAGAATCATAATTTACTATAATTCCAATACCATGAACAACACAGACCTTTGAAGACAACAACTAACATGATCTACTTGGTTACTACCCTCTGTAGGGAAAGGACCATGGATTGAAGAGCCGACGAGTACTCATTAGGCATCTGATTACTTGTCAGTCTCCAAATTGCACAAGTAACTTGTGGGTTTACTTGCCACCCCTACAAAAACAAAAATCGCTGGTAAATAGCGAGTTAACTCACAAAAAATAGTAGAAAAAGTTGCCTAAATTGCCAGAAACTCACAGAAATTGCATTAAGGCCAGGATGTGGTCAAATGCAGCAAAAAACACAATGGAAAACCTGAACATGAACAGATTGTGATGAAAATGTTTGAAGAAAAAGGGCAAGTTTCAGATAATAATAGGTCAGGGTTGAAGAAGAGGGCAAATTTCAAATGATTTAGGGCACAGATTGTTTGCAGGATCAACACTTTGTTAGATGTTACCCATATGATACAGAAATTAACTTTTGAATATTCATAATGAGTTTTCATATACTAAGTTTCCAATTCAGGTATGATATACAGGTTTGGGTACACGGATTGGACTAAAGTTTTTTCCTTGGGTATGCGTATAGGTGTGGGTTAAGATAGAGGTTCAAGTACACATACAACCATTTTTTCCCTTGGGTACAAGTTCAGTGATGTCCATGCATAAATATACACACGGGTATACATTATATAAGTTCATACGTCAACATTTATGAAATATATGTATAATTGCATAACTATTAGAAGAGTGATGCTCATAAGTCCACAATCGCGAATAAATAATGAAATTTAAATGCCTTATAATATCATATTCATAATCTGGAGAAATGATAAATTCGAGTCTCAAAATGTGATTGCACAATGAAAATTTGATTTACAATCCATATTTAATATTTGTCTTCATCTTCATTGGAAGTGTTGTCCTCCATTTTGTCGATGACAAAATGGAGGTAATGGTATGAAACTTTTTCAATGAAGTTTCGCATATCTCTAAGGTAATTCACTATTTAATTGGCCAACATTGATCAACCAATCGCTCCCAATTCACGTAGTGAATATTTTTACTGAAGGCTTTCGTCATGTCCTTTTCGTTTTTCCATTTTATTAGCCTATGTTTGATTTTTGAAGTCTTCAAAGTCTTTATTTTATGTTTTTGAGTGTTTGTTTAGTTTGCTTTAAACTTTTTGTTTTGTTCAATCTCTTGCTTTCGCTTTTCCCTTTGATTCATTATATCTTCGGGCTTAACCAGACTTATTAGTCAAAAGATATGACCATTTAAATGCCCAAAAAGTGGACTGTCCAAGCGCAATCGCACATAAAAAATATGGATTTTATATTTGAATGTTGAGTTTCACTTTTTGAAAAATATAACTCAAAATGACTTTATGTTATGTTTCTAAGTTTTTTGATCACTTTTGATTTATCACTTAAGTGATTTAAGTAACTATAGTGCACTTTATGTTATATTTTCATGTTGAGTTGCTTTTTAATTTTTCACTTAATTGACTATAGTGCACTATGTAGTCTAATTTAATGTTGAGACTTATTTTAATGTTTTATTTAAAACATCTAAGTAAAAGGTTGCTTTTAAATAAATATTTACACAGTATGTAAACTATATAGTGTAGATATTCTATTTTGACCCATTTAAGGTGATTTTTACTCAATAATCAATTAGACGTGCTAAATAGGAAGTTTAAGTTGTTCAACTCAACATGTCCTTTTTCAAATATGCTTCATGCAATTGTATGCATAGTGCGATTTTGCCTTGTAAACCCAAATGCATGTAAAGTCAAAGCCTATTTTCAAGACATGCAAATGCACTTGGAGAGTGCGATTTGTACTTGAAGTCAAAAAAACATATGTAAATGCACTCCAAGAGTGTGATTTGCACTTGAAGTCAAAAATAACATATGTAAATGCACTCCAAGAGTGCGATTTTGCACTTGAAGAGAAAGATTAACTAAGGAAAATGAAAAAGCAAGTCATTTTAAATACGGAAAAGGCTTCCAAGAGTCCGATTTACATGAAAAGTTCCTTTTACATGCAAAACGTCACATGCAAATGGCCTCCTAGAGTGCAATTTGCATTAAATATGTCATTTCCAAGTCATTTTAAACATGTGTTATTCCTCCTAGAGTCCGATTTGCATGAAAAGTGCTTTCTACATGTGGGTGTTACATGTAATGGCTCCTCTAGAGTGTGATTTGCCTCTTCCCAGCCAAAATGTCACATGTCTTTGCATGTTGAGCGTTTGATTTTTCTCTCCAAGCAAAAATCTTGGAGTTTTGAGGAAGAAATAAAATAGGCATATACATCCATATAGTGCGATCTAGCATTTAGATGCATGCAAACACCATTCAAGCACACCTTTTTGAACATTACATGCCCAAATGTCTCATGTAAAGGCAGCAAAAGGGCATGTTTTTGTCCAAAAATGGCCAAGACATCCATTTTTGCCCATTTCAAGCCAAAACCTCTCATGTATTTGCATCCAAGGGTACGTTTTTCTCCAAAAACGCCCAAGAATGTGCATATCCCAAAAATGTTTAGCATCGAAAGGAGTTGTGAGATTACATTTTGCCATCCATAAGAATAAACATCCATGCATTTGACCTTGGAGATTAGGATTTGTAACTCTGAATTTGTTAAAGGCTCTTAGTTGTCGCATGCGTTTGCACTTGGAGAACCCAATTTTGGAGAAGAGTTTTTCATCTAAACTTTTCTTTCCTCCATTTTTGGCTCATTGAGCTCCAAGTAAGGAGAAGGATTCAACTTTGCTTGTATTTCTTACTTATTTTGCAACATTATTGCATTCTCTGAATCGTTTTTGTCCATTTGTTCAAATGTAGCCCATGTATTTTGCATTTTATCTTTAAATAAGTTTGAAATCCACTCATTTGCAAATGTAAAAACTCTTCCAAACTCCAAAAATAAAAGTTGCATGTAAAGGGATATCTTGAAGTTCGTCATGTTTGAGTCAATAGCAAGAGGTATGTTTTTGTTTTATTTTTAGTTTTTCTTGTTTGTTTGTTGCTTGTTTTGGTTTCTTTTTTGGAAAAAGATGAGGATTTCCATTCAAGAATGCAAGTGCATATACACTTCCATGCCAATCAATACTTCATCCATTCTCCAACACATGCAATGACATCCTCAGAACCCGATTACATGTTTACCTCAAGTAAGGATGATTCATTTTTACCACATGTAATTACCTCTAGAGAACTCGATTTTGGTAAAAGGTTATACTTTTAAATACCAAAGTTGTCATTTTGCACACATTCATATGCATCCAACTTGCATTCTTGGCCACACAAATGAAAGCCTATCTTTGCCCATATGCAATCAATCCTTCTAAATCCAATTTTGGCCCTTTTTCATCCAAATACATATGCTTTCTAGATCATTTCCAACCTACACATGTTCTACGAGTATCTAATAAATGCTCCAAACACCTTGTTCTTCATAGATTTGTCATTGTCAATCAAAATCTAACACCTTCATGGATCCAATCCCTTCAAACAATGTATTTACTCTTTGGAATTTCCATGTTGCAGCAAAAGATACGTCCGCACCATCAAAATCCAAAGGGAAGATGAAGTACTGGTATGATAAGGAGCTAGCACACATATTTGCATCACTCGTTTCATCTCCTCTAGATCAAGTATCAGCTACAGAGATTGGGCATGGAGACATGGCTGATTTCTTGTAGAGAATTGAAGCTCCTGCCAACAGGGAAATGAAACGCATCAAAAGGGGTAATATTCATTTGGTGTCCACTTTTCCTTTGGTTTCCCTAGAATTTGAGATTGTCTTTGGATGTGCCTGACATTTTAGCCCTAAGTAAAAAAATTTAAGGATGCAGATGGTAAGGTCATTATCAGCTTGTATCCAAATGTTATTGAACAAATTTTCAAACTTCCTTAGACTTCATAATGCATGGATTTGTCTAAAGAAATATCTCTATGATAGTGGAATCAAAGTAAATTGGATTATCTGAGGCATAGTTACGGGACTCGGACTTGCCTCTGACTCGGAAAGTCAAAATCCAACTCGGACTTGGTGACCGAACTCAGCCAAGACTTGGCAAGGACTTGAAAAATCAAAAAACCCATGAAATTCAAAGATTTTTAAGGATTTAACGATTTTTCATGCATTATTTAGTCAATTAACATCAAATACACAATAATTGAGATAAATAGAAGCTACTTAACACTCATACACAATTTTGCATAGATCACATAAGTATAACAACGAATTTCTGAAGGAAAAAAATTGAATAACATAACATAAAGTTGAAGACTTAAGATTCAATCCTTAATAAATTCGTGACATACCACAATATCATTTTCAAAATTAATATACACTAGAAAAAAACACCTTCTAGAAATGTCTATCTTTTAAAATTTTTAAGATAAAAAAATAAAAATAAAATTTTGTAGAGTCCTAGGCTTGGGACTCAGCAGTCCCTGGACTTGGTGAGTCCACGTGGATTTTGCCAGGACTTGCCTGAGTCAGAGTCCAGAGGCCATTTGCCTTAGAAAGGCTGCCTCTGCCTTGGACTCGCAGAGTCCCGAAACACTGATAAGAGGCACACTAATGAAATTGGTTAGAGAATAAGCGATCCAATTTCTCTAGATGACCGAAACCAATACACGGATCTGACTTCTACCCAAAAGTTAATGATCTGATAACTCTCCTTAGTAGAGTTGGTGGCCTCAAAGAATTTGGTCATTTTGAACCCTGGATGTATAAGTTCATCCTTTAGATCTTTGAGAACAAGGAACCCATCTACTAGGGAAAGCTTATAAGCACAACACTGTGTGAACAGTTGATTCATGTAGGAACATCAACACCATTCTACATGAACTTGTACTTGGTCTACATTACTGTGGCTGTCGAAATGTTTTCAGGACTTTCCACCAACGGGGATCCATCTCTAGTTCCCATCTAGAACTACTATGACCATATTACATTGACATAGAGCGAGTTTCATTACAGAAGGGTCCAAGATGTGTTCTTTGGACATTTCAGGTGTCTATTTGACAAAGAGTTAGTAGTCAAAAGAGTATCAGATGAAGCCTAGCAAAGGCTAAATCTGTTTGGCCGCATTTTCTTATAATTTCCAACTTTCACCTATTTGAGAGTTGGTTATTTTCAAGGAGAACTATATACCTTACCGAGATATACTACTGATAGGATCATTTTGACGGAGTTGGTCGAATAGCTCATTGAGGTGCAATTGTATGAATACAATCAGCATAGGTTAGGATTCAACATTACCACTGCCAAACCCCTCTAAATTAGTCAATATACACTCAATTTAGTGTATAAAGAAAAGCTATGAAAGAAGAACTTCAGCTCATTACTGTGAAGAAGTTCAGGGCTAGATTTGACTTTGACTATTGATTGATGCATTCAAAGATCAAAAGGGCATTCACTCATGTTCATCGCATGGAGGATTTGTGGATTGACTTGTGCACGGAGATGGACATCATAAAAATGGTCTACTGTAGGCTTACATTACAACAAATCATCAACCTCAACATGGTTGACAAGCTGAGCCCTTTCCCTATTCAGTGGAAACAAAAGAAAGGAAATTCTATCTTTGATAGATTTCAATCTATCTTACTGAATACTAACAAGTGACTTAAATTCAAAGGCTGCAAGAGAGTACATCGGAAGCTCAAGGTAGATTACAATCACTTTGGACTGGTTGGAAGGAAATCTTAGGTGGAGATTACAAAGGATGGTTCATGCTCTTCAGGGCTAGCTAAGACTCTCAAGTTTAAGCTCAAAGGAAGAAACGGATCAAAACCACCTTTAGATTCTTCTCAAGCGCCCATGCAAGCTCAAGAATTAGAGGAAGAATCTAATGAAGAAGACGAAGAAGAGGGAGAGATAATGATCATATCTGCCCCACGATCGACAAATAACCAGGATCCATCTACTTAAGAGGGACCTTTCTTGGATGTCGTAGACAATGATGTGGATTCATTTTCCACTGTATTCACGCCTACAATTTCCATTTCGGAAGTGAACATATTGGCACTTCCCATCTCTTATGCCACTCCTATCCTTACAGCAGAGCAATGTGAAAACTTGGGAAATATATTTGATGATTTTCCAACTCTTACAGATTCTCAAGTTTCCCAACTTGATACATCAACTGCAAGATTCAAGATGTTCATGACGAAGTCATCTGAAAGGACACCCATGGTTCCAGCTATGCAAACTGAAGTATGCACGATGACAATAGAGATACAATTAGGATCAATGTTTGTTGTAGCCATTGTTCTAGCTTCAGCAGATGAAAGTTTCAGTCTGCCTGGATGGTTGGGAAAAATCACCATGAAAAGGAAGGTTGTGCTACCCCTAGATAATCTCCCTACCAAGAAGAATAAATCTAAATCCTCAAAGGCCAAGGTCATTTCAAGCATAGATGGAAAACTTGCCGAGTACTCGGCAAGTTTTTAAATGTCGCTGAGTTTCCTAGCTCGGCAAGTTTTTCACCAGTTAACTCGCTGATTTAAAAACTCGGCAGTCTGGTAAAAACTTGCTGAGTAATCGGTGAGTAATCGGCAAAAAATCGGCGAGTTTTTATTAAAAACTCGCAATTTACTGGTGAAGGTTTTGCCCGTGGCCTGTGATGGGTTAAAGCGGCAGTGAATGTGTTTTTCTCATTCTTTCTTGTATTTGCATTGTTTAGAGCCTTGAGGAGTGAAGAGAAGAAGGTTTGGAGGCATTCTTGGCTGATTGCAAGTGATTCAAGGTGGATTTGAGTGGATTGTAGAGGATTCTAACCGATTTTAGAAGACAAATTTCTTTCCAGGTATGTTCATCTTATCATAGTTTGAAAACTTTTTATAGTTTTATAACAAATGTTCTTTTGTTTTTGTTGTTGTTTGTAAATGTTTTCAAATCAGTTAAAATCTTTTTGAATCATTTGAAACCCTAGCTTCTAAGGATATGGTTGAAGTTTGAAGTTTGAATCATTTTGAATCATTTGAAACCCTATAGCTTCTAAGGATATGGTTGAAGTTTGTTGTTTGCTAAGGATATGGTTGAAGTTTGAAGTTTGAATCATTTGAAACCTTAGCTTCGAAGTTCTAACTTTGTTTATTCATTTTTCAATAAATTTATGTGTAGGGCAGCGGTCAAGCATTAAAAAAACATGACAAATCCGCAAGAAGAGTGGCCACAAACACCATGCCCTTCTGGATATATAGGCACTCGGCCTAAAAATGCAAGAGATAAGACATGGCGGTTTGCCTATGAAGCTCCAAATGATGTTGGGAAAGTGATATGCATTCCATGTGAGAGAATTATTTCTGGAGGCATAAACCGCCTCAAATACCACCTTGCAGGCATAAAGAAACATGATTCAAATCCTTGTCTCAAGGTAACTGATGAAGAAAAAAGATTCATCAATGCCCTACTTGCAGCTACTGAAGAGAAAAAATTGAATAGGGGGAGGGCAAAATTAGCTATGAGGGCAGCCATATCTGAATCTGAAGGAGCTCCTTTTGATATGCAGGAGGAAGAAGAAGCACTTGAGAACATACTAGGATCTCTTCATGGCCCACGGATCTGCAAACAAAATTTCTCTTTTACTTGTTCCACTTCTTCTACATCTCCTACTTCTTCATCACCATCCGGATCGCCATCAGGGATAGGGGGTTATTTTGTGCCCAGGAACACTCCTGGAGCACAACCATCATTAGAGGGCACTATATGGTTTAAGGAGGTGCATGAGCAAACTGATATTGTAGCATTTGATTTTTGGTTTTTCAACAATATCTCAATGAATGCCACTGATAGTCCCTATTGGGTCAATATGGTCAATGCAATAACAATATCAGGCAAAGGGTACTAATTGCAAGGATATGAGTGGAAGGTTAGTATTTTACTATTTAAATTTTAGTAATTGTAAATAATTGTGATTCACTTTAGTTCATTGTTATATTTTAAATCTTAATTGTTATAACTTATTTTCTATTTTTTACTAACACTTACACTTTATTTAATATTACACCTAAATTTTGTAGGTTGCTTGACAAAGCGGTTGGTAGGGCAACATTATTGATAGAAAACCAAAAGAAAGAGTGGAAGAAGTATGGCTGCACCATTTTATCTGATGGGTGGATAGATGGAAGAAGTAGAACCATTATTAATTTCTTGGTTGCTTGCAAAGATGATGTGGTGTTTTGGAAATCTTTCGATGCCTCCAACAAAGTGAAAAATGCAGCCACATTGGCTTTAATGTTGGAGAATGTTGTCATGGAGGTGGGAATAGAGAATGTGGTGCAAATAATCACGGATAATGCAGTAGCATATGTGGCAGTAGGTAAATTTATTTTTTTATATTCGAATCAATATGAATCATAAATGTAATGCTATGGTATTATTCAATTTATATTTGATGTAATTTGTAAATACTAAATATGGAAAGTTTGTTACTGATTATTGATTTTTTGCTAATCTTTTAGGTAGAATCCTCCAAGAGAGGCATCCCACACTTTTTTAGTCACCTTGTGCAGCACGTGTCCTTGACCTTCTTTTCGAGGACATAGGAAAACTTGATTGGGTGAGTCTAGTTGTGGAAGATGCTAGGCGAGTCACGAAATATATCTATAATCACCCATGGGTTCTCAGTTTGATGAGAAAAGCCACTAAAGGCAAAGATTTGATGAGACTTGCTATGACAAGGTTTGCAACGGTCTTCTTGACGTTGCAAAGTATTATTGAACACATATTGGCTTTGAAGCAAATGTTTGTGTGTGCTGATTGGGTTGCTTCACCTTACTCAAAGAAGCCCGAAGGAGAGGCTGTGGCACGGATAGTCTTTGATGATAGCTTTTTTGCAAAGGCTAAGGAGATTGTGGAGGTAACTTCAAAAATCAAAACATTATATTTTTAGTTTATTCAAGTTCCATTATCAATTCATAACTTACTATGTTATTAACTAATTTGTATTTTTCAAATTTCAAATGTAGATGTCTCTGCCCCTGGTTCTAGTCTTGCGCATATGTGATGGGCAGCAAGCCCCAATGGGAGGTCTTTATGAGGCCATGGATAGGGCGAAAGAGGCTGTTAGAAGTTACTATCATGGGGACAATCTCAGATTTGACTCCATTTGGGAAATAATTGATAGGAGGTGGAACAATATGCTCCACCAACCTATTCATGCAGCAGGCTACTTCCTCAATCCCAAATTCAGGTACTATGAATCATGATAATTGATTGTCCTTGAAGTTGGGATTTCACTAAGACTTTATTTTACTTTACTTTTTAAGGTTGTGTAGCAAGACTTGATATCATTTTCTATTTGTTTTAGGGCTGATGATTCTTACTTAAATCCTAATGGAGAGGTCATGGAAGGTCTCTCTAAATGCATTGAGAGAATGATATCAAGTGAAGAGGAGAGAGACCTTATTGTGCCTGAACAACAAATCTATGTGGAATTGAGTGGTCCTTTGTTCTCTTCTATGCAAGCAAAGAGAGCAAGATTTACTCAAGCACCAGGTAAAGCATCAAACTTTAAAACTTTTGCTAATTGATAAGTTGTGCTTTTGATTTTTTTTTTGTTGCTTTATAACTTTTTTTATTTTGTTTTGCAGATGCTTGGTGGGCAAGTTGGGGTGGCAATACCCCCAATTTAAAGAAATTTACTCTTAGAGTCCTATCCCAACCTTGTAGCTCATCCCATTGTGAGCGCAATTGGAGCTTATTTGAGTCCATCCACACAAAGAAAAGAAACAAAATGACTCAAAAACGGCTTAATGACCTTGTTTATGTGCACTATAATCTTAAGTTGTGCGTAAAAAAGGCACAGCTCTTAGAACTACCTGGTCCACTTGATCTAGATGAGATAGATCCTTATTCTGATTGGACAACACAAGAGCCAGGTCCATTGTTTGCACCAGATGAGATCGCTGATTTGGAGAGGTAGGCCATGGAGGGAGAGGTTGACGCTGATTTTCAATTCACTATGGATGACATTGAGGATGAGGGCGAGGACGAGGATGAGGACGAGGATGATTCAGACGAGGATGATTCAGACGAGGACGAGGACGAGGATGATTCAGGCGAGGATCAGGCATTACCATTAGGAGGAGATGCATCCTCTTCTAGGATGCCGAGCCAGTCAGTAGGGACGTCGAGCGAGGGGGCACAACCACAGAGTTCACAGTCACGCAGCTCACGCCCTATCCCAGTGCGGGGCACTTCTTCTAGGACTAGACCCCCTCGCTTTCCTGCTAGTGCAAGTGGAAAGAGGAAGATGTGATTGAGTCATTGACATTGTATTGATGTATTTAGACTTTTAGTATTTACTTCTAGTTTGACAGATTGAAACTATTTACTATTTTGCTTCCTACCATGAGCATTCCACATGAGAATGCAATTTTGTATGCACTATGCATTTATATATATCTAAACTCTGTTTGTTTCCTTTTTATTGTCTTTAATTAACTTATTAGATGTATCTTCTCATTAAATTTTGCAAAATAAATGTATTTTTAATTAAATTTCAGCGGTTTTTTAGGTTCCCGAGTTTTTTCCGAGTTTTTTTTTTAAATTGCCGAGTTTTTCCCGGTTAAACTTTTGGGGGGCTTGGCGAGTTTTTGCCTTTGGCAAGTTTTTCCAACTATGATTTCAAGAATCATTGTTGATTCTGAAAAGACCAAATATAATGCTGAGTTTCTGGAATAGATTGTGTAGAGATTTTTCATCAACGTTTCGAATCACACTACGTGATCCATCATCAGGAAGAGAGAGCAAGAGGTGTCAAATTATGTGACATAATTTGACACCTCTTGCTCTCTCTTCCTGATGATGGATCACGTAGTGTGATTCGAAACGTTGATGAAAAATCTCTACACAATCTATTCCAGAAACTCAGCATTATAAATCATGGATTGTGGAAATTTGATTGCATTAATAAAGACCAAATATGTCGAGATTATAGAGCCTTTGGTAGTCAAACCAGCTGAGGAGCTTAACCACTCAGATTACAAGTTCACTACAATTGAACTTGGTAAACAATCACGGTTGGGGTGTTTGTAGAATGCCCAAGATGCATTCTCCAATTTGTCAAAAAACAATCACAAGCTCTGGGAAAAGAAGAATCAGCTAAAGCAGGAGATTGGTTGCCTTCATGACGTCATTCACCAACAATCCTTTTAGCGTGTAGTCATTACATCTCAGATGACCCAAGTGAATCGGAGAGCTGAGGCAGCAAAGACTTGGTTAGAAGAAGTTATCTCAGAAGGAGTTCAATCAATCAAAGATGTGCTCAAAGTCCTTGAATGTATCACAGGTGTTGAGGAGATACTTCATGACATGATCACTTCCTTCAACGAAGAAACCAGTGCCATGAAATAAATTTTGGGTATATGAGATCAAATGGTAGACGTTGATCTGCATGTCTTGATTTCATGTAATGACATTCCATGCCTTGATATGTTCTACAGATATCAAGGACTTATGGGTCATAAGGAGTGGGTATTGGGAAAGCTTTTGACAAAGTTACAGGGAGCCAAGTGGTAGAATTGGAGATCATGAACAATCTGGAGTAGTTTTGGAGCAGACGGGATGCAAGGTCCTTACTGAATATGATAACTTGCTCACTGAAGAAGAAATGACCTTAGGGTATACCGATGGAGTAAATGCTGATTTTGATTCTGAAGAATTCGGATCGCATACAATGAACATGTTCGATACATACAAGTTTGTGGAAAAACACTTATGGGATTCTCTTGCAGAGAATTACAAAGTTTTTAAAATCAGCACATGAAAATGCAGTAAGAATTGAAGCCATTTCAAAGACAATGGAGGTCCCAAATCTTCCTATGTTTAATGATTGTATTGCCAAATATAAGACTTTCCATGATAATCTTCTCAAGTGTTGATTCAACTTTCTCTGCCCTTTTCTTTTTAGTTTTTAGCTTTTCATCTTTGTAGTTGGAGAAGATGAATTGCATGTCCTCATGACATGTAATCCAATAATTCTTCTCACCCAGTTTTTTCGAATCAAAGTGGTTGAGTTGCCCCCACTTTTCCTCTTTTTTCTTACGTCTTTTCCTATATAAGAAGTATCCCCCTCATTGTAAAAATCATTTTTTATTGTATGCAAGAAAGCTTTGATAAAATTGTGCCAGCATAACTTTGATTGAGTAGTACAATTTTGAAGAGAAGTGAATACAAAGAAATAATTGGAGTTGAAACTTTGACTGAGAGCAACTGTGATAGCACAAATTAGAGGCTTTGACTTTAATTTGTGTTTGTTAACTTTGATTCATGTTGTTATTGTATGTTTAAATAATAGAACACAAAGAAGTAAGAAGCAATCGAAGCTGAAGCTTTGACTGGGAGTGATTGTGGTGATACATAGACTAGAAGCTTTGAGTATAGCTTGTATTGTTTTCTCAATTCACAAAAATAGTTAGAATATCCTACTTCTGGAAGTCAATGTGCCCCAATGGTAGAGGTTATTTATATAGAGTAGATTAAAATAAGACTTAGAGCCAACCCGGTATGCTTTCAATCAGCTTTTGAGTTGGTGTTGGTTTATCAGTGTCACCATTTCAAGCTATTAGATAGAAGTGTAGTTATAGATTTCGTCTTACCCATTAATCACTCCGTGGGTAAGTGGATTCTTTACTAGAAGATAAGAGGAAAGAATATTGTTAACACTACTTACAAAATCTCTCAACTTCTTGCTTACCTTGTGTTGATCCAAGGAACAGTGAGAAGGGGGAGCTTTCCCTTCAAGGTAGGAGAGACTTTGTCTCATACGTTGTTTGATCTACCTATTTTGAATACATTATCAGTTGCAAAATATTCACCCAACAAGAAGCATCAAGGTTAACATTTGGTTCGACTTCATTTGAACCACAATCCATTAAATTGCCACTCCCACTAGCTACATCTATGTCAAGTGCAAGAGTTGTCTCATGTATAGATCTTTGGCACGTTGTGCAACTTGAGCATCTAAATCAACAACCTTCAAAAGTAGCTAGGAGGAAAAAATGGTGAAAATGCAAGTATTAATGTAAAAAATTGAGGTGAAATGACAAAAAGTAGGGCGACATTAGGTTTGAGGGACATTTTTTAATGTTTTTTCTACTTGGGCCCTTTATTGGATGCCACCGGTGGTAGAAATGCCTAGGATCAGCCTAGACTCTTGGATTTGAACTCTAGATGAACCCGAACATGGATTGAACTTGAAATCATACTTATAATACCCAAAACCAATGAATTTGGTAACATACTATATATTGTAAATCTTTAAATTGACAAATTGCCAATGATAGAGTATTATTATAGTCAAGTAGCTTACACCTCATTGTTAATTATTCTAATTAAGTAATCTTTTTCTTTAGTTAAAATTTAAATAAATTAAAAAATAGAAATTGTTAACTCGTAATGCTTTTTGAATGAATGGGGGGATAGATTATTTCAAACAAAGAACTCAGTGATACATTCAAAGAGCTAAAGCCTAGTCCCACTAGGTCTTAGAAACCAACAACCACCATCAAAGTAAATAATAGTTAATCCAAACCACATACAAAACAACCATCAACCAATCGCCAATAGTGGCATGTTGTGATGGTTAGGTTGTTGAGTTGTTATCCTTGCCATCATGGTTCAAATCTCACGGAGATGAGGTCCCCTGTTTGTGGCCTCACTGGTTCATAGCTTCAGATCAAAGCGTTTACCCCTCTAAAAGAAAAAAAAAAAAAAAAACAACCATCAACCAATCAAATCTTCTCTTGACCAAATTTGCTAACCTTTGAGAGTAACACAGAGGAAGTTGCTCCCGACGCACATATTCGACCCATTTACCTGCTCAAAAGCCCATATAGCCAAATAGTTTGCCACACCATTCCATTCTCTTGAAATGTGAACGAAGGAAAAAAATGTCCAAAGATTTGCCCAATCAGGCCACCTTTGCCAATTGCTAATTAAGATCTTCAAAATTCTTCTAATTCAATGAAGTGACAAAAATTTAGGAGCTAGACTCACAAATAACCTTGCACCACCCCAGAGAACATCCTCTTTCAATAGCATGAAGAAGAAAAAGGGATTCCATAAGATTGTTGGTTTGCTCACCTGTGCAAATGGAGAAGAAGAAGAGCACAACACTCAAGCAATCTATTCCAACGCTAATTCCTACATATGCAAGATTTCCTCTAGAAGACTCGTAAAAATTAATCTTGAAAGTACCTTTAGGAGGTAGTGTCCACCTTCTTTCTCTTTAGGTTTTCTTAATGGGATCACTCCTTTGCATAATAGATGAAGATCTTCAAGCATGATCATAAAGCCTAAACCCTTTATCATCTCCCCTTCTCATGGATCTTAGGGGATAGATGCTTCACACCTAGCTAAAATAATTTCTTAAATCATATTAGAAATCTTTATTGAAAGTTAGTGGATTTTTATACTCCTAGCTTGAAGGATTCTTCGATTTCTTTCAAGCAAAATTTGTTAATGTCCAATCAAAGAACACACAAAAGGTCAAAGGGACTGCCAAAAACAATGAATTAAGGCAGCTTGCAATAGGAACACCAAGTGGTGCCCTAAGAAAGAAGCAACAACAGTCAAAACAAAAATAGAGAGGCGTCCAAAAAGAAAATCCCTTTTAGAGGTCTTATGCAATCAAGGCCACCCTCTTGCTTTGTTCAGCTAATATTTGTCGACCTAACTAAGCTTTACTATAACTTCATGGAACTAGCCCATGAAAATTGCCTAGAAAGAGCACCTACATCCTTGATGAAAGCTTAAAGGAGTGATCTGCACCATACTTCAGTAAATTGGTGTCGCTTCATAGGCTTTAGAAACAACACTTCACTAGCAAAAGAAACCCATCTAAGGGTTCAGTGGCTGACTTATTTCCAAAATTTATCTAACACATTCTGCAGGGCCTCTCTAGGTAGGGTACTTGAAGAAGAATGCCCAAATAAACACTAGGTAGAGACACAATCTGAAAATGAAGGAATTGAGCACTCGTAGCTTGAAAAAGAGGAGCGTTGAAGGAAAAAATAGAAGACTTTTCCTTGTTAATATTTTGTTGTGAGATTGTAAGATCTATACCCAAGGTTCTTTCAAAATTAATTGCCACCCTAATCCTTGCCAATCTCAACAAAGGAGTATCGTCTATAAATTGCAAGTTAGAGTGTGGGGGTAAAAAGTCATCCCATTTCCAACCATGGATAAGTCCTCTCACATGTGACTTTTGTTAAAGTTATAGCTTCAGTCGGATTGATTCAAGCTGATATACATTATTGTTATTGGTAATCATCATTTCCTATATATACTTATCTATGTTAATAATATATATTATTGTATATAATACATACATATATATATATATATATATATATATATATATATATATATATATTATTGCATATAATATATATATATATATATACTGTTATACATATTGTTATTATTCATGTTAATATAATATTATTTAAATGATGATTACACCGTAGAGACATGTATCCAGATCTGCATTTGGAAATCATCAATAACAATGGCTATGATTCTACATTTGCATAAACGATCCTAGAATTTAATATGGTATTAGAGCCCGACTGCAAATGTTAAAAAAAAAAAGTTGTCAAAGACATGATAGAAAGATTGTATTTGTGCTATATAATGTGGGTCTTGGGGCCTCTATATTTTTTCATGGGTTGGTTGCGGTTGGTCTGGTGTTGTCTCTCCTTCCAACGACATTAGGGTTTTCGTCCTTGCATGCCGATTTTATGCTTGTGATCCCTATTTCCGACTTTCGTTACCTCCTTAACTGTGATTGTTGGTTATCTCACTGGTGTCTCCTCTCCTGCTGCGATGGTAACTATGAGTTTCCCATGTCAAGGAGCTTGTGTTCCTAGTTACCGCATGAACTTGTGCATTTTCTTTCAACTATGGGTTTCTGTGTTATTTGCGGTGGCTTTTGGATCCAATTTACTGATTTTCTTTGTTGTCTTTAGGATATGGTTGACAATGGGGACTCCTGTTCAACACAAGGCCAGCAACTTCTAAACTATCTAAGGTCGTGTGATAGGATTTCCAAGGTAGAGATGGACAACCTGCAGCTAAGATAGCAAATTATCTCAATGACGGATACCATTTCTATAGCGGTGGCTTTTGGATCCAATTTACTAATTTTCTTTGTTGTCTTCAAGATATGGTTGACAATGGGGACTCCTGTTCAACACAATGCCAGCAACTTCTAACCTATCTAAGGTTGTGTGATAGGATTTCCAAGCTAGAGATGGACAACCTGCAGCTAAGATAGCAAATTATCTCAATGACAGATACCATTTCTATTCTTAAGACTACCACAAGCTCCAATTCATCTTCCATTCAAAGGTTCTCAGATACTTTCACCACTGAGGTAGCAAGTCGGCAAACCAAAATCCACTCCATTATCATGCAACTTGAGGGACTTGATACCATCAAAGAGCAACAATCAGCTATTGCAGCAAAGCATTCTTCGCTAATCTCTGAAACCAAACAGAAAGTAAAGTCATGGGCATCCCTTTGTTGTAGCGTAGATATTATGCCTCTAGCTAGTATTGACAAGATGGTTCAAGGGAAGATTGAGGATGAGTGGGTGAGACGGGTTTGTGAGCTCAACCTACGGGTTCAGGGACTCCCTCCCACTTCGGATCCTCTTTCAGCTGGATGCTCTTTCCTTTGTAATCAGCTTGGTCTTGCCAACATCACATTGGATAAGTGCTGGGTGGGTCATGATGGCATCTTATTTATCCTGTTTCTCTCATTGGCCGATAGACTCCATGCTCTTAGTGCTAAGAGGAAGCTATTCTCTCTCCCTTCCAAGATTTTCCTAGATGAAGATCTCATGAAGGCTCAGGTTACAAAGTTGAAGCATGCTCATGGTGTTGTCACTGAGGCAAGGCGGGTGGGTAACTGGGCAGTTATTAGAAATCTCAAAGTAGTTATTTGGGATTCCCCCTGTAGTGGTTGGGAAGAGAGGCAGGCCCCCAAGGCCAAATAACGTTCCTATCAGCAGTCAGACAAGAGGGAGACCCCCACTTGTTCCCTTCTTGTTAACTGCTGGAATGGTAATGGCTCTTTATGGTCATTGCCCGGTCTTTTGTGTGATGTTTTGGGGTCCGCGGATATTCTTGTCATTACCGAGACTCATGAGAGCCCTATACGTCCTCTTTCAAAGGTTACAAGGTATCAATGGCTATCTATATGTAGGGAGGAGGTTTGTGCTTCTGGGGGGGTTTGTGGTTCCGACAGAGTGGCTTGTTTGATTAGGGATGACATTTTCAACGACACCTCTATTGTACACTTTGATATGTTCGCCAGATTCTTGTCGGTCCGCATAGACCGTAAGTGTCACCATCAAAGGGATTTCTTTTTGGCCACTTGTTATTTTCCACCAAATTCCTCACTCTATGCTATCCATGGCATCGATGATAGGGACCCTTTCACTGACTTTAGCAAGACTATATCTCATTTTGTTGCTTTAGGTGATATCATTATTTTGGGGGATTTCAATGCAAGGACAAGGGAAATCCAGATTCTACTTTATGACCGTAGTTCTGATTCCATATGCTCCACTAACATTGATTCGACTTCTTTGGAGTTTCAGCGTTCTTCTAATGATGCTCTTGGACTACTCTCTTGTTATGGTCGCTATCTACTTCAGCTATGTGAGTCTTCTGGTATTGTGATCTTGAATGGTCTTTCCTACTTCCCTAGATCTGAGCTCTTCACCTATTGGCCTCATTGTGGTGGTGCTAGTGTTGTTGATTATGCCCTCACCTATCCCTCCATCCCGTGCATCCATAGTTTTACCATCTCACGTCTTCCTCTTGCGGATCATGCTCTTCTTAGTATTTGTACTCACCTTTCCCCCTGTGCTTCGCCCCCACCTCTGTCACCTTACCTCTCTTCTATCATTGCTCATTTGTCCATTCACTTCCACTTCATTGATGGTGACTGTGAACCCTTTTCTCTCATCTTTCGAGACTCATCAATCCTGAGTGCCTTTTGGACTCTTGTGAGGGCGCCTCCATGTTTGACTTGCTTGCGTTTGCCATCAAGGTGTCCGCCATCCTTTTCATTCCCCACTGTCCTTCGCTGCCCCTCCGTAGCAAACGACATAATACTTGTCCTAAGAACCAATGGTTCGATGGGGACTACAAAGCTTTCCATTGCTCTGTTCGTTTTGCTTTTGAGGCTCACTCTCCTGACTTTGCTCGTCTGCATTCATCTTTTTTCGGCTTTCCTTGTAGGAAATGTTCCTTCACCGCTTCCTATTGCAAATCCCTTTGTTCCATGCTGATCTGCAACCCCTAGCTTTTTTGGCGCACTCTTTTCCCCCGTTGTCCCCCTCCACCCTTGACTTTCACTCCCTTACCTCTCATACCACGGCTCTTTATGACATCCCTGGGCAGCCTTCTATCCACCCCATTCCGCCTCCTTTCTGCCACCTGTTCACTCCTTGCATTTTTGAGGCCATCAGATCCATGAGATGTAGCAGAGTTGTGGATGAAGAGGGATTCTAGGCCAAGTTCTTCAAGTTTGGTGCCTCAGTTCTAGGCCCCTATCTCTCTATTCTTTTTAATAGAGTTATTTGCATTGGATTCTTGATCTCTTGGCCTAGGCATCTGATTTATCCTATTCACAAGACCGACTCGATCTCTGATCCGGGAAACTATAGAAGCATTATGATTGGACAAACGTTTGCCAAACTTTATGCAACAACCCTCAATGCTATGCTATCTGCTGAACTTGACAAGAAAGGGGGTAGGGTTAGAGGGAAAGCTGGTTTCCGAGCCAACTGTTAGACCATGGACCATATCTTCACTCTGTGAGCTATTATTGAGGAGGCTAGACACAAATCTGAGAAGGTTTATTATTGCTTTGTTGATTTTAGCAAGGCTTTTGATTTTGTTCCTCGGATAGCTCTTTTTGAGACGCTTCAAGCAATTGGGATTTCTAAGATGTTACTTACTGCCATTATGAGATTGTATGAGACTGTGGCTGGTAGATTTAGAATTCGACAGGGGTTCTCTAATCCGATCGATAGCACCATTGGGGCCAAGTAGGGATGCCCTCTCTCTCCTACCTTGTTTGGGTTATATATTGATGAGCTCGAGGACTTCCTTTTGAAATCTTCTCTCTGGGGTGATGGCTGCTACCTACACCAGGTCTTGATCTCCATTCTTCTTTTCACAGACGATGTGGTTCTTCTTGCTTCCTCTCCAGATAGTTTATAGAGGCTCCTTGATGGCTTGGCTTCCTTTTGTGATTAGGGACAGCTTGTGATTAACCTGGGTAAGACTCAGGTAATGATCTTTAATTGTTTGAAGACTTCTCATCTTCGCTTTTTTTTTCAGGGGCAGGAGATTGAGATCACTTCCTCTTATACTTATGTGGGGGTTAAGTTTTTTGGACCACGGTTCAGCATGAGACTGGCAATTCAGCCCAGAGTCAACAAGGGTACAGGCTCTCTTGCTTTGCTTGAGAAATAGTGCTTTAGACATCACTTTCAGGATATCTTATCCAACTTATCCCTCTTGGACTCCCTCGTGCAGCCGATAGTTCTCTATGGATCTGTGCTTTGGGGTCCATCTCTCCTTGGTTCTTATTGGGCCTTGATTGAGCGGGTACAGACATTACTTTTGAGGCCAATCATTAGATGTCACAGGTTCATTACCCATAGTATCATTTTTGCTGAGTTCGGCACTCATCCTTTTAGCATCATGGCCATTTTTGACCTGATTTGGTTTCTTCATCGTCTGCATGGTTTTGCGGATGTGGTGAGAGATCAGGATCAATGCTCCTACTTAGCATATTGTTCTTCAGTTACTATTGTGAGTTTTGAGGCTGGCTCTCGTGCTCACTGCTAGTATGCATATCGATTGGGATTGATATTGACAGACTCCCCCCTTACCAATTCTCGTTGAATGCCCTTGCTCATCTTCTCCCCTCAAGGTAGGACCTAAATGAGCATGTCAGACTTGACATTTATAGACAGTATATTGCCACTACTTGGGTTAACCTACTGGGGGGTTTACGTCCAAAGATGTCTTCTTATGTTGAGTATTTCTTAGAGATCTCTGACGGGATTATTGTTTGTCCTAGCTACCTTTCTCGATAGTGGTCTCATGCCCTGTGTATTTGCCTAGGGTTTTTCAAAGTTGGTTCTCACCATCTTCGGGCTCAGACCAGTCATTATATTGACAAAGGGGAGTGTTGCAAGCATGAATGCTAATGATATTCCTATGGGGGAGTATTGTAGATATGTTACTATGATGATATGTTACATACGTGACCAAGTTTGTCATTGATGTCAACATAGCATTTTTCTGTGGTATCTGAGAAAATAACAACGGAAAGATCAAGTTGGTATGGACGGCTAGTTGCGTGTTCTAATTATCCGAGGTTGTGAGAGATACTTTTGAGTATCTGGTATATGTAATTAATGTCGAAAGAAGAAAGGATAAGTCTAGAAGAAGTTATGTAAGTTTTTGATGATGTTTGTTTTGAGATAGAGTTTATAGAGGCATGTTCTAGTAAACTTGTTATATCTTAGCACAGTTGATATTTTGAGGATCAAGGTTAAGGGCATGAAGAAGACATGTTGAGGATGACGTGGCTAAGTTTGGTCGTCATAATATTGTGTGTACGAAAAGTTATTCAAGTTGCAAAGTGAAAGATTTATGTTATCGTTAAGTGTAATGTGTTCTTAATGTAGTCCTATAATAATTAATTGAGAAGATCTAATACCTGACTCGGGAAATTATTTTGAGGACTTGGTATAAAGGAAGGACATTTTCCTTTATCATGATATGGAATGATATGGTTTTATGATTGATGATAAGCAATAGTAAGAGTGGAATGCAAAATTGAGCAGAGCAATGCAGAAGTGAACGAAACTTCATTGCCGAGGTTTTGCTGAGTGATCTGAAGTTCGATATTTGGATCCGAGGTTCGTGACTTGGTCTACAAGGTCTACAAGGTTTGACAGTGATTGGTTCAGTTGACAGAACAAAGGAAAGAAGAACATAACAGTAAATTACTTGTTTGAGCAGTGAGCTCTTGTAGTCATTGCATGTTTGGGCAATGGGCTCTTCTTGCATACATTGTACTACAATTCCTAACAGGGTTGGAATCTCCTAACAGGGACTCATTGTATTAAATGTTGTAATAGACTCTTAACAGAGTCCCTCCTCTAACAAGGAATATTTATATTAGTACATCATCTTGTGGGCATCATTCCTGCTGGGGTTTTCCTTCTGATCAAAGGTTTCCCAAGTCAACATATCTGGTGTAATTATCTATGTGCATTTTATTATGGTTGTTTTTTACTTTGGTTGAATGGTTAAGTTTGTTTAAAGAAGATACATGTTTTAATTGTTAGATAACTGATTCACCCCCATCCCCACCCCCACCTCCCCTCTCAGTTATCTTGATGGACTATTATTTCTAACAATTGGTATCAGAGCATCAAATCCTTGAAGATAAAGTTTAACAACTTTGGGAGATCCATGGCGAAGATGTTCAGGAAAGATAGTCCAAAGTTCGATGGAACAAATTATAACAGTTGGAAAGAAAAGATGAAGACACATTTGTTGTGTATGGGTCCAGGATATTGGATCTTGACGAAATCAGAGAAGACAATCATTGCTGAAAAGGATTTAAAAATTTGCACCGAGGCAGAAAGAGATCTTCTTATGTGTGACATGAGAGCTAGAGAAGCATTGTTGACTGCACTTCCTAAAATTGAGTACAATCAGGTAAAATCACTTGCTACTTCACATTTGATTTGGAAAGCTTTGGAAAATAGTTTTGAAGGAGATGCACATTCTAAAATGTTGAGAGTACAAAGTTGGATTTGTTGGTTTCAAGATGCTAAAATGATAGAAGATGAATCTGTAAGAACACATATAGGCAGGATATCAGAAATTATTGTAGGTATCAAAGCTCAAGGAGGAACCAAAGAGGATGATGAGGTTATATGGAAGATATTGAAGACTCTAACACCACCATTTAAGTCAGCAGTTCAGATGATACAATTGTTGATATCTTGTACCAAAGATTTCATAAAGGAGACATTGCTTGGAAGACTTGAAGTAGTTGAGAGTGAACTTAGACAGTTCGGAGAATTGACCAGAATAGAGACAGCTTTTAGAGCCTTGAATATTCGACCTAATTTATCAAGGAGCACAAGTGCTAGAGGAGATTTTGCTAGTAGTAGCAGATCTGAGGAGGACAAAAAGATTAAAGGAGTAGCCCTTCTAGTAAAAAGAGAAAAAGGAGGTAAAAAAATCTTTAAATGTTGGACATGGGATGAATATGGTCATTATGCATCTAAGTGTCCTAAAAGAGAGAAAAAGTATAAGGGAAATTACAAGCCTACAAAAGATAGAGAGTGTTTGTATGCAAATGAAGATAACGATTCTGATGAACAAGCATTAAGTGCTAGTGATGATGAAATTGGATTTGTGTCAATTAAAGAAGAAAGTCCAGAAAAGGTAACTTTGGTGTCACAGGTTGAGAAGAAATCTAATTGGATAATTGACAGTGGTTATTCACATCATGTCTGGTGACATGAACAAGTTTGTTGACTTCAAATTTAGGATGGAGGAAGTGTCAGAGTTGGAAACATTGCAACATACCAAGTTAGAGGTATTGGATCTATAACTCTTGATGGTAAGACTAACACTGAAGATGTATACTTTGTTGATGGTTTAAAGCACAATCTTTTGAGTGTTGGACAATTATTGGACAAAGGTAATCAGTTGCAGTTCACAGAAAAGACATGCATGATCAAAGATAAAGATGGAAATGTAAATGGAATAGGAACTAGATTTAGAGGTAATGTATTTCAGTTGAATCCTACTGAAATGACATGTTTGGTTGCAAAGGTAGATGATAGTTGGTTATGGCATAAGAGATTTTGTCATATAAATTTTGACAGTATTGTGAAGACTAGTAGAACATTTGCAGTTAGAGATTTGTCGAAGATTGTAAAGCCTACTAACACAATTTGCAAGGAGTGTGTTTTGGTTAAGCATAATAGAACTTCTTTTCCCAACAAGAAGTTTACCACTACAATGAAGTTGGAGATTGTACACACAGATCTTAGTGGTCCTACAAAGACTAAAGGATTCTATGGTGAAAGGTACTTTATGATTCTAGTTGATGGTTTTTCTAGAATGATGTGGGTTGCATTTCTTAAAGAGAAATTTGAGGCATTTGATAAGTTTAAGATATTCAAGAATAGGGTTGAGAATGAATTTGGTATGAAGATTAAATGTTTAAGATCAGATAGAGGAGGAGAATTTACTTCAAATGAGCTTAACATGTTTTGTGAAGAAAATGGAATTAAAAGATAGTTATCAACTCCAAGAACCCCTGAACAAAATGGTGTTGCAGACAGAAGGAACAAGTCAGTTATAGAAGCTGCAAGAGCTATGTTAGTAGAGAATGATGCATCCAAATCATTTTGGAGAGAAGCTGTGAATACACCAGTCTACACTATGAACAGAGTGCAAGTCAGGAAAGACACAAACAAGACCCCTTATGAACTGTGGTTTGGTCACTCACCTACAATTAAGTATTTCAAAATTTTTTGGGAATAAGTCTTATATCAAAAGAGATGATGATATTGGTAAGTTTGATGCTAGAATTGATGAAGGTATGTTTCTTGGTTATTCATTGAAAAGAAAGGCTTATAGATGTTATAATCAGAGAATTGATGAGAATTTTAGAATACAAGAAGAATAGTTGATTACAATTCAGATGACGATGTTGTTACTAAGACAAGGAATGATGAGGTATTTCTTGAGACTAAAAATAATTTGCAGAATGAAGGAGAGCCAAGGTAGGAACAAAGCTTGGAACCTTCAGTAGAGCCAAGTGTTGAGATGACAACTCCTACTTCAAGAAAGAATATGATAAAGAATCACCCATCTGAGTAGATCATCGAAAGAAAAGACAAAGGTGTGATGACAAGAAGTAAAGTCAATGAAGAATTATTCTTAATATCTCAAGTTGAATCCAAGAATGCAGATGAAGCATGTAAAGATGATTATTGGAAACAAGCCATGAAAGAGGAATTGGATCAGATAGTAAAGAATGAAGCATGAGAATTGGTCGCTAGACCAGTAGACAAGAACATGATAGAAACTAAATGGGTATTCAGAAACAAAATGAATGAACAAGGAAAAGTTGTAAGGAACAAAGCAAGACTAGTATGGAAAGGTTACTCATAGCAAGAGGGGATAGATTATGAAGAAACTTATGCTCCAGTGTCTAGAATAGAAGCAATAAGATTATTCTCAGCCTATGTAGCACAGAAGAAGTTCAAAGTATATCAGATGGATGTCAAATCAACATTTCTGAATGGAGAAGTAGAAGAAGTATACATTGAGCAGCCTGAAGGATGTCCTTTAACAGATGACAAGGATGTAGTATGCAGATTAAGAAAAGCATTGTATGGATTGAAGCAAGCACCTAGAAGCTGGTATGCAAGGTTGGACAAACATTTGACAAAACTTGGATGTAGCAAAGGTATGGCAGATAGTAATCTGTATTGGAAAGAAATTGATGATGGTTTGATGATTTTGGTAATATTTTTTGATGATATCATATTTGGAGGAAATGATGAAGAAAGTGAAAAGTTTGCCAAGGAGATGAAAAAGAATTTGAAATGAGTATGATAGGGGAGATGAAATATTTCCTAGGATTGCAGATGGTATAGAATAAAGAAAGAATCTTTATTTCTCAGACTAAGTACTTGAAGGATTTACTGAAAAGATTTGGTTTGGAAACATGCAAACCCGTTGGAACACCTATAGTAATTGGACACAAGTTATCTACAAAGGATGAGACACCTACTATCGAGCAAAAAAAGTACAGATCTATGAGCAGTGGATTGCAATATCTAACTCACACAAGGCCGAATATAGAAAATGTTGTTGGAATTGTTGCAAGATTCCAAGCTGATCCCAGAGAAGCACATTATGAGAGCGGTAAAAAGGATATTTAGATATCTGAAAGAAACATCTCAGTTCGGATTGTGGTGTGACAGATCTAATGATTTCACTCTAAGTGCTTATACTGATGCAAATTGGGCAGACAATATGGATGACAGAATGAGCACCAATGGTGGAGTCTTCTTTCTTGGATGAAGATTGGTTTCTTAGTTAAGCAAGAAGCAGGATTGTACATCTCAAAGTACAATAGAAGCGAAATATGTTGCAGCAGCAAACAATTGCAATCAAGTTGTTTGGATGAAGCAGATGTTGAAGGATATAAGGATAGAAATCAATGAACCTATTGTCATACATTGTGACAACACAAGCATGGTAAAGATGTGTAAGAATCCAGTGTTGCATTCTAAGACTAAACACATTTTTATTAAGTATCACATGTTGAGAGAGAAAGTTGCAAATAAGGAAATCGGATTGGAATATGTGAACACTAAAGAGAAAATTGCAGATATATTCACTAAGCCTCTTCCCAAAGAGACTTTTGAGTATTTGCTAGGTAAGCTTGGGGTTATGCCCCTTCCTGTATCAGAATAGAAGATGCAAGAGTGCATCAATCTAGTGTAACAGAGCACCATTGTTGTCTGGATTGAATGCTGATGCTTCCTATATGGGAGAGTATCTGTGATGGACAAAGTCATCTAGGACTCTTGTTGGATGTTGTTTTGAATAGTGTCTTTGGACACTCGAGCTAAGTAAGAATTAGTTGTTGCAGAGTTTGATGCAAAGATGTTGGTTGCTAAAACCTTTGACATTGATGTCAATGGGGGAGAATATTGCATAAAAAAACATTATGTTGAGGAAGAAGTTTGGCATGAAAAACAATATGGAAATGTTCCGCATAAGCACAACATGGAATGACAGTTTCTTACAAAGCACATTGAGGTATATCAATGGGGGAGAATGATTGATGAAGAGGATTTTAAGATGAATAGTCTTTTGTTGGTATTCTTGGAACTAGATTTTTTCATCTATGTTGCCATCAATACCAAAGGGAGAGGTTGTTGCAAGCATGAATACTGATGATATTCCTATGGGGGAGTATTGTAGATATGTTACATTCATGACTGAGTTTGTCATTGACGTCAACATAACAGTTTTTTGTGGTATCTAACAAAAGAACAACGGAAAGATCAAGTTGGTACGAACGGCTAGTTGCGTGTTCTAACCATCTGAGGTTATGGGAGATACTTCTGAGTATCTGGTATATGTAGTTAATGTCGGAAGAAGAAAGGATAAGTCTAGAAGAAGTTATGTAAGTTTTTGGTGACATTTTTTCTAAGATAGAGTTTACAGAGGCATGTTCTGGTGAACTTGTTATATCTCTTAGCATAGTTGATATTCTGAGGATCAAGGTTGAGGGCATGAAGAAGACATGTTAAGGATGATGTGGCTAAGTTCGCTCGTCATAATATTGTGTGTACGGAAAGTTATTCAAGTTGCAAGGCGAAAGATTTATGTTAGCACTAATTGTAACATGTTCTTAATGTGGTCCTATAATAATTAATTGAGAAGGTCTAACAGCCGACTTAGGGAATTGTTTTGAAGACTTGGTATAAAGGAAGGACATTTTCCTTTATCATGGTATGGAATGATATGGTTTTATGATTGATGATAAACAACACTAAGAGCTGAATGTGAAGTTGAGTAGAGTAGTGTGGAAGTGAAGGAAACTTCATCGTCGAGGTTTTGCTGAGTGATCCAAGGTTCATGACCTGGTCTACAAGGTGTGACAGTGATTGGTTCGGTTGATAGAATAATGGAAAGAAGAACATAAGAGTAAATTACTTGTTTGAGCAGTGAGCTCTTCTTGTATTTATTGCATGTTTGGGCAGTGGGCTCTTCTTGCATATACTATAACTCCTAACAGGGTTGGCACAACTCCTAACAAGGATTCAAAGTCTCCTAACAGGGATTCATTGTACTAAATGTTGTAATAGGCTCCTAATAGATCCATCCTCTAACAAGGAATATTTATAGTAGCACATCATCTTGTGAGCATCATTCCCACCATGGTTTTCCCTTTGATCAAAGGTTTCCCTAGTTAACATATCTGGTGTAATTGTGTATGTCCATTTTATTATGGTTTATGTTTACTTTGGTTGAATGGTTAAGTTTGTTTAAAGAAGATAAATGTTTTAATTGTTAGATAACTAGTTCACCCAACCCCCCCCCCCCCCCCCCCCCCAAAGTTATCTTGGTGGACTATTGTTTCTAACAGGGAGCGGATCTATAAGCTATGCACTTTGGATGAGATTGAGACTGAGAGTCACTTTATCTTCTATTGCCTTATCTACTACGAGATTAGAGGGAGATCTTACTATCTGTTCTGGGAGTGTTTCTCTCTTTATGACTTTTTCTGTTACTATGATCATAGATGTCTTGCACTTTTTATTCAATAGGCCACTATGCTCTGTGATACTGCACTACAATCACTTCTTCCTCGCGGGCATACTTCTACTCAGCTCATTACGGTTTTTTTCACACCCTTATCTCCTTTGCGGGGTGTGAAAAGGTCATTCTAGGGCTGTCAGATCCCGTTCTGGCTATTCATAGTAGAGACACTCCTCTACGATTTCCCAAAGATAGAGCAGAGCTTCTACCCATCGGCAGGCATATCCTTTTGTGAATGATTTCTTCCTGCCTAGAAAGGACTTCTAGTCCTTTTCTTAGCCTTCTCTCTGATTCTCTTCTTTTCTTCTTGCTTTCTATTTTGTTTTTTGCTTTAGTTTTTGGACATCGTTTGGTGCTCCTGCTGTTGCCAGCTTCATGGTTGTAATCCTCCAATTCCATAGACCTGTTATTGGTCTTTTGTTGGACATTAATATCATTGTCTTATCTTATATTATCCTCTACCAATAATAATATTTATCTATTTTGATTCATAGACAAATTTGTTGCTGTGCATATCTCTTCGATTCTGGGTTCTAAATACATCAGTTATGGGTTCTAGATGTGTGAGAGATATCTCAGAACAGAGATCTGACTCAGCAGGCAAAGGTATGGGGGACAATCATTGTTTTAAATGAGAGTCAGCATGCAGATTTTTTAGTTTGAATGACAGATTTGGATAGAGAATGAACTCATTGGCATCGTTAATATCTACATCATCACATTGACAAGTGCTAAATGGAACAAAAGTAGATAAAAATAATAATTGGACGGAAAATAAGAGTTTGAAAGGTAATAACACAATAATTTAGAACCAGTGATAAAGAGTGGATATTGCCACATATCAAATTCGTTGAATGACATCTACACTAGACGACACAAGCTTATTCGTCACCAAATCTTTGTTAACAAATACTATGAGCCATACACAAGATATATCATTTGGGTTGTGCTTGGAAATTGTGATACAAAATAAAAAATGGAGACATCCATTTCGAGTTGGTCAAACTGATTCATCTTGCTATATAGGGTTTCGTATAAGAATTGAGCCACCTTTGCCGTTCCAATATGGACATGCGATAAAACAAAATCAAAGGGGCTTGGTGGTGGAGTCGCACCACTAGGAAATAAAGTGTGGTAGAAACTATATTCTATGGAGATTTAACCATCAAAACTTTATTTGGAGCTAGCAAAGTAATTAAAAACATATTTCATCGGAGGTAGTGGATGTTCCCGTGTGCAAGACATTAAATGTTTTTTGAGTAGGGTGTGGAGTGGGCATTTAGGAGGTATTATTTCTAAAGATATCTCGCTTCATGGAATGAAAATCGCAGGTTAAAGCTAGACATCAACAACCTTTGCACGCATTCACCTTGCCTGTCACATAGTGTATGAATATTCAATAGAGTAAAGAAAAGCTTCTTCCCAAAATAGTGAATGGATTTTTGCAGATCCCATAGTGAAATGTGATCTCATAGGTGCCACACTTGCAGGATGAGCAATATGATTACACATTGGGCCTCATAAAATAGCTAAGGAGGAAGTGATAAAGTGATCGATGGTTAATATTATTTGGTGGAAAAATGCTCTCTTGTTAAACATGAACAATGCTAGAGAGCATTTCATTGGATACGAAATAGAAAAACAAAAGAGCACATACATTTTTGCAAGATAACACTCTAACATTGATAACAATTCTCCCTACCAACGGATAGAAACAAAGAATGCTTGTCAATCAATGCGACGTATCAGAGGTGACAAAAAAAGACATAGTGATTTACAATAACAAATCAAAACATAAGGTGGCCAATTTACAGCGTTGCAAGATCTAAGGGAAAAAAGCCACGTGGTTGGCAAGGGTCACACACCGCAATTAAGACAAGCCAGTTTAGCATTGAGACATATTAGGGAAGTTGTTTAGGATGTCGAGTCCTGATCCCATCAAGGTAAGTATGGGGTGTATTATTTAAAGCTTTTTAATATTGTTAAAAGATCCTTACAATATTAATATGCTATAGATATATGGTAACTGTATAATTAAATATGAAAACATATATAGATGCAAATATTTAAGTATAATATTTAGTTATGAGATTTAAGCAATTTGACATTGTTAAAGAGAAAGGATTAATTGATGTATAGAAATATATATAGATATATATATTTGTGTATATATATACATATTAATTTAAAAATGATATTTAATAATTTGACAAATATAAAGAGATTCATTATGAGAGTACGAAAGCTAAGATGTATTATGTTATCTTATTTCAAGAAATGAAAATATAAAAATATCCTTTAATTTAATAATTTGAAATTATTAAATGTAAGAGGATTAGTTGATGTGCAACAAGATAGTAATACAATCTCTTATGAATATAAGTAAATATAGATTAAAGTATATCTTTGAATTAGATATTTATCTATATTGCATTGTACTGATCTTATATTATTATACAGAATTATTTGTTATCCTTGATTATTTTATTTAATCAATAAAGTCTCTATCTTATTTCTATTTTATATATACTATAAGAGTCATGTGCCCTTGATCTTTTTCCTTCGAGAATGTTCTTGAAGGATAAAAAAAGAGAGGGTGACATTTCATTAGAGGCAACCTTGAAAGAGAGGGAGCAGATAGAGGATATGATTCAATCAACCTTCAGTGATCTCAGTCTTATTGATTAAGAGGGAATAAACAATGTTGAGATGAATTTCTCTAGCGATCAATAAATTGCCGCTATCAAGAGGACCGTGATTCAAATATCGTGACCATGTGATTTTAATGGGCCTACCCCTTGTGTACATCATGAGGAAGTGATGACTTCTAAATGATGTCACTTGTATTTGCAATTTTGCAGAACTTACTATAAGGAAATTTTTGAGTTGTGAGACATTAATGAAGTTTTTAAGAATTCATTTGAACCATCTATGAGTCTCTCCTTGATGAATGAATTTTGACGTGTAAATTGTAGAGTCATTCATGTGGCACAATCATACTTAATCAAGATATTGGCGTATTGTGGAGGAGTTTGATAAAGTGGAGGAGACATGTTCACTTCTACTGTTAAACTAAATGAATGTTTGGACCTTCAATGGACGAAAAGAGCAAGTTGGAACTTAGAAATGAATTGTCATGTTTGATATAGATTTGTTCAACAATATAAGAATGAGTGGAAATTTTTACATTGTGGGGGGAATAATAGTCAATGTTCCATTCCCACTTGAACCTTATTTGGAGGGGAGATGTTCCATTCTCAAATAATCTAAAAGACAATTTTTGAAACTTCATGTGTAGATAAGTATTTTTATCTTTTACATTTATCCACACTTTGTAGTCTCTCTCTTATTTGTAGTTCCATACATACAATAAGGGTTATTTGCCTTGATCTTTTCCTTTATGTTTGAGGATATTCTTATAGGAAAAAAGGTTGGTACTTTACATAAGCTACCAAATATTGTGCAGACTCAATCTAATGATAGTAACTCCAAAGACCTTGATGATCAATATGGATAAAGTGAAGCTCTTGAAGCAAACATTTTTAATGATTGAGATAATGAGATTCTTCTACTTTAAGAGGGAGTATGACACTTCTTCTAAGGCAACACAGGAGCTTGGAAGATTGATACTTAGAGGGAGTCTAGAAATACATGTGTGTAACTACATGATTTTGATGGGCCCACTTCTATGTATATCATGAGGAAGTGATGACTTATCACCGGAAAATTAGATATCAGATTCAGAGTGAGTCTAACAAGAATCCTTGGGGAAGAGAGTCTCTAAGGGAGTAACTACTAGACCTAACTTCCTAGGATCATTGTTCAAAGGGAGAATTTTTTTTGAGGTCCAATCCTTTGTGAATGATATCTTCTCTATGAGGAGAAGTTCTAAGTGACAGTCTTTGTAATGCATTCTTCTCTATGAGAGAAAATTAAGGTGAAAGCCTTTGTACCACCCTCTGACTGGGTTCATGGTGGTTACTATTTCACATATGATATGTAATGAAAGGTTACAATCTTTCATTGACATATATAAATAGAAGGTAATCATTGTAAAATGTTGATCTTATAAATGATAGACCTTTTATCATAACAGACTTCATTAAATTGTTGTCCCAGAGTGTTGAAAGTCATGATAACAAATAGATAGAAGGTAACCAGTGTAAGGTGGCGATCTTATAAATGGTAGACCTATTATCATGGTTCTTTGGGCAAGATTTTGCCAGACACTATGATAACCAACTCATCATGGTTCTTTGGGCCAGATTTTGCCAGACACCATGATAACCAACTTGTTATGGTTCTTTGGGCAAGATCTTGTCAGACACCATCACATAGTTACTATTATAGACCACACTTAAGATGGTGTTTAAGCTTATATTAAAGTTATGGAATTTAGTTCAATTGTGTGTTATAAAAGGTGAGATGGTATCTTTTCATGTACTTGAGAGCATAATGTGTTCTATATCAATCCTCCTTAACTAAGAGGGAGTGTTAAAGTTGTAGCTTCAATCGGATTGATTCAAGCTGATATGCATTATTGTTTTTGGTAATCATCATTTCCCATATATCTGCATTTGGAAACCATCAATAACAATGTCTATGATTCTACATTTGCAGAAACGATCCTAGAAATTAACAACTTTAAGAGCCTCCCCAAACCCTCAATCACTATAATGGAAAGGTAGGGAGATAGGGCATCCCCTTGCCAAATTCTTTTAAAGGCCGAAAACAAGTCAGAAGTCTCATTGTAATTAAGATGGAATAAGTAGTAGAAACGCAACTCATCACCCAATCAACCCACTCTATGCGAAAGCCAAAGGCTACGAGTACCTTGTTAAGATAAGACCACTTGCCTTGTCATATGCCTTGGCCATGTCTAGTTTTTTTGAACATTGCCTTCTCCTTGGAGATCTCCATGGAAAACTAGCCTCAGAAACCACAGGCACTCCATCCAGATTTTGTCTACTGCTCACAAAGCCTTGCTGCTCATCATAAATAATAATATTGAGCAAAGATTTAAGTCTCTTCATAATAATCTTAGAAATGATCCTGCAGACCACATTGCAAAGAGAAATTGGCCTAAATAGGTCCAGTGAATACAACAAAAGTCAACTTCATTGCTTTGAACATCTGCTTGCTGCTTTTGGATTCTTGCACCACCTCCAACGAATCAAATTTAATGATTTCCTAGTATTCTTGAAAGAATTCTGTTGCAAAGCCATTTTTTCTTCATCTGGAACACAATCCTTCCCAATTCATATAATGAGATGGGATGGATAAGCACCTGATTCATTTCATTAGACACAATATATGGAATACAATCTTGAATTTGATTCTCATCCTCCACACCAGGGAGATTGTCCTTCTTAAACAAGGAAGATGAATTATTAATAGCCTCCTTAGAGATATCATAAAGGGAAGATAATTGAACCTCCTGGGCATATTGAATTGAGGAGATAAGTTCCCCATTCCTTTTGGCTTTAACAGAGTTGAACACAAACACTATATTTGTCACCCTCCTGAATCAATCTGAGATTTCATTTCACCAAAAAAGTCCTCCCAAAGCTCACATTCAGCAAGCTCTTTCAAAGCTTCAGATTCTTCCTTATGGGACTCCTTAGAGGGGCTGAAATCTTTGTTATGCCTTAAGATAGCATCTAATTGGTTCTGAGCTGTTGACTTTGCTGCAAGCATCTAAAATATTGCCTATCCTACTCATTGACCTAATATTTTGCAAACTGAAATCTCTTGACAGATGAGTACAATTAAGTGCCATAAGTAGTACTTCCTTGAATCCATTTATCAATCATAGTTCCCTTTAGCACAGAATCCCACAACCACATAAGCTGAAACTTCAATATTCTTAGAGGTGACAATATGATAGGCTAGTGATTGGAACCTAACCAATGTAGAATCTCAGATTTTCTATTTCACTTGCTGCCACTCTAAAAGCTGGAAAGTAAGAACCTATCCATTCTCTTTTTGATAGAACCCTTCACACACTTTCTATTGGTCTAGGTATAGATACCATTGCATAACTTAATAATAAATATCTATCAAGTACAAGAGAGCAATATTACCCATAAAGAATTGAGAAGAGGGATCAAGCTTATGTACATGATCCCTATTTTCCTCTAAACTAGTAATAGCTTTAAAGTCCCCAATTGAAAGATCCCAGCTAATTATGTGCTGATTTTCTCAGTCTGAGTGCATTGCGAATTTGTTAAACACTTGTCATGCAAGGTCACTGTATACTGATTTTTGAGTTTAATGCTTGGTTTTGAAATTTGTGTAAGATTGTTTTGACATATGCCAATATAAAAGAAACATAAAAAGTAACTTTGCATTCAAAGACATCAAATTTCCAACTCAAAATATGTCTATTATCATCATAACATGTCTGATTACAATAATTATCTGGTCTGGAATAACGCCAAATTCCCTAAAATCCCACCAAATGGCTATTTGGATCAGCCTACTAATTGATTTATTGGCACCAAAATGACAGATAGGAACTGTACCAGGTGATTTGAGCACAAGAATTAATATCACTCATCTTTCCAAGACTCTAAATCCTCCTGCGTTCTGAGACTGGGTAATTACCACTACCAAATAATAGAAATCTGCTATAGGATGCCATCCTTGCTGACTTTAGCTATGATGGGAGTTGTATGGCCCTAGAGGAAATGAAATATGTCTGAAACCTCTAAAGCATGTTATTTAACCTACCCAAAAATAACTGATCTGAACAGTAGCAGCAATTTTCGCCTTCACACTGAAAATTTATACAAGAAAACCACTACTTATAAGGCAGTGTCAGCTGCATGTGCATGTAAGTCTCAGCTAGGAATGGTACTGACTTTAATTATTGACTGTTCTTCCTTAATCTGCCATAAAATCCCCGATCCTTCACTCACAATCTGCAAACTCTTCAAGAATGCTCAATGATTATCATCAAACTCTGAAAATAGAAACAAATACAAATTTCACAAGCTCTGGGTGGACATCCAGACTGATAGGAATCAAGGGTTTTTGTCCCTGAACCCTCCAAATGCTGAAAACTCCAAATTTGAAGCTCTCCACAAACCTGAAGGTCAAACTATGAAAGTTGGATATGGTGAAGTGGATTCCCAAAACACTTTTATCATCTCCTCCAAGCCATTCGAACCCTGATTAGGGTTGGATTGCTTTATTTTATTTTAATGACTTATTTAAAAGTTGGTCCTCTTATTTTATTATTATATTATTACTTTATTAAAAAGTGATATCATCTTTTTATTATTTTATTATAAAGCGAATATAATGTCACTTTTTTAATTATTATTTATCATAACCCAAACTTAGGAATTTTTTTTTTTTTTCTCATTCACTCATAAAATGCATTCCAGGGCTTAAAACTAAATTTTGTCTGAAGCTCTCTAATCCCTAATACTATCTGAACCCTGCAGGCAAATTGGAACCTCAATCAAACACATCCTGAAACTGAACAAGAAGCACCAGAGTGAGTCCCCTTTTCAACTTGTTGGCCTATGGGAACTCCGATGATAGGCCATCCATCAACTCATCTCCTGTCTGTTAGAAAGGGGTTATTACAGTTGCCCCTTTCCGGAGATTGTATGTCCTCAAGCAATCTGCACCTGTAAATTGAACCCCTGTTTTTGTATCCTGGACTGATTTGAAACATGTCACTCCACCAATCTGCTATGCTACTCTGTTATAAGCATCAATACACCCAAAGCGAAGAAACTCATCATGGATCCACTGGAGGAATGTACTGCACATGTCAATGTCAGAATTTCAAACCACTCTCAGAAAGAACTCCCCATGCTGACACTCTCCTCTCTAAAAATAACTATAGACTCGTACTGCCAATGCACTCAGTAAGGTCCATAACACCAATTCTGACACCTGATGCAATGCTAGGTAACTGAAGAATAAAATTCTCAACCATGGCATATGTATCTTGATCTATCATCATGATGTTCCCATTGTGAAGAAGATCAAACCCTATTAACAAGCTGGTATAGAACGTGTGAACAAGCTCAACTCTGAAGTTACCAATCTTGAAGCATGTCATATAACCCCAACTGAATATTGGTGTGGGTACAAAGTCCATCAACTCTATGATGTTGGTAAAACAATGACTGAGATCCAATAAAGTACCAATCACATTGTAGAACGTAAGTCTGGTGCTTGGCTCCATCCATATAACTGGTTGCTCTACTCTGATAAATACACCTAAACACTGCAAATCCATAAGCAACATATGGGGGTCGATGTATAGTAATATGCCAAGCAAATCAATACCCAGATCCCACGTCAAGTTGTAGACCCTACTGTATGAGATGTAGGAGCATCTCAAACAATCACCATCAAGTAACCATCGTATAAAGGACATCGAAACAATGTGAGAATAGTCTCCCATATGCCCAAAAATCAACACAAATGACCACCCTTCCTTGGTGTGATAACTTTGACCAACAACATGGGTGATCTCAAACATGTCATCAAACTGATGCCAATCAAATACCCAATTGGAGTACCCCACCAGAACCTCAGACTAAATCACTGATGTAGTCAATGCCAAATCTGGAAGTGCTATATGATTCCAGCTTGGGCAGCCACTAGCCCATAAGGAGTCAAGACTATGAAGTCAGTAATCAACAAGGACATCACTTCCATACCAAGAGAAATGGGTGACAAACTCGCAAATGAAGCATGTATGGTGTCACTGCTCAACAAAGTTGCCTCGAGTGACTGGACCACTAAGAAAGACATCAATCGAATCACTACCACCATCAAGAGAGTGATCAACTACTGAACTCATGTCCATCAACATCAACCGCATCAAATTTTAAAAACTCAGTCCCCAAAAAAGGGAACATTTTCAAATTTGTCATGCAACATACTTGCCTCTTATAGTCCATCAATAGTAGGAATGGTAGGATTTCTGTCTTCATAGCTAATAGTGGCAATGTTATGAGGAAAGCGGACTATATCACTGTTGTTCTCAAACTGAAAATTAAGACCGATTGTAGCCCTTGTCTCATTGCCTGTGAGTTCTTCCTCTGTTTGCTCAACTTGTATACATTCTTCCCTTGGAAGAAACATGGATCTAATGTATAACTCTCTTCGTCATCTTACATTGTCAAGCTGATTGCATTTTGTGTTCACTTCTTGCAAGCGTTGTCTTGCTTAGGCAGCTAACAACTTGGACTTATTATCTCTTAGTGACCACCCATCGCACAACCCTCGTGTCCCAGCATCTTACAAGTGACAATCCTTGAACTCATTGCCAATAAGTGAAATTTCTGATTCTCTTTTTATTGTCTGATTTGAAAAATCAGACTTGTGGTGGCATGAATTCTCCTGACATAATGCATCGAAAATACTAGGATGCTGGTTTGGGTTTGGTTCGCTTATACAGATTTCTTTTTTAAAGGGTTCGGTTTGTTAGTACAAAAACACATAATACACACACACACACACACACACAGACATATTTATGAATCCTAGAAACAGGAGTTAAGATTAGAGTGTCGCATAGTATCATAAAAACATTAAATACCATAAACTTGTAATCATAGAATCATGATCATAGCATCATATTAACATATACTCAAGTTGAACATTGAAGATTTGTAACATGAAGTTCAAGTATCATTATTTCAAGTTCAACTAATGAATTAAAAATTTATTAATATTCTTCTTCTTCGTCATCTTCTACATTGGCATTAGTTGACTCACAAATAGAGCCAAGGCCAATGGCATCAGCTGCACTAATAACATTATCGGTGTCAAAATCTTCAAATTCATCAAATGCAAGTTGAGAAGCGGAAGCCAAAATAAGCCTTTAGAATCCACTTTTTAGGGTTGGAAATATTGTAATATGGAGCCTAATCAGACTCAGAGGTTAATTTATTCACCACTTGTATAGGCGCAATTTCCCCCCAGATTTTTCAATAGGGGTTTGGCGGCAATGTCCCCAAGATGAGGTTAGGAGGTAACGCCCTTGCCGTCCAGGGGTAGCACCCCACGAAGCCAAAAACAACTTTATTATTATACAAAGACACTGGGAGTTATTTTTCTATTCACTGACATATTCTAACCCTAACATTGGATGTCAAAAAATAATTAATTTAATAAAAAAGGAAAAGTTTGTTGGTGGTTCTATGTTTTCCACCCTGGTCTGCCTAGGTCTGAACTGGGTGTGGTGTGGTTCAAACCACCCCTTTGTGGGTCAGACCCTATTTTGGACCCACAGGCAGACCAAACTAGAACCATGGACCAGTTCATACCCATGGCTGGTCCGGTGGCCCTTAGGGGCGAACTGGACATGTTAGTGAAAATACCCAAACCTTAAGTATTTGCCTTAGACAACTCCATAGAACCATCACCCTCATGTGAAATAGTCATCGTCTCATGCTGATGCAAAGGAACCTCACTGCTGTTATGAAAATCAGAAATGTTAACAATGTTGATAGCAACTTCTGGAATGTTGTAGCGTTTTGGGGCTCCACCATACTATTATCATGTTATAAATTTTTCTTATCAATAACTGCTTCAGTTTTAACCCCATGTTTACCCAAAGAATCCACAACAATGCTGTCCAAATCACTAACATGGTCCATGCTATTTTCTAAAATAGTTGCTTCTTGCAAAACCCCTTGCAAGGATGAGGTGGAAAAATCATTACTTCGGGTCGTCCTAGTGTCTCCTTGAGTCAAATTCGCATGTGTAACAAACCCATCATATAAATATTTTTTATCCCTCATTGAAACTTGAAGACACCAAAACATTCTTATGTAGAGTCGTATCAGCCATATGCATAAGCTATTGTGTGATATTCCTTCTTTGCATGCTTAGTCTTATGGCATATTTTCGGGTGCATGTCCATGTAGGCCTTGAAAGGTAAATCCTTTTTAATATGTTGAAGAAGAATGCTATACTCCTCAAATATACTAAATGCTATCACTTAGTTGTCTTATGATGTTGGACTTTTGCTAGTAGAAAGTGAGGATGATCCTTTAAACAGTCCAAACTCTGAAAGTGAGTCCTTTAAATGCCGCAATTCATGTCTAAGCTTGTCTTGTGGTTGTTCAATTTCTTTCCATGCTTGTTTATTGCTAGACAATGTTGCCATGATGACCTTTTTCTGCTGTCCAACTGAAAACCAAATCCAAAATGACTTGTGCCCAAGTGATTATCACACCAATTGTTTGGAATCATTTCCCAACAGGCTGGCATGATTATGGTGCTTATACCACTGAAAGTTCTCAGAGAATTCTGTCTTGATTTTCTCAGTCTACATGTATTGACATTTTGTCAAGCACTTGTCATGCACGGTCACTATATACAGTTTTTTGAGTTTAATGCTTTGTCTTGGAACATGTTTAAGATGATCTTCACATATGCCAATATAAAAGAAACATAAACAATAACTTTGCATTCAAAGACACCAATTTTTTAACACCAAAGATGTCTCTATTATCATCATAACAAGTCTGACTGCAATGTTTATCAATTCTGAAATAATTCTAAATTCCCTAAAATCCCATGAAATGCTATTTGGATCAACCTATTAATTGATTTATTGGTGCCAAAATGACAAACAGGAACTGTACCAGTAATTTGACCACAAGAATGAATATTACTGAATTTTCTAACTCTGAATCCTCCTGCATACTGAAACTGGGCAGTTATGAGCACCAAATAATGGAAATCTGTTACAGGATGTCGTTCTTGCTGATGTTAGCTACAACTGGGACTTGTACGACACTGGAGGAAATGAAATAAGTCTGATACCTGTTACAAAATGTACCCAAAAATGACTGATCTGAATAGTTGCAGCAACTTTCACCTTCACACTGCAAATTCATACAAGAAAACCACTCCTTATAAGGTGACATCAGTTGAATGTGTATGTACGGCTCAGTTGGGAATGATACTGACTGCTCTTCCTTAATTCGCCATACAATCCCCAATCCTTCACTCGCAATCTGCAAATTGTTTAAGAATTCTCAATGATTATCATTAAACATTTAAAATAGAAACAAGCACCCATTTCATCTGTTATGGGTGGATGTCTAGACCGATAGGATATAAGGGTTCTCATCCCTGAACCATCCAAATGCTGAAACTCCAAATTTGAAGCTCTTGACAAACCTGTAGGTCAAATTATGAAAGCTCGATATGGCAAAATGAGCTCCTAAAACACTTTTATCATCTCCTCCAAGTCATTCAAACCCTAATTAGGGTTGGCTCCCTTTATTTTCTTTTACTTTAATGACTCCTTTAAAAAAGCACCCCTCTTATAAAAACCACCCCTCTTATTTTACTACTATATTATTACTGTAAGAATTTGCCTAAGGCAATAATTCAACACCAAGATCAAGAAGCTCAATAGATAGCACAAGAGAGAGTAATGATGATCAAATGAGAATCTCAATAATGATCAAAATGATAATGGATATTTGATGAATACACACTAGAAGTGCTTGTATATAAAGGCAACTAGAATGACTAGGAGTCAGCAAAGAGATAATGATTACAACTCAACACATGTTCACCAAAGGTGGATTATCCTCCATTGAGCACAGGGGTTTGTGCGATGATGAGAGGATAAGTTTACATAGGTGTATCTCATAAAGAGATGTTGTAGGCACCATGTGCTCAAATAAGTTGCTAACTCCTGTGTTGTCAACAAGACAGTTCATATGACTATGCATATTCCTAAGTGTCCACATAACAACTAATATAAAAATGCATTATCCTAAGTAAACTTAAATGTAATAATAAATAATTATTTACACTAACAATTACTTTATTAAAAAGTGATAATAATATCACCTTTTTATTATTTTATTATAAGGTGAATATAATGTCACTTTTTTATTATTATTTTATTATAACCCAAACTTAGGAAGTCTTAATTTATTTCCTCATTTACTCAAAATGCAATTTAGGGCTCAATGCCAGATTTTGTTTGTAACTCTCTGATCCTTAATATCATTTGAACCTTGCAAGCAAACTAAAACCTCACTCAACTTGAAATTGCTCAAGAAACCCTAGAGTAAATCTCCTTATCAACTCGTTTGCATATGGAAACTCAAGTAATAGGCCAACCATTAACTCATCTCCTGTCTCCTAGGAAAGGGGCATTTCACCAGTCATACTCCAAGGGCACTAGGAATCCTAGAACTAAACATTCTTGATATGAGTACAAAGGCGAGAGATACCAAGAGGATCAGTCGAGGCATAGAATTAGTTAAAAAACACGACTATCCAAAAACAAGACTTGAGGCAAGAATATAAAGAGAATATATACTGGATATCCACTAGATATGAAAAATATTCTATAGGTTCCAAAAATAAGCCAAATCGTCAACACTTCCTTATGCACCTTTGCGTTGGCATTGCCCTCCCCACCACACTTTGGGAGCAATATAAACTAAACTTTCAACCATAATTACACCGCCCTGGGAGACAGGGGGACAAGTTTCCGAGATGGGGGGATAGAGGGACCTTGATTTGGGGATGGCAGGGGGACAACGGCAAGGGAGGGGGGGGGTGGCAAAAGGAGTAGGAGTATATATACTATACATATGGTACTTAAAATGCTAGTTATGAAAAGATGTACTACAATTATACAATATAAGATACGAAGATGTAAAAAACTTAAACATTGAACATTGTATTGAAGTTTTCAATTGGAACATCATGATTCATGATCAAATGACAAACAAACAATGAACATTGAACATCAACAAATAATAAATATTAGTCTAGACTCTATATATCAGCCTTCAGATCAAATAGTATGAGTATCTAGATTCTACTATCTAATAATAATCAATAATCATATGAGTCATAACATAAAGATGATTACAATAAGTATCATGTGCCATGAATCATGATATCAAAATAAGTATATAATGCAAACAAAAACTACAAGTCTCCAAGAGTCCAAATCAAATGTCAAATCAATGAAGGAGACTCCTTGGCGTCCTCCCACAATGAAGGAGACTCCTTGGCATTCCCCCTCAATGAAGGAGATTCCTTGGCATCCCCCCGCACCCCCACACTCAGAGACGTCTTGCCATCTCGGAGATGTATCCCCTGTCTCAGAGACCTCTAGCCGTCTTAGAGACTTCTCGTTGTCTCCGGTGGCGGTGGAGCTCTAAGTGGTGCCGCTCGAAACGCCGAGACGTCGTCCCCCCATCCTGGGGACGTCCTCGTCTCTGAGACAGCCCAGTTTTGGGGGGAGGGACGCGTCTCCGTGTTACACTGCTTTCAATAGACAAATTTGACTCCTAGATAACCAAAATACCAAGAGAATGCCCTTTAATCAATTCATTGACGAAATTTTAAGCTAGGGATGTTATTCAACCCCCTTGTATTCTATATGAGACGACTATCATTTTTGAGCAATGAAGAAACCAAAGTCAATTTGCATGATTGATTCAAACTCCAAATTCTCACCCTTCAATATTTTTTATCTTGATCTTTCTTCCTCTTACTTTAGGAGGCTTCTTTGGCCCTCCCTCTTTGAAGTTCTTCTATTGAAGCCTCAAAGTGGAAAAAACCCTACTTTTACTTGGGTCTTCACCTCTTGGCTCTAGCATGAGATTAAGGCAAGCCAATGCTAACGATAAACTCCACTTTTCATTATTTGTTGTGTCCAAAGCGCCACAATCCTCTTGTACTTGATTAGTATGCATCCATCTGAGTAACAAACTATGCAACTTGAGAAATATTTACCACTAAGGGTAAAGTGAATTAATGCATAATACAAATAGAAGGAAATGTAACAAAGAAAATAAAGAACAATGAAATATTAGAGAACTATCACTTCATTAATCCTAATCAAGTTTACATCCAACTACAACTCCATACATAGTGACAATCATAATGCCCATACATTTCATCTAAGATAGTATATATAAACCCTAAGGGGGTGTGAGGTGAACCATCACAACCAATAACTACCTACCCCTAGGGTATACTAATAACCAACAACATACTTAACAACCTAAGACATATTTGATGACAACAATATAATTATTCTTGACAACATCACCACCCCCCCCCCGCCCCCCCCCGCTCTCCCCCCCCCCCCCTCGCCCCCCAAAAGAAAGTCATCTTCTAATGACACAATAAAAATGGATCAAAAATTGTATACAAGAGTAATTCATGAAGAAGAAGTAGGAGGGGGCGGAGGAAGTGCCCAAGAAGAAAAAGTTGCCAACAACTCCCTCAACTAATACACCTACTCCTTCCAATACTTAAGGTTGCTCTTCGCAATCATCAATACTTAAGGTTGCTCTTTGTGATCATCTGACGCTCACGGGCTGACTTTACCATCATAGCTTGTTCAAGAATCTTTGTGTCTTTCTTTTCCACAAACTCAATGGTACTCACTAGGTGAGTCTCCATCACGCCTCGCTGCATCCATTCCTCCTCCAACTGAGCCATAGTTTGTGCTTTCTATGCTGCCCTCTCTCTCCTCTCTGAGAATAACTAGACTTCTAACTCTACCAACTTTTTCCAATGCTAGGATAACTCATCCTCTATCTTTGCCAGCCTCCCTTCTACCTTGTGGAGTTGGGCAGCCATCTGATCTCATGACTCTATTGTTTCCAACGGTTGAGCTTTAGCCCCTTTTGCAACATGTTGAATCCTCCTGATCTTATAATATCCTTCCTTGAAGATCCGCCCAATTTGCCTTAACATGGCCTAGGTGTGGCTATCCTTCGGTCTAGCAGGAAGACCCCAATCCTCCAACATGTCTAGTGTCTTTGTGGTAAGCCATCCCCTAGTTCAAAAACACCAAATGAACTTTGTAGCGCATTGACAAAAACCAAGAGTTGCTTGATCTTCTCATCCACTACCTCACAAGCCCCGGACCAAACAAATGCAACTATTCATCTGGGGTCAACAACTACACCCGCCAAGTACTCCAAATTAGGATTAGGAATCTCTTCATGCATCTCCTCGTCTCAAGGCTCTGCTAGTCATTGGATGGGTGGCTCCTCTCGGTCCACGTGCATCTCATTTTGTCCAACCATGATGAAGTCCTCATGTGGCACTCGTGGCTTGTGCTGTGATACTATCTTCCCCATTGGTGTATGCTCAACCTCTAAGTCGACGACATCCCCAAGGGGCAGCAATTGCCTTTGTGGTAAATACATTGTAAGCCTCACATGTGCTCATGGTGTGAGCTGGAACCTACTAAGCTAGGCATCTATTGTAAAGTCTCTACAAATTCTGAACAATCAAACTGATACAAGGCCTTCAATCTACATGTTGAAGATGATCTTTAGTATATCAGACTTGTACGAAGTGTTACCAATAGTATAATATCTATTATGGAAATGTTCTTATCCCTACAATAAATCGTATATGGTTGTAGATGCTAAAGGAACAGACTTGTATCTTGTGTGTGTCCTTTATCCACATCTACACCCTACCTAAATACAACAACCAAAGGGCATGTCCTTGAAAAGGCATGCCCCTCTCTAGGTCGGCTTTATTTCATTCCAAGAAATCGACAGCTTTTATTTGATGACTATGGTAGTAACTAAACTAACCTTGTTTATTAATTTAGTTATTAACAATATTGCCCAAAAGAGATGCCGATTATAAGGAAGGGAAATAGCAATTATATATAGGCTTGTATAGACTGATCTTGATCAATCTGGAAGTTTAGATCAGTATATTATCAAAGTTACATGATATAAACTTAACACTCCCTCTTAACTTGATAATCATACTGAGAGATAACATATCTAGCATCATCAATTAAGATGAATAAGCATAGATTGATACTGTATATCTATCCGAATCTTCTAAGCATGTGGTATCATTGAACACATGATACTATGTCATATTACTATTCCTGTGATATGACTTATCACTTAAACTAGTGATAATGGTATTGCATGGAATGCAATATACATGATAAAATCAGGAGAATGATTAAATTCTTCCTTTACCCAAGTTGTGACTCATAGGTATTGGCAGAGGCCTATATCACAATATGATCCTGAGTTAAGATCTACCAGTTCATAGGATAAAATCCGAAGAATGATTAAATTCTTCCTTTATCCAAGTTATGACTTATAGGCATAGAAATGTCTTTTATACAAGTGTTTATTATCTCAAAGATTGTCACCTCTTAAATAATGAATACAAATGGTGGAGCCCATAACAGTCAGTAGCATGACAATAATAATTTTAACTCAAAATTATTTCATCAATAATTAAAGAATACGAATGTATTATAATTCAACCATACCAAGTCATTTCTTGAAGTGATCTATCTTCACTCGAGATAGAGAGGTTTGGTAAGTATATCTATTGTCTGATCTACAGTGCAAATATATTCTAATTTTATAGTATTCTTGTCTACCATATCTCTTACATAATGATAAGAAATTTCAATATGCTTGGACCTGTCATGAAAAAATGGATTCATAGAAAGTTTGATGGAACTCTAATTATCACAATGAATAATAGTAGGATTCATGGGTTGACCAAATAATCCCACAAGTAACTTTCTAAGACAAACTGCCTCCCGAGAGGCCATTGCTACGGCAATGTATTTAGCTTCTGTGGAACTCTGTGCTATCGATTCTTTCTTTCTACATATCCAAGATATCATTGTTGAGCCTAAACTGAAACATCCTTAAGTGTTTTTCCTATGACTTCCATTCCAATCTGAATCTGTGTACCCATGTAAGTCCATGTTAACTTTCTCATACTTGAGTCCAAGGTTAAGAGTGCCTTGTAAGTATCTCATAATATGTTTGATTGCAACTAGGTGAATCTCCTTTGGCTCACACATAAACTGACTTAAGGCATTAACAGCATAGCAAATATCAGGTCTTGTGTTTACCAAGTACATAAGAGACCCAATCATCTGTCTGTAAAGAGTAGAATCTATGGAGGGTGATTCTGCAGCTGCTTCCTCAATCTTGTGTAGATTAGTCTCCATTGGAGAAGACACAGGTCTACAGTTCCACATTCCAAATCTCTTCAACATGTCTAATGTATACTTCCCTTGATTAAGTATGATGCTGTCCGAATTCTGCCATACTTCCAGTCCTAGGAAGTAATGAAGGAGTCCTAAATCTTCCATTTCAAATTCGTTGATTAGATCTTTCTTGGATTGATCATGCCCTTGGAGCCTGTTTAAGCACATAGAGAGCTTTCTTGAGCCGGCAAACAAAGACTTTAGGGTTATGAGTTTCAAATCCTTTAGGTTGTTCCAAATATACCTCTTCTGTAATCTTTCTATTCAGAAATGTTGTTTTTACGTCCATCTGATGTACTTTCCATTCCTTCGATGTTGCAATAGCTAGAACTACTCTTACAAAAGTGTATCTGGCAACTGCAGCAAAGGTTTCTTCATAATCAATTCCCTCGTTCTAAGAGAATCCCCTGGCTACGAATCTGACTTTATATTTTTCAGTGCTATCGTCAGCAGCATGCTTGATTTTAAATATCCATTTAGAAAAAACAACAGATTTTCCTTTAGGCCTTGAAACAATTTCCCAAACATCATTCTTAATAATGGATTGGTATTCTTCCGTCATAGCATCTCTCCAAACTGTATGTTTAATAGCATCTAAAACATTGGTTGGTTTTGATTTAGATAAATCACTCATGTTTGCTGCATAACTAGAAAATCTTTTGAGTCTTGTGCTTTCTCTAAAGGTTCGAGATGGTGCAGCAAAGTCTTGTGCTTCCTCTATAGTCTTAATGGACCAAAGTGGTCTTTTCTTTGGATTTTGAGTTTCCTCAAGATTAAGATTTTGAATTTCATCTTCAATTTCTTCAATGTTCTTCCTTTGAAACTCAGATTCATGATTTTCTTCAGAACTAGGTAAATGAGAGGGATCTTCAGAACTTAGGGCTCTTTTCAATGCTAAATCTTCTTCAAATATTACATCCCTAATAAGTTCAATGTTTTCTCTAACCAGGTATGAAAATCTTATATGCTTTAGATATTTCACTATACCCGACAAAAATACCTCTCCTCCTGAAGGGTTCTAACTTAGTTCTCTTTTCTTTTGGAACATGTATATATAATGGGCACCCAAATATCCTAAGATGGTTTATATTAGGTTTAACCTTAGTAAAGACTTCTTCAAGAGTTTTATCTCTTAGGTGGGAGTGAGGATTTTTGTTTTGAATGTAGACAATAGTACAAGAGGCTTTTGCCCAAAGATAATACTCTAAATTTTGACTAAATATCATAGATTTTGTTGCTTCTATAATTGTTCTATTCTTCCTTTCTGCTACCTCATTTTGCTGTGGGTTATAAGGAACAATGTACTCCCTCTTAATTCCTGCTTCTTTACAAAACTCATTAAACAAATCTAAAGTATATTCCCCTCCATTATCAGTCCTAAGAGTTTTAATTTTGTAGCCTGATAAGTTTTCAGTTAAGGTTTTGAATTCTGTGAATCTCTTAAGGATCTCTTCTGATTCTTTACATTTTAATAAGTAAATACAAGTTTTCCTAGAGAAGTCATCTATAAAAAGTATATAGTACCAGAATCCTCTAGGAGAAGGAATAGACATAGGTCCACATAAATCTGAGTGGACTAATTCCAAAACATTGTTAATTTTTCTAGTGCTATCATGAAATGGACTTTTGGTGTTCTTACCCAGAGCGCATCCTTTGCATATGCTTGAATGATCTTTATGCAACTTAGGTAAACCAGTAACCATCTTCTCCGTAGTTGATAAGGCTTTGAAATTTAGATGTCCTAACCTTTTGTGCCATATTTTGTTTATATCAGAAGCTTCATGAGATAAGCCTTGAATAGGTTGACTAGGTTCTATATTTAATTCATACAAGAATCCCTTACTTTGACCAATCAACTTTGATTTCTTAAATGAAGAGTTTTTAGACTAGGTCATTACTTTACCATCCATGAATGCAACATTATGTCCGTCATCTTCAAGTGTTGTAAGAGAGATTAGATTCCTCTTTATTCCTAGTACATAGAGTACTCTTTTGAGAGGTAGAGAAATACCTAGACTTTAGTTTCAAGGTGCAATTCCCAATTCCTTTGACTGGATGAGAGGAATTATCTCCAATGGTAATTTCGCCATCAACTTCTTCTGATATTGAATCTAGTACTTCTTTGTATCTTGTAATGTGCTTAGATGATCCACTATCAATTACCCATGCTTTGCTTGCTACTTCATTTGATATTGCAGAGTACAATACACAATTCTTAGGGTCATAGTTTTCTTCTTACTTGGTAACGTTTGTATAGTTTACTTGTTGCTTTGGATTCTCAAGGCAATTAGATCTATAGTGTGCAAAATTTTCAAATTTGAAGCATTTTATTTTGGATAAATCTTTCTTAAGTTTGTCATTTCTTGGATTACCCTTCTTGAAGTGCTTCTTCTTACCTTTATAGGAATTTGTGTTGAGAACATGAAGTTCTTCATCTTTAGTTTTCAATTTTCCTCTTTTCTTAAGTGTCCTAGATTCTTCTTGAAGGCAATCTCTTTTAAGTCTATTGAAGTCTGGAAGATTGTCTCTAGCACTTACTCCTTGAGAGAATGTTTCCCATGAATCCGGTAACCCATCTATAGCCATAAGTGTTAGGTCTTTGCCTTCAATTATGGTCCCTAAACTTGCAAGTTCATCTCTTAGACTAGCCACCCTTAAGAAGTATGAATTCATAGATTCTCCCTTCTTTATCTGTATATGATTTAGTTGCCTCTTTAGTGCAAGAGTTCTAGTTGCATTGTTAACCTCATATGCATTTAATAATACCTTCATCATATTAAATGTTGTTTGATGTTTCATTAGCATAGGTACTATTTCATTTTTCACTCCATCTAATATGATTCACATGGCTTTCCTATTTCCTTTACTCCAGATAGTTTTATGAGGATCAACATCAGGTTGCTTGGATTCTTTATCAACATATTGTTTTACGTCATTGTCTTCAAGAATCGTCATGATTTACAAGCAACAAAGTGTATTTTTCCATCAAACTTGCCCTCGGGTTTGATTGTGCTTGCCATTGAAGGTAGAATGATGTTGCTAGATATTTAAAGTCTAATTGTTAATTTGTAGAGCCTAGGTTCGACTAGCAGAGCTTTGATAGCATGTAATGTTTCTACAAATTCTGAACAATCAAACTAATACAATGCCTTCAATCTTCTTGTTAAAGATGATCTTTTGTATATCAGACTTGTATGAAGTGTTACCAATAGTATAATATCTATTCTGGAAATGTTCTTATCCCTACAATAAATCGTATATGGCTCTAGATGCTAAAGGAGCAGACTTGTATTTTCTGTGTGTCCTTTATCCACATCTACACCATACTTATATACAACAACCGAAGGGCATGTTCTTGAAAAGGCATGCCCCTCTCTAGGTCGGTTTTATTTCATTCCAATAAATCGACGGCTTTTATTTGATGACTATGGTTAGTAACTAAACTAACCTTGTTTATTAATTTAGTTATTAACAATACTGCCCAAAAGAGGTGTCGATTATAAGGAAGGGAAATAGCAATTATATAGAGGCCTGTATAGACTAATCTTGATCGATCTAAAAGTTCAAATCGATATATTATCAAAGTTACATGATATAAACTTAACATCTACTATGGCCTTTGTCTCTCTGTGTGGCTCTCCCCTCTCTATCATTGTCTTAACTGCCTCTCTCTCCAATGGTTCTACACTTTGGAAGTCCCCAAGAAACTCCTGGCTAGGTAACTCCATCTCGGCCCTAGCCTCTACTCCTCCCTTTGTTAGTGAAGGTTACCCATCCAACTTGGGTAAAGATAGTGGTGTAGCTACTGGTAGTGCCATAGGTATCATACACACAGGCATGCAAATTTGGCCAAAGGCAGGTATAGGTGTTGTGGTCACCAACCCTACTGATGTTGATGGTGCCAAGTGTGTCATCTCAGATGAAAGTGGTCAAGTAAATATCATGAGTGTGAGTATAGACATGGGTGCTATTGCACCAACTCTTGCAAACTCGACACCCTTAACTTCTGCCACCTAACTATCACCATCTCTTGAAGTGCTAGAGCTCTCCGATGTAGCCTCTCGCCCACTATCCACATCCTTAGACTCAAACTCTTAGACTACTTGGCATCACCTCTTCTGCCCCGTTGGTGCCATCCTAATGTTCAAGTGCCTCCAATACATGATAGGTGGCTCGCCATGTGCCAAGGTGTCCTCAAGCTTTACCTCAAGTCAGCCGTGTGGAGTTTGCACCCGTGTGGTATCCAAAAACAACCCTATGGCATAATGTGACATGCAAAATGTTTTGTGTTGCAATGTCATAAACTCCAACATCCTCTTTGCCAACAGTATCACCCAATCATGCATAAGACCATTAATGAGGCCATTCATCAAGACAATCCAAGTAAGGGCTATGTCCAAGGCATGGCTTGACCTTGTTAATTGACTTTTCACCACATCCATAATGCATTGCCAAGCCCCTTTTGCAACAAAGCACTTCCTATATCCGTCGCCCGTTTGATGCCTTCACTATAGAGTCTATCTCTACGGTTGTGAGAACTTTGGATACCATGTTAATCCAGTATTCCTTCGCCTCACTTTTCATCTTCTTTGCCTTTACATCAATCTTTTTACCATATCACTCAAGTATTGCCCGAAGACTAGTGAATTCAGTGGCGGCGAAAGAAACCTTCAAGTCATGCCCCAAATACAGAAAAAGTGATCGAAATCTAAAAACCTGTCAAATGCCTTAATTGTTACTTGAAGGGGACCTTAGTAATCACAAATGTAGAAAACGGGCATCTGAATGGCCCACCGGACTTCTACTCTCCTCAAGCTCTACTTTATCACATTGTCATGAGAAGTCTCTTATCTCAATTTTTTGCATTGCAATTCTTTCAAACCTTCAAATGCCACTATCTAAGTTGTCATTACATCTTTCTGAGGAGCCATTTGTACCTTTGGTCTGAGTTTCTTCTTGCCACTAGAGCTTGTGTTCACTTTTCTTGCAATCTTTACACTCGATGACAAAACTTGTGCATTCTTATCCATGCTAGGATTGCTTGATTGTGACTATAATAGTGTCTGCCAATGTCATTTCCTTGTTGAATCCATCAATAACAGTCTCTCTTGTCTTTTTGTATGATACACTAAAGAATTATTTAAGTTCCTCGTTCCGACTGCACCCTGCAAAACCGCTTCCTTTCACAGTCGCTTGTACTCTCAATTTTGTGGTTCCTCCTTTTTTTTGTGTAGTTCAATTCTTCTTTTGCCATCTGTCCCAGATCCACCCTTGCTATGGCGAGGCTTATGTCCCTTGCTTCCTCACCTTACCTGAACCTCACTATGTGTCCTATCCCTTCTGCCTTTCTTACATTCGTCGGTCTTGGTCTTCTTCTTCGCTATCATTCAGCCTTTGCAATTATATTGTTCCTTCTTCCCTGCGGCCCTTGTGTTTCACACGTGTTGTCAACACTTTGCTTGTACGACACAGCTGAAAACTTGTATGCTACCATCTTTGTTTCTGCCCATAGGGCTGGTTTATGTGGTCGTTTGCATCCTACCATATGCCCTTCCAACGTCATGGCTTACTTCTTCTCAACAGTTTCATACACCTCTCTCCCAATGTCCTTTTGTTCTTTCTTAGTTTTGATCATGTAGTTGACTTGGATACCCTAGTTGATAATGAGTGTGCTTGTAGATTTATCTTCTCTACTTTTTCCTCCAACTCTAATTACATCCTTACAACCTTAAAAGTTAAGTGCTATGGGTTTTTTTTCGTACGGTGGTGTAGGGTATTCTAACTGTACAATCTCTATCAGATCTAAGGCATTTCATAATTAGTTTCCTATGCAACTATAGCTCTAAAAAATTTGAATCTTTCAAAAGCTTTAGATTTTTCTTTTAGAAATGTTACCTAAGTAATTCTAGAGTAGTCATCTACAAAGAGAATGAAATATCTCTCATTTTTCAACCCTTTAGTTCTGGTGGGTCCACAAAGATCAGTATGAATTAGTTCAAGATGTTGTAAACTGGAATGTTCTTTGGGCTTCAAGCTACTCTAGTTTGCTTCCCCTGTTGACATTCTTTACACAATGCTTTTAGGCTTCACAATTTTAGGCATGTGTCTAACTAAATTCAAAGAGCTGACCTTTACAAGGTTATCGAAATTAACATGTCCTAGCCTCGTGTGCCACAACCAACCGTCATCAATTTGACTTAACAAGCAATTTCGGCCTTTTTACCTCTCTTAAGTCACGGACATTACTTTTAGTACGTTTACCTTCTGCAATCACCTTTCCTGAATCAGTCTTTTTAATTACGCAACCATGAACATTAAAATTTATTGAATAGCCATTATCACACAGCTGACTAACACTCAGCAATTTATATTTCAAACTATCAACAAACCATGTATTGTTTACCTTCAACATATCATTTATGCTTAAGGAACCTTTACCTCGAATTGGGACTGAAGTTTTATCTTCAAATTTAACTGGATCACCATTCCAATCTGTGAATGTAGAAAACATGTCTTTTTCACCAGTTATATGGTTTGAGCAACCACTGTCAACAATCCATAAATTCTCTTTTGTAGCATGTAACGTTGTAATAACTAGAGACTTCTATTGTTTCTTCCTCCATACTTTCTTCAAGTTCAATTTTCAAATTTGTGATAATTTCTATTTTGTCTTTAGTATCTTTTGAAAGTTCATAACTTGATATCACCTTTTTCAAATGACTGATTTCCTCTAAGGTACACACCAATTCTGCCTCAAGATCAGTCTCCTCATCTGTATTGCTTCTTGTTTCACCCTCGCTGGAATCTGTAGAACAAGGTCCTAGAGCCATAGACAAGGTTTCGTAACCATCAAAATCAACATTGTCAGAACTATCATTCTTAACATACAAACTCTTTTTTTTCTTAGCAATCTTCTTTAATTTGTGAGCATATGGTTTCTTTCTATAGTTCTCTTCCTCGTCGCTACTAGAATTAGGGTATTTAGCAGCAAAATTACCACTTTGACCACAATTGAAACATTTCATAGCAGACTTTCCTTTCCTTTTAAAAGCCTTTTGAACCTTTGAACCAAAGTTCCCAGACTTGGACCCGGCTCTGACTCAGCAAGGGTAACTCAACTTGTGAATTGGCTTGGACTTCGTCATGACTTGACAAAGTGACAAAACCCTTGAAATTTTTATGAAGATTTATGCTTGCCTTCACCCTTTTGCTATCATATATTGGAACTGGCAGGGCTGACCCGGCTCGCCATACCAGACCCAGCAGGGCTGACCCAACTCGCTGACCTGAGATACTCACCCAACTCATGAAGAGTCTTGGAACTATGCTTTTAACTAGATTCTCTAGTTGTTCTTCTAGATCCTTTGATTCTGAACTCCCATCTTTAACCTTCTTTGTTGTTTTGAAGGCCACTTCCCTTTTTGTGTCTGCATTACCTGCTAATCTCATTTCTTAAACCATCAGTATATTATACAATCATCAATAGTTATTTTAGTGAGATCCTTGGCTTCTTCTATAGCAGAAATCTTAGCATTATATCAAGAAGGTAAAGATCTAAGATCTTTTGTACAACAATTGGTTCATTAACTTTTTCACCCAAACCTTTCATTTCATTCACAATTTCATCAACCCTCAAAATATAATCAGCAATATTTTCTCCTTCTTTCATTTTTAATTCTTCAAATTGAGCTTTATAAGTCTATAATTTAGCCTGTTTAACCTTGTCATCCCCTTCATAAACACCTTAACTTATCCCAGACTTCTTTAGCGGTTTTATGATGCATGACTTTAGTAAATTCATTATTAGCTAATTCACATAGTAATGCATTCCTAGCTTTAGCATTATTCTCATAGTCTCTTTTTTTTTTTGCAGCACCAATCAATGGACTTTTGGGAAAAGTATAGCTATATTCTACAGACATCCATGCATCATAACCAATAGAAGCAATATAACTCTCCATACTAACACACCAAAAAACATAGTTTGTCCCATCAAATAAAGGTGCCTTATTCAAAGATGCTCCTTCTAGATTGGCCATGTGTTCCAATCACAGAACTTGCTCAGACTGATTAGGTCTTTTGAGAAGCACTTGGCTCTAATACCAATTGAAGAACACAAATATACTATTAAGAGGGGGACTGAATTTGTAGTGAACAAATTTTAGACCAATTTTAAATTTAATCCTGACTCTATTTGTCTAACCCAATTATGTGTTTGCACTTAGACATCAAATCAAAACATAAAGAAGCATCAACATGAATCAAACACTGCACAAAATGTAATGTGGAAACCCAATGCCGAAGAAAACCACGGTGATAATGACTGCTAGGATCTATTGTCCTAATCCAGTTTCATAAAACTTCATTACAATTACTGCTTTTAGGGCTCCAACCCCAAGGAATCTCCATAATACCATATCCCTATTTAAAAGCATCAACTCTTTTCAATCTGAGCAGCTACTCAATCTGAACAGCAATCCAGTAATAAGTACACATGTAAGATAAATACAAGTCTGTTTCAATGCTACATCAAAACAGTTCTGTGACTTCGTATAAACATGTATAATAATCTGAACTTCTGATATAATTAATAACTCCTCAAACACAACTCAAAGTCAAAGACCGTACACTTTCTGTTAAAACTAATATCATATGCAAATGAAACATGTCTGAAGAACAACTTCAAATCTTCTGATATCTGCAAGATGTCTGAATACTTAATTAAATACCAAAATGCTCAAGTATTTTCAGCCACATATGGAGAGTTCAATGACAGATAATAAATTAAAATTCTAGAAATGTTATACCTGTACCAAGGTGTGTCCACAGAACTGTAAAAGCACACCTTTTGACCCACTGTTAATAATCAGTGCAATACAACAGAATTTCTATCATGCTCACAAAAACTTTATCTTCAGAGCATATGTCTTTTACCCACACATGATGTTAAGGAATAAGATCTGATATAAAACCTTTTTTTAATATATGTATATGTGCCTCATGAATTTTTTCACAAGATTTTGTCTTCCTTTTTACAGATTTATATATCTATATAGAACTGATTTCTATTCTTTAAGATTACTTGAATGCAACAGTAATATATTATTCTGATTATGCAACAGTGAAATGTAATTCTGATTATGCAAAAGTGATATATAATACTGATTTATATCAACTTGTAACCGATGCCAATGTAGTAATATTGCTTGTGTTATATATTTTTCAGTGGCAGTGATCCTTTATTAATTAATTATATTAGAGGAGGGTCATGTCCCTATATAGGGCATGCCCTTTCAATAATTAAATAGCCGCTAGTCATTAATCGCAGCCTAACACAAGACACATGATCTGCATATAATTGGTGTTCTTAAAGAACTGATTCACATGGATAGCGATCGGTCTATTTGATCATAGGTTTTTTTTGGTATAATTTGGTTTAACAAAAATCATCAGATTTATAATTAATAAGGGGTGTGTGTGTGTGACACTAATGATCATTAGTTAAGGTCAATGATGAACAACTTATAAATCATGATGATTTACTTGTCCAATTTATGATCAAAGTTAATCTGACTGAAGCTATAACATTAACACTCCCTCTTAGCTAGGGAGGATTGTATGTTAGATCAACACAAGGCACTCTCAATCAAATTGAGAGAAATATCATCTCAATATGATATTATGCAAATGGTGAGACTAATCACAACAGACTCATCATTTAGGTGTTACCTTTCGGCGTCATCAGAAGTATGGTATAATTATGAATATCAACAATTTGATATTCACTATACTTATATTTTCTTTGGTATGTGCACTGGCATCAAGTCTTGTGATGCTTACCAAGAAAATATTTGCACATGATGTCTCCAATACTAAGCCTCATAGTATACACCATGGCATATCTCATCAATGTAACTTCAGAAGTTACAAAAGAGACATGATCTCCATAGATTTCAACTAAATGACATCTATAATGATAGTAGGTTAAACCATAGTTCAACTTCTCATTCTCTGCCACTTCTCGGCAACGCCAAAAAAAAACTCTTGACAAAGATCGAAGAGAAATCGGTAACTTCTCAAGAAAATATCAGGAATTTTTAAAATGACTTTAATTTAGTTAAAAATGCATTTTTTCACAAAATTCAATAAGTAGATGCATGTATTGAGTCAGTAAATGAGTAAACAAACCAAACAAGCTGATCTAGATATATATAAATGCAATGAGTAACAAAATATGGTTGATGTAGTGAAAGACTCTGAACTCTAAAGCAAACTACAAATACCGAATTGTCTTTGTCAAAATATAAGCAAATACAAATGTCAAGTTCAATATGAAACTAATCTACATCTTCCTCTTCCCCTTCCCAGTGGTTTTAGTAAAAATTATGGGAGGGGGAGGAGGTCTAGCAGTTCTAGCCATAGCAATCGTCTATGGTGGTGCTGGTGTTGGCTTTGGCAATGACTCCTCATCCTCACTATCACTGTGCTCACTGTTACTATCCTTACTCTCATTGCCATCCTCCTTAATGTCATCTAGTCCCACTACAAAACCATCCTCCTCCATAGCTTCCCTCTCTAACTCATATATGTCATCCTCACTGAACAGTGAAGGCTGCTTCTGTGTTGTCCAATCGCCAAAAGGATCTATGTCATCCAGATCAAGTGGCTCAACTGCTGCTGACATTACCTTTCTTATGTGCAACTTGAGGTTATAATGCACAAAGACAAGGTCATTTAGGCGTTTTGTGCCAACTTGATCCTCTTCTTTGTGTTAATAGATTCGAACAAGCTCCAATTACACTCATAACTGGATGAGCTATAAGGCTGACATAAGATGCGAAGGGAAAGCTTTTGTAGATTTGGGACATTACCACCCCAATTTCACCACCAAGCATCTACACGATAGATATTAAAGAGTTAGAAAGCAAGATGAGGACAAGTTTTTGTAGCTTAGTATTTATCTAGTTATCATGCATGTGAGAGACTCCAAATTCCAAATATTTTACCTAGGGTATGAGTGTGTTTGCCTCTCTTTGCCAAGGCTAAGGAGAATAGTTTGCCCATTGCATTTTGATACACTTCCATCTCGGCCACAATGAGGTCTCTCACCACAATATCAGGGACCATCATCTGCATGCATTCACTAAAGCCCTCCATGACCTCTCCATTGGGATCCGCATATAATGGAGAGAAGCGGTAACAAGGGTTGAGGAAATACCCCACTGCATGAATGGGTTGGTCAAGCTGATTGCTCCATCTCCTATCAATAATATTCCATATGGGCTGAAATTTTAGGCTCCCCCCCTGTACTTTTTTCTTATTGCCTCTTTCGCCCTAACCATGGTCTCATAAAGGGACCCCATTGGGGTTTGTTCCCCATCTACCTAGTGGAGAGTTCTAACCAAGTGCTTCACCACCTACAATTGAAAAGTAAAAAACAATTATTAATCAGAGATTAGGGTTATAAATTAATAATGAAAGGCTTGATTAATAAGTACAAAAAAAAAATCAAATTTTGAAGTTTTCAAGTTACCTCCACAATTTTTGTAGCTTGATGAAAAAACTGGATGTCAAACACAATGTGTGCAACACTCTGTCCAGCGGCCTTCTTTGAATAACTTGACTGTAGCCATTTTGGACACACAAACATCTGCCTCAAAGGATTCATATGATGAAGAACACTTTGCAACGTTAAAAAATCATTGCAAATCTTGTGACGACGGGTCTAACCAACTTCTTGTCTTCGGTGAAGTCTCTCATCAAGAAAAGGACCCAAGGGTGATTGTAGATATATTTTGTTATCTTCTTTGCTTCCTCTACAACCGGTTTCACTCAATCCAATTTCCCTATATCTTCCAAAAGAAGGTCAATAACATGCGCTGTACAAGGAGACTAAAAGAGTGTGTTATGCTTTTCTTGTAAGATCCTACCCGCTGCCACATATGACGTTGCATTTTTGGTTATGATTTGCACCACATTTTCAGCCCCAACCTCCATCACAACATTCTCTAGCATTAAAGTCTCAACCGTCTTTATCTTGTCCAAGGCATCCAAGGATTTAAGAAAGACTACTTGATTCTTGCAAGAAACTAAAAAGTTGATGATGGTACGGTTTCTTCCATCCGCCCATCCATCTGAAAGTATGGTGCAGCCATACTGTTTCCATTGTAACTTTTTCTCTTCAACCACATCTTTACCCCTATAAATAGCATCTTTGAACAATCTACAAGCATAAAATTAAAAATAAGATTAAGTACACAACTTTGATTAAGAAAAATTACTTTCAACAAAAATAAGTAAATCGTAGAACTATAAAAGTATTAAAGTTTGAAACAAGTGAACTAACCTCCCACTCAAGGGTACAAGAGTAGGTGGCTTGTAGCCCTTTCCCGCTACCATACAACCAGTCACAAAATTTAGAAAATATGGACTTGCTGCAACATTGAAGGAGAGCTTGTTAATAAACCAAAAAACAGCACATTGAATGTCAACTTGCTCCAGCACATCACGGTTCCATCCAGTACCCTCCAATGATGGTTGTGCTTTAAGTGTGTTTCTATGCACAAAATAACCATCAATAGAAGAGTTTTGTGGTCTACTAGAACCAGCAGATGTGGAAGTTGAACTCGAGGACCTTCCATGAGTAAGTGTGTTCCATGTGTGGATCCGTGTGCCTCGAAAAGAGCCCACTATCCCCTCAAGTGCTTCTTCTTCTTCATCAAGGGTGACTGGGATATTTGGTCACAACCCACATCATTTCATTATGAATCATGATAATTGTTTAGCACAATCATTAGTCGTGATTAGAAAATAATAAATGATTCTTAAAAGGAAACATACCTTGCGATTTGTAAATGGTTGCCCTTATGGCCAATTTTTCCCTTTCCCTTTTCAACTTCTTCTCTTCTTGGGCATTGAGCAAAGCAATCATCTCCATTTTTATTTCTTCTATAGTCGCATCACAAACCCTTGTGTCGCTTTTTTCTATACCAACAAGGTGGTACTTCAAACGAGATATGCCTCCACGAATTTGTTTTTCACATTTCATGCATATGACACTATTATACTTTGTTCCTTTAAAGGCATATTTGCATGCAAAGTCTCTAGCCCCTTTAGGGCGCATGCCTATGAATCCAAATGGACATGCTGCGGGACCATTGGGAGATGTTGCAGCTGACCCAGATGTAGAGGAAGCCATATTTGCTCGAAAATTAGAGAATAAAACAAAAATGTATTAGCCTTTAGGTTTTGAAATTATTGAGAAAAACTTGATTGTTTTTGGAAAAATTGCAAGAAGATGGTGTTAGATCTTTCATTACACTCTAAAACATATTAGAGAACATTACAAAATGGTATTCCTAGAGTCTTAATTAAGTTAGATACAAGATATGCAAGTATGGGAAGACAAAAAGAATTTTAACTCAAAAGAACAAAAAATTGAGATACTTACTTGTGAATCCAGATTTGCTTGGAAAAAGCTTCAAATCCGCTTTGAATCCGCTCCTAATCCACTAGAAATCGCTTCAAATCAATGTCAAACACTTCGGTTCTGCTTCAAAACCCTTCTCCACCCAAGAAGCTGAACGCAACAAACAAAATAATAAAATGTTGTTCTTGTGCGCAAGTATTTACTGGCATGCTGCCGCGAGAAGTCTATAAGTTATCACAAGAAATGATGATATATCACCAAGTTATTGCCAAATTCTTTCAAAATCTCGTCTACCAAAAACAGCAATTAAATCATAACCTTTTTCACCGACTAGAACTTCTCACGAGAAAACGATATATTAGCGAGAATTTGAACTATGGGTTAAACTATTGCTAATATTGTCACCTTACAATAGTAACCATCATAAAACATCAGTAAAAGATCATCACCTTTTATGATTTCTCCATATATATAAACATGTAGTAATTCACATGATAAAAAGAATATATACATCTTTTAAAATGAAAATTTAATTGAGACTCAACCTTAGAAAATATATTACATTTTAATCATACCAAGTTTACCTCCGAAGTGTTCCACTTTTAACTTGGAGAGTAGCTTGGTAAGGATGTTAGTAGTTTTCTCATTTGTGCTAATGTATCTGAGTTGTATGACATTTCTTTCCACTATATCCCTAATATAATGGTAGGGGATCTCAATATGTTTTTCCCTGTTGTGAAAAACTAGATTTGTTAAGAATTTTATACAACTCTAGTTATCACAGTGTATAATAATGGAGTCTGTGGATTGTCCAAACAATCCTACTAGTAATTTTCTCAACCATATTGCTTCTTGAGCTCCTATGGATGCTGCAATGTACGGCTTCTGTAGAACTCTATGCAACTAAAGACTGCATTCAGCTAAGCCAAGATATCAGGGCAGAACCTAAGCTAAAACAACATCCTATGGCACTTTTATGATCAACCACACTGCTTGCCCAATTTGAGTTGGAATATCCATGAAGACATATGTCAACATTATCATATTTTAATCCAAATCCAATCATTCCACGTAAATACCTCAATATATGTTTTTTCTACTACAAGATGTATCTTTCTAGGTTCACGCATGAGGTGACTTAGAGTATTAGTGGCATAACAAATGTCAGGCCATATATTCACTTAATACACTAGGGATCCAATTATTTTTTGATAGAGTGTGGAATCGACTAATTCTGACTCAAAGGTTGCATCTTTTAACTTATGTAGATTCGTTTCCATGGGTGTAGACATAAGTTTGCAGTCCATCATTCCAAATTTGTTTAGAATATCAATGGTGTATTTCCCTTGGTTTAGGATGATATACTTCTCTTCTTACCATACTTCTAGTCCCAAGAAATAATGCAAGAGACCCAAGTCCTTCGTATCAAATTCAGATGCAAGGTCTTGTTTGCATTTTAGAATGAGATGATCCTCGCTTGTGATTAATAATTCATCAACATAAAGAACTAGGATTAACATATCACCATTAGTTACCTTGAAGTAGAAGTTGGGATCAGCTTCATTTTGGAGAATCCTAGCTTGGTGAGATAACTATCTATCCTCTCATACTAGGCTCTAGGAGCTTGCTTGAGGCCATAAAAAGCCTTCTTCAATTAACAGATATGAGAAGTGTTATCATTAATAACAAACCCTTTAGGCTTCTCCAAATATACTGTATCTTCCATAATACCATTCTAGAATGCAGTCTTTACATCCATCTGATGTATTTTTCATCCCTTTGAGGCAGCTATAGCAGTTATGGTCCTTACTAAAGTGTACCTGGCAACTGGGGCAAATGCTTCCTCATAATCAATTCCTGCCTTTTGGGAGAACCCTCACACAACAAATCTAGCTTTTTATTATTCAACACTTCCATTTGCTGCATGTTTTATTTTTTGGATGAGAACTGATTTTCTTTTAGGCATGGGTACTATGTCCCAGACATCATTCTTCTGAATTTATTGATATTCTTCAACCATGGCATCTTTCCAAACTTGATGTTTTGGTGCTTCATTTGCATTGGTTGGCTTAGACTTAATAAGTTAACTCATGAGGGCAACATAGTTTAAGTGATTTCTAGGCTTCTTGCTTTCTTGAAATGTGCCTTCGAGTGTAGCATAATTTTCTGCTTCTTCAAGAACTTTTCTTTCTTAGAGTGGTCTTTTTTGTATTATTATTAGTAGGTTCAGATGGCTTGGGAGTAGAATTTATAGGTTCATAATTTTCTACTAGAGTCTCCCTTTAAAGTTCACTATCAGGATCCTCTTCTATCTCTTGATGTGACTCATCGTTTGTCTCACTAATGTTTTTAGATGTTTTGAATGTTGTGTCCTCTTCAAAGGTTATATCTTTTCTTAGTTCAATTATTTTTTGACCAGGAACATATGTTTTGTATGCCTTGGATGATTTTCTATATCCAACAAATGTCCCCTTCTTTCCTGATGGGTCTAATTTTGACCTTTTCTCCTTAGGAATATGAATGTAGACTGGACAACCAAATAAAGTGGCTTAAGTCAGGTTTGTTTCCAATGAAACCTTCTTCAGGGGTTATGTTATCAAGACTAGAGTGAGGACATCTGCTTTGCATGTAGATAGCAGTGTTAGAGGCATCTGCCCAAAATGAGGTATGAATATTGTGATCATGCATCAAGGCTTTAGCAACTTCTGCTATAGTTTTGTTCTTTCTTTCAGCTACCCCATTTTGTTGAGGATTATATGGTACATTGTACTCCTTGATCCTAGAAGTAATACAAAATTCTTTAAAGTTTTCAAAGAAATTCTCCTCCATTGTTAGACCTTAGGGTTTTAATTCTTTTCCCAGTCATGTTTCTTTTTCCAATCATGTTTTTTTCAACTAAGGCTTTGAATTCATTAAATTTAGCTAATACTTCATTTGATTCCTTAAATTTAAAAAAAGTAAATCCAAGTCTTTCCGGAGTAGTCATCAACAAAAATAACGTAGTATGAAAATTGTCCTAAGGAGGGTATTGTCATTGGTCCACATAAATCAATGCGAATAAGTTCAAGAAAAGGTCCCTTTAGAATTCTTCCCTAATGCACAACCCTTACATATTCCTTCATGTTCAAGTTTTAGTTTAGTCAATCATGTTACAAGTTTTTCTATAGGGGGTAGGGCATGAAAATTAAGACATCCTAGCCTTCTATGCCAAATTTCATTGGAAGTGGAAACATCATGAGTCAGGGCTTGATTTTGAACATTACATAGTTTATACAAACATCCATCTCGGACTCCTATAGTATAAGCATTCTTGATGTTAGAGTTCTTGGGCTATGTAAGAACTTTTCCATCCAAGAAGGTGGTACGATACCCTTTGTCTTCTAGAGCTGAGATGGACACAAGATTCCTTTTGATTCTTGGTACAAACAACACTCCAGTTAGTTGTAAAGAAACTCTAAATTTTAGTTGGATAGCATAGGTCCCAATTCCTTTTACAAGATGTGTGGAGTTGTCTTCAGCGGTGACTTCCTCACTTGAATCTTCATCAAGACTATCTAGTTGTTCTTTGAACCCTGTTATATGATGAGATGCTCCACTATCTATGACCCAAGTATTTCTACTGGTCATTAATTCACTTGATAAAACTAAGTAGAATACCATTTTCTCAATATCCTTGACTTCTACTATGGAGGCTTGGTTCTCGAGTCTTTCAGGACATTTTACAGCGACATGACCAAACTTATCACATCTATAGCACTGGACTTTAGACATATCATTCTTTCTTTTGAATGAATATTTATTGTTTTCTTTCCCCCTCTCTCATTTGAAGTTGCCTCTCTTTCCTTTCTTGTGAGAATTTGTGTTTAACACTTGAATCTCTTCATTAGTTTTATTCATGATAATTCCTCTAGTGATCAATCTTGACTCCTCTTGAATGCAATCAGTTTTTAATTTATTAAACTTTGGTAATTTGGATTGGGCACTTATCCCTTGTATGAATGATTCACGGGATGTGGGAAGTCCATTTGGTGCCAACATTGTAATTTCTCTATCCAATTGTAGATAATTGATCCCTCAATTCAGTAATTCTTATAAAATAAGATGTGATAGTTTCACCTTTATTCATTTTTATATGATACAGGTGTGGCTTTAGTGCAAGAGCTCTACTCATGTTGTTTATCTCATACCTGTTCTTTAAGAAGGTAAGCATAGCATGAGCAGTGTCTAATTTTGAAATGACAAGGACTATGTGAGCTTTCATGGAGTCTACCAGAATCTTCATGCTTTATTGTTATTCCTTTTCCATTGAGTTTTCTCAGTTTTTTCAATCAGTATTGGTACATCTTCTACATATGTATCTAATTCTTGCTCTCTAAGGGTCATCATTAATATGAGTTTTCATAAGACAAAATTTGCAGCACCCTCAAGTTTATCTTTAAATCTAACTCCATTCACCATGATTGCTTTTGAATATGAAGAACTCCTTTTGATGATATTTTATATTTTCCGAGGTTGCATATACTCTTGGTATTATATATAACAAGGCTCTAATACCATGTTAAGGAATAAGATCTCATATAATACCTGTTTATTGATTTTATTTTATATCTGTATATATGCGTTATAAATTTTTCACAAGACTTTATCTTCTTTTTTACAGATTTATATATCTATATAAAACTGATTTCTATACTTTAAGATTACTGTGAATGCAACAGTAATATATTATTCTGATTATGCAACAGTCATATAATACTGATTTATATCAACCTGTAATCGATGCCAATTTAGTAATATTGCTTGCATTATATATTTTTCAGTGGCAGCAATCCTTTACTCATTAAGCATATTAGAGTAGGTTCATGTCCCCATATGGGACATGCCCTTTCACTAATTAAACAGCTGCTAGTCATTAATCGCAGCCTAACACAAGACATGCGACCTGCATATAATCGGTGTTCTTAAAGAACCAATGGACTTGGATAGAGTGATCGGTCTATTCATCATAGTTTTTATTAGCATAATTTGGCTTAACAAAAATCATTGTATATATATATATATATATATAATGATTATTAGTTTAAGGTCATTGATGAACAACTTATAAATCATGATGGTTCACTTGCCCAATTTATGACCAAAATTAATCCCACTGAAGCTATAACTTTAGCAAATGTCAATCTCTGCAACCAAAACTTTGGTACTGCACAACTTATAAAACACGATGGTTCACTTGCCCAATTTATGATCACAATTAATCTGACTGAAGCTATAACATTAACAAATGTCAATGTCTGCAACCAAACCTTTGGTCAAGCAGTACCAGATTATCTTCATTTGAGAAGTATATGTAATTCACCAAGATTTGATGTTATAAGAATATCATATTCCTCAGAACGTACATCTCAAATGATTAAAGAGAAGTCTATATATAAAATTTAAAAACTGACTAGCTGCAGGTGGTTCATAACTACCATTAGTTTCCCATCGAGCTCTTCTAATCAAATTTCTTCATTTAATTTTTTAATCATGACCGATACCACACATCAATGTTGGTAAATAGCATTAATCATTAAACTATTCAGATAACCGCTGAAGACATATTAGAGTCGAATCCACCTTCTTAGTTACCTGTTCGTCCATTGCCGTAAAACATCAATTTTGTTTGGAAGTCAATTATATTAAGCAAAGAATATTACAAGTCTGCCTGTTAATGTAGTTCATGCCACCCTTTTTTTCTTCAAACTATGTGTAACACGAATCAGTAAACTTTGACGCAGTTTCAGATTAATATAATGACGATGCTCTGACAAGTAACATTCTTCAATACGGTGAAGTGACTATGGCGACTGCATATCAAAGAATGATCATCGCTGTTGCTAAAGGCATAAATTAAAATTGCTGAGAAATTCTGAATCATACATATTGACAAGTCTTTGTCAGACGGCACAAATTTTGTGATCAACGATCTTCATTTGCCTATTGTATTCTGATGCCATTTTACAGGTTGAATCTTTGAAAACAATTCAACATAATTGAATACAAATGCTCACCAATGATGAGAAAATTGCCAATCGAAGAAAACTAAAAGTTTACCATTTCTGAAAATAGTCTCCAGGAAACATATACCAAAGCCATTCCCATTCAGATTACTGTTGACCCGCTGACATGGTATTCATCATCACTGGAGGAGATTTTATTACTTTCAATGTTTCCATATGTTAGCACCACAATTATTACAACTAAAAAAATTCATTTCCAGATTTTGATGGTATGCAAATCATTTCTGTCTCTGCATTATCTTTTGAAGGTATAAGTGGATTGTTATGAAACTTGTATCACAGATAAATGTCACTGCTGAAGTATGTGGCCTGAATTAAGATAAACTTTGGTTGAATGATATTTATCGTAACACCAATATTTGCAGATATATTAAGTGATAATTTAGAGTCTTGATGTCAACAACACACGAAGACCCAAATGGCTAACACATTGTAGCGTAAGGTAATCCAGTGGATGGGTGCAATTTATTGAACTGCAAGCATGAAAGGTGGTTACATGATGATGGATGGACCCATCTGACCATCATGTCACCAGTCCTTCATTTGGTCCGTATGACTTGTTCTTCTTAAGTGATCATATAGGTCACTCATAAATTCCATCAATAATTGTATTGGGTACATGGAGTATTGATGGCATGGTGATTGCCTAAGTATATCAATCACTCAAGTAATCATAGACCATATTATGGTTTGTTTTATTTCTAATCTAGATTACATACAAGAGACAAGGTCTACCATTCCTTGTGAAAACTTTATTTGAAAATGCAGATGACAAAAAGTCCAGGGCACAGGACGCTGCCTTCAAATTCCCACAAATTTATAAGTCTAAACAACGATAAACCATGATCACAAAATCTACAAACTACATATCTCCTATTGTAGATCTCTGTATCTTCAGAGTAAAGGATTATCTTGTTTCATACTTTGGGCAGATTTTTCTAATTACAAGGATTGCCTCAAAGAAAGTTGCCATGCTCTAGTAATTATACTGTTGAATACAAGGTAATTCATAGTCTGTGGGAAATAGAGACAGATTAGTATGCATTTCACTTTTACTGATTGTACAAATAACAATTTAAGACATCTCAACTTTTTGAGGTTTATTTTGATCTTACTTTCAGTGCAGTGTAAAAAATCTACTTGAAATTACAGTGAACGCATTAGGTAGTCCTAGATTTTCATTAATAAGGTGTCAACAACAATTGTTAAAAATATCGAGAGCTTTACATTATTTTTTAAAAAAAATCTCCAGCACCAATTACGTTTAGTATGAACAATGAAGTATGCATTGCGCAATGCAATTTAATCAGTGATATGAACAAAAACAACAAAAAGTTATATTCCAAAATAAATGGACCAAACTCAACTTTATTTTCTTTTTCTATGTCATTATGCTATTGAATTGCCTTTAAATTTCAAAAACATTGAGTTTCAATTTCTGTGTTCTACATTTTTTATGTTTTTCTTAAATCTGATTTTTTCCTATTGTTTAAATCTCGATTTTTTTGAAAAAAATATTATACTTTTGGTTTGCTGATTTTTTCCCTAAAAGAATTTTACTTCTATGCTACCAAATTTCCTATGCTTGTTGCACATTGTTGCACAAATCCAAAGTGACAAAATATCTCTTCCTTATACTCTTCCCTTAGATCAAAGAAAGCTTCTGATCAATGTTTCAAGTTTGTTAATGTGTGAAGAACAAACACCCATCAAGAAGAGTAATATGCTACATAAAAAGACATAATTTTCTAGCATATTTGAAACCTTCTTACAAGAGATAGGAGCTGCCATTTTCATTATATATTCGACTTAAAATCTTACTTATAATGCAACTTCACATACCTTTGGAGTATAGGCTTAAGACAAATGATATTCTCAAATATCTAATTACTTCGTTAGGGCCAGTCCATGACCACCCCTTATTTATTAGCTACCTAGGAGGAGAGCTAGACCACTAGACCACTGTAAGTTTCTTCTTCTTTTTTTAAAATAGAGATTTTAGTCTTTAGACCCAAATGCAAGACAATACAAAGACAATCTATTTTCCATATTTGAAAAAAAATCATGCAGAATAGGGAATAAGGAGGTACACTCAATCAGCATGCCTTTATTTGGAAGAGAAAAACTCCTTTAATGGTAGGCCTAAGAAACACTCTCTCAGGTATATTAAATTGTAAATGCAGTAACAAGGAAGGAGCAATAGCTTTTGTAGTAGAATTCTCAAAACTTTGGATTCCCTACAGACTCATTCATTTTGTTAGGATTATACTGTAATTTTATGTCTCAATGGCGTGCTCTGAAGGCAACAAAACACTAAGGTAATATAGGTTTTACTTGCCTCTAATCCTTTTAGTAGACCACATGCTGTTATCCAAGAAAATAAATACGAAGGGTGACATCCATTCTATGTAAGACAAATCTTTCTTTCAAACAACAACCAGTACTTGAACGGGATGGGGAACAAAAGCATTAATCAAAATATACAGAAAAACTCATGAGTCACTCAATTCTGTAAGAATTGCTATTTAGCATAGATCAGTTTAAGCCTGTAGTCTGGTTCAGAAAATTTTCATGTTCTCTGATCATAATGTTTTTGTGCTTGCTAATCTTGACTATTTGTATTTCTTTACATTGAATAACTTATTTGTCTACCAAAATAATGGTTGGAAGTTTATCTTTGCAGTCCTTATGCCTGTGAACAGTTAGAAAAAAATTTAATCCAATGTATGTAGTTATATTCTTGTAATACATCTCCATGCTAAATTCTAATTTTAACAGTTTGTGAAGATTGTTCATGTGTTTTGATGCTCTTTCCTGTCTTTGTGTAATCTTGTTATTAGAAGAATGACCTTTAGTATAAATCATAAATGTGTAGTTCCTGTCAAAATATATTTTTGGTCTTACTACAAAGTACAATGTTATCCTCGCTAGATGTCAGGCAAGGTTAGTTCACATCGGAATTCTATTTGAGATGCATGTCTCTTTTAGTGAATTAGCACTATATGTTTTCTAAAAAACAATCATATATTTAATGCAAAAAGTTAAATAAAGTTAACGACTAACTCTACTTGTACCTCTGAGCTAGTTGAGAGGATCATCAACTCATAAAATTAGTAAGCTTTAACTTTCTTCATAGAACAAATCTGTATCAGAGCCAGATATGTCACAGAATAGACCAAGAAGTTTACAAGAGTAAAAGGTAAAACAATCCAAATCAAAGAAAATCACTGGTTGTCATCCTCCTTTCAAAACCCCCGGGGATGCTTTTTTACCTGATGCATAGCAAGTTATATATTCTTAAATTCTGCAAGATGATGTGGGTGAGAGAATTTATTTCATGGAGGTGGAGCCTTTGTTTGGCAAGAGAGGAATCATGAGTTTATTTAAATGGTTATTAAATTTCTTCTTTAACTGTTTGATATTGATGAAGCTTCTGGTTTAAATCTATTGTTGATGACATTGAATGGGAAGTTGAGACCATACATTATAGCAGTTGTGCATTGAAGCTACAACTGCTCACCGTATAGTCCCCAATATTTTGATGTTACCTAACTAATTCTGTACCTAGCCCACTCTATTCCCAGATTGCTCTCCTTGTGATAGATATATGTACTTACAAGCTCTCCAAATTTATTTTTCTTTAACAGGTCCTAGAAATTATAGATGACCAAGTAAGAGTCATAAGGGCTAGTACAGACAAAATGTTTAGAGAAGACACCATGGACTACTACAGTATTTAAGCATTCCGAATTAGTTCACCAAGGTATGGAACAAACCTACTCTTGTCATAGTCTCATTGTATAGATTAGCTGAATTTATAATTTGTTTGTGGTAATTTCAATAGACCTTAGTTATCCTATTTTTTCATGTAGATTCACAATAAGTTTCTGTGCCTCATAACCTTTTTAGCAACAGAAGTGTCATAAGCATGCTATTGAAGTCCCAGATAATAATTTGTATTCTTAGGTGGTTATCCAACAAGAGTACATGCCTGTATTGGAATAGACTTCCTAATAAGACACATTGCTTCTTCATATGGGAAGTATACATGATAGAATGAATAACAGGGAAAATAGTCAAGGATATGGCCCACGATATCACAAAAGATACATTGTCTTTTGTTTTTTAAAATATTTGTAATGGCATGAGTAGCACATAATGTATTCAAGAATTTGGGCTGCATTTTGGTAGAAAAGAAACCTCATATTTCATGGACAAAGTAACTGTCATGTTGTCACTTTCTTGGCTTATACTAAAAGAAGATATATGCACTCCAAGGAAGGAAAATATGTGGAAGACTGGATGCCAATCCCAATGCCAGTGCTCAGGCCTCATTGCTATTCTTTTAAACTCTCTGATGTTAACTTTCTCTGAATTAATGTATTACAAGCTATGCCAAGGGGTTGTTGGAGTACTCGTGAAATTTACTTCTTTGGTTTAATTGATGAAACTGGACACCGTTCAACTGGAGTCTGAAGTGAGTTGCTTTGATCTTGTGGAGAACTACCTTCATTATTTTGTCTTCCATTATTGTAATCATTGGGTTTCATGAACAGAGAAAAACCATACACAGTTATCTAAATTTTACTTTGAGCATCTGTTTTGGCTCCTGGTTTGCGTTTGGGTTTGGCCTTGGGCTTAGATTGGATAATTCAGTTCACAAGTTCCTTTAAATTTATTTATTTTTTGTTGTCGGGGGGCGTAGGATAGGTTGGGCTCGGCTCCGAGTTGGTTGATACAAAAACATATAAAAATCAGAATAGTTGAATATACACCACCATATTAATAGTCAAACATAAGTCAAACACAAATATTATGATATATATTAAACTTAAAAACTAATAATGTCAAGTGCAACAATCAGCCATCATTGATCAAGTTTCATATGGGTGGTTGGTGTGTATAAGGTTCTGTACCTAGTAAAGGTCTTGTATCTAGCTAGTTCCTAGTGGGGACGTTTGACATCACTTAAATTTATTTGGGCCTTAGGTGTCATTCTAGAAGCCTTAGTTGTTTAGATACAATCTAATCATATCTTTTTTTTACTTACTTTTAGTCACCTAGGCATTTGATATTTGGTTAGTTGTCTCATGTCATAAAATTAAGACATATCTCATGTTCTTATCTTCTGCCCTCTCCTTGCCTACATAAGCAAGGCCTCTCTTGCATCTTGTATCATATTGTATTCTTGATTTGTTGGAATAGCATTTTTAGTTATTACTTCTCTCTTGTCATGTGGAGTCTGTGGTGTTGTAGATTGAAGATATTGGATGATTACTTCAACATGAGCCATAAAATATATCATCATCATCGTCCACATTAGATGATCTTTGTTGTGGCAATTGAGAAGAAACACATAACACTAGCACTATGCTACCACTAGACTAGTACTCCCATTCTCACTAGGTGACTCATAGTCATCATCAACATCAAGTGCTGGAACACGGGGATTGGAAACTAAGTCAATACGCTCTAACTCAATATCTCACTTTCTTGTCTCCCCTTCTTTGTAGCCACTTCGTTTCTGAGTAAGGAACCAAGGTTTGAATGCATAAATACCCTTTGACTAGTTGGAATAAAAAAAGTCAAAAATAATTTTTAAAATTAACTAAAATGTCCAAATTTGGTGGATTGACATGGCTGGAAGTGAAATTTGTCTGTGTTCATCCAAGCCAACTCCACTTGCTATAGATTGGACCTCATCCAAATCCACAAGGGACCAAACCCTGACTTGGACCCTGTAATGATCCCATCTTTTGGCCTTCACGTTCTCCAAAGTCTAAGTGGAGGATAAGAAAAAATTAAATTAATTTCTTATAAAGTCATTAAATAAATTAAAATTAAAAGGTGGCTTTATATTTAATTAATTATTGTATTACAAAGGAGATGCGTCTAGAGTGTATTAATTATTGGAAAGGTGGAAGCCTCTAGAAGCACAATCAATTATTGCAAGAGAGGAGTTTCTAGAGAGTGCATTAATTATTGGAAGGGGGAAGCTTCTAGCACTTGCAATTAATTAATGTTTTAGTTCTTTCTAGAAGGGTGAAGGAATAGGATAAATAGGGGTGAGAGTCTCATTGTTTAGCATGGGATTATTGTATCGAATGATTATGACTTGTATTTGATAAGAGCTTGGATGTGTGAATCACACTCCCTTCTTTTGGCAATAGAGGACGTTCCTTCTCTGTTGTAACATTCTAGACGTCATTCCCTTAGGGTTTAGCCTTTGGAATACATCTCTTTGTAATTGATTGCAGCATTCTCAGCATTAATATAATTTCAGCCTTGGTTCAGCTTTTGGGCATTCCTGGGTGTCCATTACAGTGGTATCAGAGCTTGCTTGCAAAGTGTTTCACGAAGTTATAACTAGTAGGTGCCCATTTCAGTGGTATCAAAGCTATAAGTCATTGCTCAAGAAGAGCGGAGCTGAAAAGTTGAAACCTAGATTTTATGGTCCCTACAGGGTGATTCGCAAAGTGGGCAAAGTCGCCTATGAGCTTGAGCTTCCAGAGGGCAATCGAGTGCACAATGTGTTTCATGTGTCTAGGCTTAAGAAAGCCATTGGTCAGAGTGTAGTGCCTTCTGCTGATCTACCCCCTTTGGATGAGGAGGGGAAGCTTGTGTTAGTACTCGTGGCTATTCTGGACACCAGAGAGAGGAAGCTTAGAAACAGGATAGTGAAGGAGTATTTGGTCAGATGGAAAGACCTGCCGGAGGAAGATTCTATATGGGAGAGTGAGCAGGTTATTCAGCAGGCTGGACTGAGATTGCTTGAGGACAAGCAATTTCAAGGGGGGCGGACTGTAATGTCCCTATTTTAGCAGTTGACCAAGTGTGTGTGCATTAGCCTTGTTCTACATGGTCCCGAGGGCTAACGAAGGGTTTAATGGGATCCTGGAGTGTTTTGGCCTAGTCATTTCCAGTTTGGGCCAAAACGAAGTTGATTTACTCAGTTTCAGGCATACTTACTATTTTTAGTAAGTCGGCATGACACAGTGCAGGTCAATTTTGGTGATTGGATTCGATACTCCTCGGTGAGAGCTTTTCGATGAGCTATCACTCGCATTATTCGGAGTCCCATTGCTAATACATTTTAATGCTTGAAGTTTTATTAAAGTAACGTCTAATTTAATTGTAAAATATTAAAGTGTTACTTTAATATTTATTTTATGGTGATGTGTACCCAAGGGAGACATAAGGGGTATTTTAATATATGTTTTATATATTACACATCTTTTATCCCACATTGCCCATATGAGTTGAGCGGACCCTTGGAAATAGAATAAAAGGAAGCATTTGTGGCTTCATTAGGCAGGTTGAATATGAGAAGAAATTGGTGTGTGAGTTGCAACTCCATTCTTGGCATTTGAGCACGTCTATCCTCTCTTGTAACATTCTAAACGTCATTCCCTTGGGGTTTGGCCTTTGGAATTCTTTGTTATTGGCTTCATTATCAGGCAGTTTAGTTGCATTTCCGGCTACAGACAGATTTGGTATTTTGCTCATATCTTCTTCACTACTTGTCCAATGCTTATGCCGCTTTGAGGGAATGGTATTATGAAGGTAGTGGACTAATTGAAGGACAAAGTATTGTAGCAGCAAGTTCGAAAGCATGGGTTGGAGTATTATGTCAATACTGCTGAAGTAATTAGTGAGTAGATAAATCTGCCATGTATTTGGTTTTATGAATTTTGAAAATAACATTTTATTAGCAGCAGTTCATTTCCACTTTGCATATTATTGTAGTTTCTTTCTTGTTTATGTTGTATGATACCAATTCCATGCACGAAACACAACAAACAAATAAACGTTTGATTTTCGGAGTTATAAGGGGTTTAAAACATTAAACGGAGAAATAAGAAGTTGAATGCAAACTGTTTGACATAATTCCTTTCAGCAATTTGGTTTAGTTTTTTTGGGACATCCAGGGGTGCCCATTACAGTGGAATCAGAGCTCTGAAATGGGCACCTACTCGTTATAACTTCGTGAAACACTTTGCAAGCAAGCTCTGATACCACTGTAATGGACACCCAGGAATGCCCAAGAGCTGAACCATCTATTGAAATTATATTAATGCTGAGAATGCTGCAATCAATTACAAAGAGTTGTATTCCAAAGGCCAAACCTTAAGGGAATGACGTCTAGAATGTTACAACAGAGAATGAATGTCCTCTATTGCCAAAAGAAGGGAGTGTGATTCACACATCCAAGCTCTTATCAAATGCAAGTCATAATCATCCGATACAATAATCCCATGCTAAACAATGAGACTCTCACCCCTATTTATCCTATTCCTTCACCCTTCTAGAAAGAACTAAACCATTAATTAATTGCAAGTGCTAGAAGCTTCCCCCTTCCAATAATTAATGCACTCTCTAGAAACTCCTCTCTTGCAATAATTAATTGTGCTTCTAGAGGCTTCCACCTTTCCAATAATTAATACACACTCTAGACGCATCTCCTTTGTAATACAATAATTAATTAAATTAATTAAATATAAAGCCACCTTTTAATTTTAATTTATTTAATGACTTTATAAGAAATTAATTTTATTTTTTCTTATCCTCCACTTAGACTTTGGAGAACGTGAAGGCCAAAAGATGGGATCATTACAAATCCGCCCTCCTTGAAATTGCTTGTCCTCAAGCAATTAAGTAACATAATGGACTCCAACCTCCACCTGGATCCCATTATGTGATATCCATATGGAAGTTAAACCAACTGCAAACCCGCATCATCAGGACCAACCCCTGTAGCCTAGCATTCAAAACTTGTGCTGATGAAGTCAAAATGTCATCATAAGGCAACTCCATAGAAGATCTATGAAACGTCGTCTTCCCTTTATCCACCTCAAGCAATTAAGTAACATAATGGACTCCAACCTCTACTTGGATCCCATTATGTGATATCCATATGGAAGTTAAACCAATTACAAATCCGCATCATCAGGACCAACCCCTGTAGCCTAGCATTCAAAACTTGTGCTGATGAAGTCAGAATGTCATCATAAGGCAACTCCATAGAAGATCTATGAAATGTCTTCTTCCCTTTATCCATCCACATAATATATATTGGATTGGAATGCATATTATCACCATCATGCATTGAAAAAGATGTAGTTGTAGGTGAACCATATGTACTCATGCTAACTGTATCAACAATAGGTGTTGCCGCATCGAAATATATGGACATAGGAACAACATTAACTGCTGCAACAAAAAACTGAACTGAATTTGTAGTTGATGAAAACTCATAATCATTAACATGTGTGGCTTCATTAGAAAATACATCAACCATTGCATTTATACCATTAAACTCCTCATTGGATGCTTCAACTGACATAGAAGTGGCTGCTGATATGATAGTATCCCCGTATTCTCCTAATTCCACTATTGCTACATCATCATCCCCTGACAAGGCTTCATATGTGGTCTCCTGACTTTGCACACATGTCTCTACTGACTCTGCCGAAATGCCCACATCACCAATATCATAGCTGGCTGGCTCTATACGTGTCTCGATCCCACCTGAGCAATCGACTACTTTCTGCTCTGGAGCAACGTACAAATCATCAATGTTGATGCCCATCTGTCTAGCCATAAGCTGCAACATCATATCCATTCGCCTATTCTGCTCCTATTGCATGCGTTGCCTCTTCTCTAATGTACCCAATAACTGTCTGAACATCACATCTTGATCTGGACTAATATACATCTTTATCTGGCTATCAATATGATCTCCACAGGATGGCAGGACTTATAGCTCTGATACCACTGAAATGGGCACCTACTGGTTATAACTTCGTGAAACACTTTTTCCCTCTATCCGGCTGTTCCAAATTCCCTATAAGACCTCCATAGGATGGCAGGACTTATAGCTCTGATACCATATGATCTCCACAGGATGGCAGGACTTATAGCTCTGATACCACTGTAATGGGCACCTACTGGTTATAACTTCGTGAAACACTTTGCAAGCAAGCTCTGATACCACTATAATGGTTACCCTAGAAATAGCTCTGATACCACTGTAATGGACACCTAGGAATGCCCAAAAGCTGAATCAACTGCTGAAATTATATTAATTCTAAAAATGCTGCAATCAAGTACAAAGAGATGTATTCCAAAGGCCAAACCCTAAGGGAATGACGTCTAGAATGTTACAACAGAGAATGAACGTCCTCTATTGCCAAAAAAGGAGTGTGATTCACACATCCAAGCTCTTATCAAATGCAAGTCATAATCATCCGATACAATAATCCCATGCTAAACAATGAGACTCTCACCCCTATTTATCCTATTCCTTCACCCTTTTAGAAAGAACTAAAACATTAATTAATTGCAAGTGCTAGAAGCTTCCCCCTTCCAATAATTAATGCACTCTCTAGAAACTCCTCCCTTGCAATAATTAATTGTGCTTCTAGAGGCTTCCACCTTTCCAATAATTAATACACACTCTTGAAGCATCTCCTTTGTAATACAATAATTAATTAAATTAATTAAATATAAAGCCACCTTTTAATTTTAATTTATTTAATGGCTTAATAAGAAATTAATTTAATTTCTTCTTATCCTCCACTTAGACTTTGGAGAACGTGAAGGCCAAAAGATGGGATCATTACAAATCCGCCCTCTTTGAGATTGCTTGTCCTCAAGCAATTAAGTAACATAATGAACTCCAACCTCCACCTGGATCCCAATTGAAGTAATGTGTGATATCCATATGGACATTAAACCAACTACAAATCAGCATCATTAGGACCAACCACATGTCGTGCAACCTAACACCCAATACTTGTGATGATGGTGAAGAAGTTAGAATGTCACCAAAAGGTAACTCTGTATAAGATCTATGAAATCTCTTCTTCCCAACTGCTGCAACACAAAACTAAATATTTGTAGATGGTGAAAACAAAGCCCAACTCCACTCAGGAGAGTGATCAATATCAACCTCAAACATCAAATTGTCAATAAGACAATGTGGCATCCATGTTGAACATAGTACTATAGCAGAAGTGAACATCTACACTTTGTTGATCAATAGTATAATATGACTCTGTCACTATATTACTCACCTCATTAGCAATAATAGGTGTACTATCTTCAAATCACACATCTACAACTGCATGCATACTGCTAAACTCCTTGTTGGATGGTTCAACGGACACAGAAGTGGCTACTAATAGGACAGTATCCTCGCATTCTCCTAATCCCATTATTGTTGCATCGCCATCCTCTGACAAAGCTTCATATGTGGACTCCTGACTATCACCAATAGCATAGCCCGGTGGTGTCTTGATCCCATCTGAAGAATCAACTACCTCCTGCGCTGGAGCAACATACAAATCATCAATGTTGATGCCCATCTGTCTAGCCATAAGCTGCAACATCATATCCATTCGCCTATTCTTCTCCTGTTGCATACGTTGCCTCTTCTCTAATGTACCCAATAACTGTCTGAACATCACATCTTGATCTGGACTAATATACATCTTTATCCGGCTATCAGTATGATCTCCACAGGATGGCAGGACTTATAGCTCTGATACCACTGAAATGGGCACCTACTGGTTATAACTTCGTGAAACACTTTGCAAGCAAGCTCTGATACCACTGTAATGGACACCCAGGAATGCCCAAAAGCTGAACCATCTACTAAAATTATATTAATGCTGAGAATGCTGCAATCAATTACAAAGAGTTGTATTCCAAAGGCCAAACCCTAAGGAAATGACGTCTAGAATGTTACAACATAGAATGAACGTCCCCTATTGCTAAAAAGAGTGTGATTCACACATCCAAGCTCTTATCCAATGCAAGTTATAATCATCCGATACAATAATCCCATGCTCAACAATGAGACTTTCAGCCCTATTTATCCTTTTTTTTCATCCTTCTGGAAGGAACTAAAACATTAATTAATTGCAAGGGCTAGAAGCTTCCTCCTTCCAATAATTAATGCATACCCTAAAAACTCCTCCTTGGAAATAATTAATTAAATCGAGAGGCTTCCGTCCTTCCAATAATTAATACATACCTTAGAAGCTACTCCCTTGTAATTAATAATTAAATTAATGATGATAGGAAATGGGAAAGTATTTTGATGGACTTCATCACTGGTTTACCACGAGTGCAGGGAAGGGATTGCATCTATGTGGTGGTGGACCGCTTGACGAAGTTTGCTCACTTCTTTGCTATTCCGTCCACTTACACAGCAACACAGGTGGCAGATCTTTTCTTTAGAGAGATATTCAGGTTACATGGGCTGCCCAGATTCATTGTCAGCGATCAGGATAATAAGTTTATGAGTGTTTTTTGGCAAGAGTTGTTTAGGTTGTGTGGTACAGATCTTACACCTAGCACTAGTTATCATTCGCAAACATATGGGCAAACAAAGATTGTGAATAAATGGGGGGAAGGATATTTGAGGAACTATGTAACTACACAACAAAAGGCTTGGATCATATGGTTGCATATGGGAGAGTATTGTTATAACATCACTTATCATATGTCCATCAAGATGACTCCTTTCATGGCACTCTATGGCTATGAAGCACCTAGCTTCATGGATTTAGTTTTGGGGGACAGTACAGTGCCCAAAGCCAAAAACTTATTGCAGGATAGTCAGGACATCCTGAAAGTGCTCAAAGAGAATATACGACAGGCCCAGAAACAACAGAAATTGTATGCTGATAAGCACCGAATAGAGCGTAGCTTTGAGGTAGGGGATATGGTTTACTTGAGGCTACAACCATATAGACAGTCATCGCTCAAGAAGAGCGGAGCTGAAAAGTTGAAACCTAGATTTTATGGTCCCTACAGGGTGATTCACAAAGTGGGCAAAGTCGCCTATGAGCTTGAGCTTCCAGAGGGCAATCGAGTGCACAATGTGTTTCATGTGTCTAGGCTTAAGAAAGCCATTGGTCAGAGTGTAGTGCCTTCTGCCGATCTACCCCCTTTGGATGAGGAGAGGAAGCTTGTGTTAGTACCCGAGGCTATTCTGGACACCAGAGAGAGGAAGCTTAGAAACAGGATAGTGAAGGAGTATTTGGTCAGATGGAAAGACCTGCCAGAGGAAGATTCTACATGGGAGAGTGAGCAGGTTATTCAGCAGGTTGGACTGAGATTGCTTGAGGACAAGCAATTTCAAGGGGGGCGGACAGTAATGTCCCCATTTTAGCAGTTGACCAAGTGTGTGCACATTAGCCTTGTTCTACATGGTCTCGAGGGCTAACGAAGGGTTTAATGAGATCCGGCAGTGTTTTGGCCTAGTCATTTCCTGTTTGGGCCGAAACGAAGTTGATTTACTCAGTTTCAGGCATACTTCCTATTTTTAGTAAGTCGGCAGGACACAGTGCACATCAATTTTGGTGATTGGATTCGATACTCCTCGGTGAGAGCTTTCCGATGAGCTATCACTCGCATTATTTGGAGTCCGATTGCTAATACATTTTAATGCCTGAAGTTTTATTAAAGTAACGTCTAATTTAATTGTAAAATATTAAAGTGTTACTTTAATATTTATTTTATGGTGATGTGTACCCAAGGGAGACATAAGGGGTATTTTAATATATGTTTTATATATTACACATCTTTTATCCCACATTGCCTATATGAGTTGAGCGGACCTTTGGAAATAGAATAAAAGGAAGCATTTGTGGCTTCATTAGGTAGGTTGAATATGAGAAAAAATTGGTGTGTGAGTTGCAGCTCCGTTCTTGGCATTTGAGGACGTTTATCCTCTCTTGTAACATTCTAGACGTCATTCCCTTGGGGTTTGGCCTTTGGAATTCTTTGTTATTGGCTTCATTATTAGGCAGTTTAGTTGCATTTCCGGCTACAGGCAGATTTGGTATTTTGCTCATATCTTCTTCACTACTTGTCCGACGCTTATGCCGCTTTGAGGGAATGGTATTATGAAGGTAGTGGACTGATTGAAGGACAAAGTATTGTAGCAGCAAGTTCGAAAGCATGGGCTGGAGTATTATGTCAATACTGCTGAAGTAATTAGTGAGTAGATAAATCTGCCATGTATTTGGTTTTATGAATTTTGAAAATAACATTTTATTAGCAACAGTTCATTTCCACTTTGCATATTATTGTAGTTTCTTTCTTGTTTATGTTGTATGATACCAATTCCATGCACGAAACACAACAAACAAATAAACGTTTGATTTTCAGAGTTATAAGGGGTTTAAAACATTTAACGGAGAAATAAGAAGTTGAATGCAAACTGTTTGACATAATTCCTTTCAGCAATTTGGTTTAGTTTTTTTGGGACATCCAGGGGTGCCCATTACAGTGGAATCAGAGCTTGCTTGCAAAGTGTTTGACAAAATGTCAAACAACTGAAGTATAAAGATTTTTGGTGTTTGAAGAAGTTATAACCTGTTGGGGTTATTACAGTGGTATCAGAGCTATAAGTCCTGCCATCCTGTGGAGGTCTTATAGGGAATTTGGAACAGCCGGATAGAGGGAAAAAGTGTTTGACGAAATGTCAAAACACTAAAATCAAAAATAAGTAAAAAAACACAGGCTAAGCATTTATGTTTGAGCATGCGACAGGGGTCTTATAATTTCCGCGATACCAGAGCAAGACAAAATAGGATTTCAGACTTGCAAAGCAAACAGTCTAGTACATCCGTGCAGGTGGACATTGAATCCAACCATACAGACACAAAGGAGATATTCTTTAATCAGGACAATAATATGGGTGATCGAGATGACAGGAATACAGGATTAGGGGAAGGCGGAAATGCTGGTCTAGATCACGGGGAGGTACTGTTCAGATAGTTATTGGATACATTAGAGCAGGGGCAGCGTATGCAGCAGGAGCAGAATAAGCAAATGGACATGATGTTGCAGCTCATGGCTAGATAGATGGGTGTCAATATTAATCCAGGTGATGCCAAGAACAGAAACAATAACAACGAGGGAAACAATAACCATGGATGCCAAGGCAACAATAATGGTCCTGAGAATAACATTAATGGTAATAATGGACACGGCAACAATGGGAATGAGGCTGATAACTTTAGACACGTTGCACGCCCAGCATGGACTGCGAGCTCGAGACCTCTTCTACCCACTTTCCCACCCAGAGATCCGGTTCAACTAGTAAACGAACTGCAGATTACCGAGTTACAGGATCAGTTTAGGAGGGACTGGGAGGCTAGTGGACTGGAGTTTCAGGCGGATATTTCCCTTAGAGATTATATGGACTTGAGGATGAGACACATGCCTAAAGCAGGAGGGAGGAATCAAAACTTTGAGCTGAGGAAGAAAGTTGGAAAACTTTCTTTACCTTATTATGATGCTTCAGGGAAGATGACTGCACGAGCTTGGGTGCAGAAGGTAGATACATACTTGCAGCTAAATCCTATGCCTGAGGAGGAGGCTATCAAGTATGCGGCTATGCACTTGGATGGCGTTGCACATGAATGGTGGCATCATGGCATGGTGACTTTGGGGCATAATCAAATTACATCCTATGAGGAATTCATCGAAACATTGATTGAGAGATTTGACACTAAGGATCTCGAGTTACATTTCAAGGAGCTAGCACAGTTCAAAAAGTCAGGTTCTGTGGATGCTTACATTGTCGAGTTTCAGCGCTTGTCTGTACTTGTTACTGATATCTCTCCTAGGAGATTGGTGGTGTTATTTTGTGATGGTCTTGCTGATCATTACGAGGTTGGGTGAAGGGACATGATCCACCCACCTTAGCTGAAGCAACTAAAAAGGCACGAGATTTAGCCCCTTCAGTATACAAAGGAAAAAACCATTCAACAGATTCTTCCTACCGCAAGGACAAAGACAGAAAACTGTTTCAGAAAGAGTGTAGCAAACCCAAAGTAGGATCAAAGGGACTAGACAATGAAACCTTGAATGAACTTCGAAAAAATAAGTTGTGCTTCCATTGTAGAGAGCCTTGGGACTTATCTCATAAATGTTCTCTCAAGGCTAAGGCAAATCAAATGGAGTATTTTTCAGCAGAAGAGTCAGAGTCAGAAGGGGAGGATCAGCACTCCGATTCAGATGAGGGTAACACTATAGAGGAGAGCAACATTCCTAAGGATGATAGATCGTTGGCACGCTTGACAGGGGCCGAAAAGGCAATCACATTTAAGGTCAGGGGTACTATCCAGGGGCAGAAAGTGATATCTCTTATTGACACTAGGGCTACACATAACTTCATAGATGCACAGTTGGTAGCCAGGAGAGGGTTACAAACAAAGGAGCATGATGGGTTTAGAGTCATGGTGGCTAACGGTGATAAGTTATTATGCACTCAGAAGATATCTAATCTTCGCATCAGGTTTGGAGATGGCTACGAGTTGGAGGATGAGTTCTATGTTGTGGACATGGGAGATTATGATGTCATCCTCGGCATGACATGGATGGCTTCACTAGTTGAGTTCACACTCAATCAAGCGAAATTGGAGATGAGATTCCAACATGAGGGCAGAACTGTGGTACTTAGAGGACTTTCAGATGGAGGTTGCAGAGTAGTGTCCTTGAGGAGAATGCAGAGATTTTTTCATCATGATGACATAGAGTGGGCGACAGAGTGCTACATTATGCCAACTTCACCAGAGCCACAAGAAAAGAGTCATCCGCCAGATATCCAGAAGATACTTGATAGACACGCTAAAGTATTTAGCAATATTCCTCATGGGGTTCCTCCTGACAGAGGGATGGAACATGTTATTGAGCTCGAGGAGGGAGCCAAACCAGTTATGATTACTCCCTATCGTCATCCTAAGAAACACAAGGATGAGATAGAGAAGGCGATTAAGGATTTGTTGGAGATGGGGCATATTAGGCCCAGTAAGAGCCCCTTTGCTTCAGCAGTAGTATTGGTAAAGAAGAAGGATGGGACGATGTGCATGTGCATCGATTACAGGGCACTGAATAAGAAAACAATTAAAAACAGGTATCCCATTCCTAGGATTGATGAGCTGATTGATGAGTTGCATGGGGCATGCTTCTTCACCAAAATTGATTTGCGATCCGGATACCATCAGATCAGGATGAGAGCAAAGGACATTGAGAAAACAGCCTTCCGATGTCACTATGGCCACTTTGAGTTCATGGTTATGCCATTTGGTCTAACCAATGCACCTGCTACATTTCAAAGTTGTATGAACCAAGTATTCACGAAGCAGCTGAGGAGATTTGTCTTGATCTTCTTTGATGACATCTTGGTCTTCAATAAGACCTAGGAGGAGCACTTACATCATCTGGAGGAGGTGTTATCTATTATGGAGAGAGAGTCATTGTATGCCAAGGAATCTAAATGTGAGTTTGGCATGACTGAGCTCCTTTACCTTGGGCATATCATTAGTGCAGATGGTGTTTGGGTTGATCCCGAAAAGATTAGAGCTATTGTAGAGTGGCCTACTCCCACAAACCTTACACAACTTAAGGGATTCTTTGGTTTGTGTGGTTTTTATAGGAGGTTTGTTAAGGGATTCTCACAGATTGCTACACCCTTGACAGATCTTACCAGGAAAGGAGCCTTCGTGTGGACAGGGGCAGCACAGAGGTGTTTTGAGCATTTCAAGCAGGTAATGTCTTCATGTCCAGTTCTAGCTCTACCAGATTTCACGAAGCCTTTTGAGCTTCATTGTGATGCATCAGGTGATGGGATTGGAGCAATATTGATGCAGGAGAAGCATCCCATTGCATTCAAGAGTAGGAAGCTCCGGGGAGTTGAGAAAAGTTATTCTGTCTATGACCGGGAGATGTTGGACATAATGCATGCATTGGCCAAATTTCGATCATATTTGGTAGGTGGACGTTTTGTGATCAAGACTGATCACAACAGTATTAAATACTTCATGAGCCAGTGTGATCTTTATGACCGACAACAAAAATGGGTGACTAAATTGCAGGCTTGTGACTTTGACATAGAGTTTGTCAAAGGTAAGAAAAATGTGGTGGCTGATGCCTTATCTCGGAGACCTCACTTATGTGCTCTGGCAAAGATTTCAGGAGATTGGAGAGATCGGATTATAGCAGAATATGTCGGAGATGCTTGGGCTTCTAGATTGATTTCAGGTACCATACAGGATGATCGCTATGAGGTGATAGATGGATTGATCAGAGTTCAGGACAGGGTTTATTTGATTCCGTCATCACATTTGAGAGAGGCGATACTGAAGACATTTCATGATGCACCCACAGCTGGACATCCGGGGGTCTTCAAGACCTACAAGCAGATCCAAGAGCGGTTTTCATGGAAAGGGCTCAAGAATGATGTTCAGAGGTATTTCAGGGAGTGTGTGGTTTGTCAACAGAATAAGGGAGAGCACACATTTCCTGCAGGTTTATTATAGCCCTTGCCCATTCCTGATAGGAAATGGGAAAGTATTTCGATGGACTTCATCACTGGTTTACCACGAGGGAAGGGATTGCATCTATGTGGTGGTGGACTGCTTGACGAAGTTTGCTCACTTCTTTGCTATTTCGTCCACTTACACAGCAGCACAGGTGGTAGATCTTTTCTTTAGAGAGATTCAGGTTACATGGGCTGCCCAGATTCATTGTCAGTGACTGGGATAGTAAGTTTATGAGTGTTTTTTGGCAAGAGTTGTTTAGGTTGTGTGGTACAGATCTTACACCTAGCACTAGTTATCATCCGCAAACAGATGGGCAAACAGAGATTGTGAATAAATGGGCGGAAGGATATTTGAGGAACTATGTAACTACACAACAAAAGGCTTGGATCAGATAGTTGCATATGGGAGAGTATTGTTATAACACCACTTATCATATGTCCATCAAGAAGACTCCTTTCATGGCACTCTATGGTTATGAAGCACCTAGCTTCATGGATTTAGTTTTGGGGGACAATAGAGTGCCCAAAGCTAAAAACTTATTGCAGGATAGTTAGGACATCCTGAAAGTGCTCAAAGAGAATATACAACAAGCCCAGAATCAACAGAAATTGTATGCTGATCAACACCGAATAGAGTGTAGCTTCAAGGTAGGAGATATGGTTTACTTGAGGCTACAACGATATAGACAATCATCACTCAAGAAGAGCAGAGCTGAAAAGTTGAAACCCAGATTTTATGGTCTCTACAGGGTGATTCGCAAAGTGGGCAAAGTCGCTTATGAGCTTGAGCTTCTAGAGGGCAATCAATTGCACAATGTGTTTCATGTGTCTAGGCTTAAGAAAGCCATTGGTCAGAGTGTAGTGCCTTCTGCCGATCTACCCCCTTTGGATGAGGAGGGGAAGCTTGTGTTAGTACCCGAGGCTATTCTGGACACCAGAGAGAGGAAGCTTAGAAACAGGATAGTGAAGGAGTATTTGGTCAGATGGAAAGACCTGCCGGAGGAAGATTCTACATGGGAGAGTGAGCAGGTTATTCAGCAGGCTGGACTGAGATTGCTTGAGGACAAGCAATTTCAAGGGGGGCGGATTGTAATGTCCCCATTTTAGCAGTTGACCAAGTGTGTGTGCGTTAGCCTTGTTCTACATGGTCCTGAGGGCTAACGAAGGGTTTAATGGGATCCTGGAGTGTTTTGGCCTAGTCATTTCCAGTTTTGGGCCAAAACGAAGTTGATTTACTCAGTTTCAGGTATACTTACTATTTTTAGTAAGTCAACAGGACATAGTGCATGTCAATTTTGGTGATTGGATTCGATACTCCTCGGTGAGAGCTTTCCGATGAGCTATCACTCGCATTATTCGGAGTCCGATTGCTAATACATTTTAATGCCTAAAGTTTTATTAAAGTAACGTTTAATTTAATTGTAAAATATTAAAGTGTTACTTTAATATTTATTTTATGGTGATGTGTACCCAAGGGAGACATAAGGGGTATTTTAATATATGTTTTATATATTACACATCTTTTATCCCACATTGCCCATATGAGTTGAGCGGATCCTTGGAAATAGAATAAAAGGAAGCATTTGTGGCTTCATTAGGCAGGTTGAATATGAGAAGAAATTGGTTGCATTGCCAAAAGAAGGGAGTGTGATTCACACATCCAAGCTCTTATCAAAATCAAGTCATAATCATCCGATACAATAATCTCATGCTAAACAATGAGACTCTCACCCCTATTTATCCTATTCCTTCACCCTTCTAGAAAGAACTAAAACATTAATTAATTGCAAGTGCTAGAAGCTTCCCCCTTCCAATAATTAATGCACTCTCTAGAAACTCCTCTCTTGCAATAATTAATTGTGCTTCTAGAGGCTTCCACCTTTCCAATAATTAATACACACTCTAGACGCATCTCCTTTGTAATACAATAATTAATTAAATTAATTAAATATAAAGCCACCTTTTAATTTTAATTTATTTAATGACTTTATAAGAAATTAATTTTATTTTTTCTTATCCTCCACTTAGACTTTGAAGAACGTGAAGGCCAAAAGATGGGATCATTACAGACCCTAAACTAGATTTGAATCACGTTCAAATTGAACCAATACCTAGGACTTTCCCTGCACAAACTGGTAAAGTAGTTTAGCTCTAGAAAATGTAGAGTTCAATATAGTGTGTGAAATCAATTGCAAGCTTGTGATTGTTTCAACCAAACAAATTGACTTTCTAAGTTGTTACTTTTGCATTGAATATGAGATTATTATTGATTTTGAGATCATGATTTGACAATTTCAAGTTGTGGCAACGATTGTTTAAGTCAATAATTGAACAAATTATTGATGTATTTGATAATGTAAAAAATTTCATGACATAATTTAATAATGCGGGTCTTTTGGCAATACTTGATGATTAATACAATAGGTTGAATCCTCTCAAAATTCATTGAGAGCTTCCTTTTTATGAATTTTTAAAAAAAAAGAATTTTAACTTTACATGTGTTAGGACACTTGATTGCAACTATTACACAATTAAGGAGTTAAGGATGACACTTTTTACAAGCTTATTGGAACACTTATATAAAAACCTTATGTTAATATAATCAAGGTCCTAGAATACTGGAGGAGATGGGCATGAATCAGTAATCACCAACTTTGACCAATCTTCAAACTTAAACTTCAACCTTATCAAACTAATTAACCAATGATGATCTTATCATTAAATCGTTCATTTATCCGTGTATGTTAACCTGTGAAACTTAATCATAAAGCAACACATAAAAACCATCTACACAATAACACAAAGATTTTTATCGTGGAAACCCTTGGTCAGAGGAAAAAACCATAGTGGAAATTAATTCCCACATTTTGCACTCTTTTGAAATGTGCTTAGCTAAGAGCTTAGCCTTGTGAGGAGCTTATATAATGTTCGGTTAAGAACAAACCATGTTAGGAGTCACTGGATTAAGAGATTTGCCTCTAGCCGTGTTAGGAGCTTAGCCCTATTAGGAATAACCTCATTGGAGGATTTCTAACTCAAATTAACAAGACACCTTGTTAAAGGAATTAACTTCAAATCTTGCTAAAGATCCTACTTGTCCTATTAAGAGTTACTTTGCTAGAGGATTTAGACTTGTCAACTTGTTAGGATTAACCAAGTGAAATGATCTGAGAATAGCACTTCACATTTGCTTGTACAAATCCTTTTCAACTCACTATCCACTTCCTCTTGTAGACATTTAATTATCAGAGTGATTATACACCTCTTGTTGATCACTTCTCTTTACATTGATAACTCCTCTTCCGCTCACCTACACACACAATGGTTGTTTTTCATACACGTACACTTGCATCATTAGACAAACCTAACCCTAAACATGTTATGATGAAAGGTGCTCCCCTTAATACCATAAACACATTGTTAAGAATCTAACTTGGATAATCCATAGGTCTATCAGTGCAGATCGTACCTAATTCTTCACATAATATATTCTCAATGAATGGCATTTAAAATGATTTATATGTGCCCTATAGGTTTCGACGATCTGAAAGGAAATAATTTAGTTTGGCTATAACTAATCCTAGTTTAACTTAACTAATGTTTGCCTTATAGTCGCTAGTTTAGGGATGACTAATCATTAGTGTTTGCCAAGGGTTATGTCCCTTAAGGGACATACCCTCCAAAGAGAGTATATAGGCGGGTTATGATTGCAGTTTGGAGACACACAACAAACATATAGTCTGATCTCCAAGCAGTCGTATTCCCACGAGTTTACAACAGTGTATTAAATCACTCAAGTTTATAAATTGAATCCTGTATCAACAGTTGTCTCATATATAGATCCGACTAAAGGATCTGTTCATTCGAATTATAACAAGGATCATCCTAAGCATACCTAGGTTCTGATCTTAAAGTTTGATTTAAATCTGCAAAACTGTACATGGTATCAGAGCCCTATTATTAGATCTAGGGCTCTGCAGATTTTCAGTAATCAGACCTGTTTATATTCAGTAGTTGTCTTCTATTTCTAGTGGCATATACAATCAGGCCTGAGGATAGATTCGATGGGAAGGAACACTTTGAAGCATGGAAATTCAGAATCTTGATGATTCTTGAAGAAAATAATGTTAGACAGTTTGTTGATGGAGCATCCAAACAGCCCCCTATTGAACTTCACAAATCCATATGGACCAATGGAAACAGGAAAGCCATTCAAATCATCTTGGATGGAGTTAAGAATGACATCGTACCTATGCTTACAAAACACCAAACTGCCTACGATATGATGAATGCATTATGAAATGCATTTGAAGTAAATAATGCAACGAGGGTCCTTGCAATAAAGAGACAACTAAATCACATCCAGATAAAGAAAGGAGAATCAATAAACTCTTATTTCCTAAGAGTTGTTGGCATTAGAGACCAAACTAACGCTCATGGCCTTAGATGGATTGCCAGAATCATGGGAAACATTGGCACAAGGAATAAGTGCTAGAGATTAGCTTCCAGATTTTAACAGACTTAAGAATGATTGTCTTCAGGAAGATTCAAGAAAACTAAAGAAAGGAGGAAAACCTAAAGTGGAAGATGAAGAACTTCACGTTCTTAATGCCAACTCTTATAAAGGCAAGAAAAAGCATTTCAAGAAAAATAAAGCATTTTATGATTATATGATGGACTTATTGGATTCTAGATACTATGATTCGATAGTACGTATGTTTGCTTCATTCTTGCTTTGAGATGTTTTATGATGTAGTGAGTGATGTAAATAGATTATTTTGATGTAATTAAATGAATAGTTAATTACATAATTTAATGCAATTATCGCTTCAACTATATTATTTTATGCAATTGCATTTGATCATGTTGTTAGTGTGCAGGATTTATATCCCCAGCAGTGGCACATGGAGTCAGTGATTTGGTTATTTTTACCTAGCAAATGTCGTCCTTGTATGGGCGACATATCTTGTTTAATTGTTAATTAAACCCTCTGGTGATTAATAAATCTGGACTCATTTGCATTTGTGATGAGACCCGTATTATGTATGTGCATTTAGATATCTACATTTGGTCACGAAAATTATTAAGGAAAATTGTGATTGAATGTTTAAGGGTATTTTGGGTTTTGATTTTATTATTTTAATTGCTGGCAACTTTGTCGTAGTTGAATTCCATTTAATTGGAATTACCTGATTTTGTCTAGGCTAAAGAGGGATTTAATTTTGTGATTCTGTTATTTCCCTACATTAATATTTCTTTTTTACATTGAATATATATCCCAGAAAGGGGATTATTCCTCACTTCTTAGTTCTCGAACTAGAAATTTGAGAGCAAAATCCCAAATCCTCTTCAAGAGGAATTGTTGTTTTATTCGTGGCAAGAGCTACAAGTGTGGGATTGTCGTGAGGTTGATCTTGTTGGATCCAGCTCAGGGAGACCTTGGTTTGTCGTGATTTTTGGCGGCTTTTGCGGAGCGATTATTTTTTCGCAAGTGTTTCTAATTTTGCCTTTTTGGCTATCATTTAAGGCTCTCGTGTTTTCTTGTTTTGACTATGTTTCTGAGTCAGTTTCTGGTAGTGTTATGTTAGGAGGCGAAGAACTATGGTTCCCCTTTGTTTCTGTATGTTGGCTCTACCTAGTTGGGCGGGTATGAACATTTATGGTTTTTTGGTGTGGGGGTTTTTGATTGTTATGTTGGTCATTTTTACATATGGACTTTGAACCCAAATTTTATTAGATATCTGGTGTTTTTATGCCCACTTGTGAAAAGGGTTTTAATTTTGTTGATTTTAGTTAACATTGGTTTTTGGGCATTTTTTGCTTCGCCTCAATTTGTGTGCCACCCTATTTTCTTGGGTGTTTCTTGGCAGTGATGTTGGTCATGGACCCAGATTATCCATGAGTAATTTGATCCAACCATAAATGTTTTGGTTTGCATTGCGATTCATGTTGAATCAGTACTCTTGACTATGTGCTCGGTTGAGTAATTGTTTACTTAGTATGTTATTTGTTTCTCATCTAGCCCTTGTTGTTTATGATCATCGTATAGTTGGTGTGCCCACACACGAGCACATGAACATGCATTTCTCAAGTTCTTGCAAGACCTGAACTCCCAGTTTCTTTCGGTTGAGTTATGTTCATTGGGGTTGGGTTGGGAAACTACATTGCCTACAGGCACTCATCATGTGGATAGCATGGGTGTGTAGGGTAGACAAGTGGAGGGCTTCTCTCGTATACCCCGGCTATCCTGACAAGTTATATGTGAGGAAGTTTCTAATAAGTGATAACTAAATGAATTCATGGGTAACTAACTAAGATAAGAAAATATTGCATACCTGTATGGCTATTTGTAAGGTATGTGCTTGTTCGATTATCTGAGGGCCAACTATCTACACAGTTCATCTGGGGACACAACACGATGGCCTCCTAAGGGAGTCCTGAGGGAGAGGTTTCATATGATGTTTAGTTTGGGAGTCCCAAGTGATCTACTCTCCACTAGAGTCCCTACATAGTAGACCCATAGAGTGTCTAACCATGACCTATTGTATTGTATTGTCTCATGATCTTGGTTTCAGTCCTCTATACTATTTGGCATGAGTGTTAGCCATGGATGATTGTTTTGTGTGTGTTTGAGGTCAGATCACTATCTCCATCAGCACAGCAGGAGTGGGCCTATGGGTTTCACATGGTTGTGAGGCGTAGCTACCTATACCATTGCTGGGGACAGACGTATAGAGTTGGCCTTCCTCCATGTTCAGTTTCAGAACTGGATGCTCACATGGTCATCTGTATCTATCAGAGTTTGTTTCCATGTGGCTTTTGTTATTTCAATTTATTGAGATAGTTGATTTATGCGCATGTAAGTTCACTACAATGTTGTTTTCCACATGATTACATTAGATGCAATGGATTAGATGTTAGAATTACTTGATCTCCTTATGCTTTCGAGTGTTTACTCCTCAACTATTGTGGTTCCAGTACTCCTCAGTGTGGAGGATCTGACTCTTTCCCCCTTCTAGTTGTCCGTCAGATTGTTTCTTTGCAAACTTAGGCGACATAAGTTCAACATTGGGCGATACTAGAAAAGTATCACACATCTATAGAAAGAAATATCGTGCAATATTGGAAAGTATCGCACAGTAGTAATAAGTTCTATTGTGTGACACTAGTAAAGTATCACACAGTAATAGTAAAGTATATTGTGTGATACTGAAAGGTATTGCACTGTAGTTGTAAGAAGTATCATGCGATATTGGAAAAGTATCGCCTGTTTGTATTGTACAGTATCGTATGATTCTAGAAAAGTATCGCCTAATTTCTATGCAAAAACTACTTTGGCAAACATTAGGTATTTCTAGACTTGTCGGTTGAGGTTCGAAGGGTGCTTTGGATACCATATTGGGTTGCCCCCCTTCCCTAGTCTTGACAGCTCAGAGATTATGGGTTTCTTGTTTGTTTAACTTTCATAGTTGGTTATTGAATGTGTTAATAAGTAGTGATGCTTCGAGATCATTGGTTGCTTGGATTGCTTGGTTAAGTCTTATGTTGCGATGTTTTGAACAATTGCATGTTGATATTGTTTCCTTAAAAAAAATATGTATTGGCTTTTATTTATCCTTGTTCCAAGGATCTCCAGGTGGGGCATTACATGTGTTGTCTTGTTTGGAAAACTTGCTCATGGAATCAAATCCATTTGGTGATTGATCTTCCTCACTAGGGGTAATCCATTAGGTACATTATCTGACATAATTTCGGGAAACTCTACCAACAAATCTGCAAATACCTCATCTACTTCTTAACCATCTTTTGGGATTACAACAAAGCATATGCTCATGCTTCATACCTTGGAGAAACTCATTTCTATCAACAAAACATATTTTGGCAGCACTACATACCATTTATTCTTTCTCATTCAAAGGTTACAACTTATGTTTTACTCCATCATTTGTTAGAGTGTAGGTATATGCTCGCCCATTACAACATGTATGTCAAACTACCATGCCTACCCAACTACATATGGCATATGTCCATAGGTATGACATCACAAAGCACCTTTTGTTGGTAGCTTCCAATCTTGAGCTTCACTAGACGCTACTCATTGACCATGACTTTGTGGTCATCCTGCACCTAGGCAATACAATACAGATGTGGGTGTTTCTGCATCTTGAGATTTAACTTGGTGACCATCTTTTTTGATACCAAATTGTTATTACTTCCACCACCAATGATCACATTGCAACACTTATCTTCACATTTGCACCTAGTGTGAAACAAACTCCTCATTTGATCAGGTTCATTTTCTCCACTTAGGAAGACTCTCTTATTAACTAGGACTTCTACTCTTTCAATATCTTCAAAATGAAATGATTTGGCATCTTCATCAACATGCATGACTCTGGCCTGGCCTTCGGTTCTCTGATCTGTTCTTTCTTGGCCCTGGGAACATTCAAATTCTCTATGCCCTTCTTCTCCTAGCGAACATTTTCCACGGAAACCTCCTCTTTCAAATCCTTGTCCTTCGCCTCTTCCTCTCTGATTTCTACTATTTTGATCATGGAAATGATTGGAATTATTTCGTCTCTAGTTCTGACTGTTATTGTTGACCACATCCTTGTTCTTCTGATCATCATTTCAGCCTCCATAAGACTGTCAGTCAAATCTTCCACTGCAACCTCTTCCACTATTCTTGGTATCATACTTTTTCCGTAGCTTCTCCTCAACTCTTAGGAAAAACTGGTACACCTCCTGAATACTGGTCATTCAAACCAAACTCGGCTCCTCCTGGATGCTTGGCCTTAACCCATTAAGACAAATGGGCAACTTTCTTCTTATCAGCTTTCGCATGGCCAATTCTAATGAGAACTCGGTAGAACTCTTCAATATGCGCTTGAACAAATCTTCTCAATTGCTTCAACCCTTGCATTTTCTTCAACAAATGAAGCTCATAATCCATGAGAATGAATTGTTGCTTCATTTTAGTTATCATTCGATCCCATCTAGTGATTTTGTCCTTCCCTCTTCTATTTCATTTCAAATGGATCTCCTACCACCAAATCTTTGCATGACCCTTCAATTTGGCCTTCGCAAACTTGACCCTATCTGGATTTCAATATCTTCATATTCAAAGTACTCTTCCAATTCATTGATCCAATCAATCAATTTCTCTAAGTTAAGATTTCCCAAAAATGTGGGAACATCAAACTTAACTCTTTTTCCAATCTTGGAAATAGCATTAAAAAGCTTTTCCTCCTCTGGTTTAAGAACTTCATCTACTACAGCTTGATCAACATTTCCATCTTCTCTTTCATCCTCACTTTCATCATCTCCTATGGCAAGATTCATTCATTTGTGCATTTGTTCTTGCAATGCTTTCATTTGCCTTTAGATGGCTCTAAAACTCTCAGGTGTAACAACTATGACTCTCCCACCACGCTCTCTTTGTGGAGGCATCTTTGCACTTCTGCTGAAACCCTAGTGCAAATTGCCTCACAGTTGGCGATTTGTTTACACATGCAAGAACTCCTACTCTAATGCCACTTGATGAAGGGTGCTCCCCTTAATACCATAAACACATAACAGGAACAAAGAAATAACATCAATTTACGAGAACAAAATATGAGCTTCTTATTTTTGTTGCAAATGTGGAATTACAGAATTCAGAATTACAATTTGTTAACCCACATGGGCGCCTTCATTACAATAAGACGAAGCCATGAACTATCACCTAGAATTGTCTTAAACAATCTATGGGCATTTCTTAAATAGGCAATTTTATGTCGTCTGAGAAGATTATAGCTGCTCAAACTTAATACCTAGGGCCGACAGACTCACAACACATATAGAGTCGGCTAAATACACCTTTGACATTTATTTTGAAAGTTTTGGCTTGCCCAAATTCGGAAGGCCATAATTTTTAAACCATTGCTCTAATTTTCTATTATAACCCTATTTTGGAATCCTTAGCTTCTGACCTACAGGCTTGGATCTACGCAAGTGCCCATCCGTCAAGTTTTCGAGCCTCATCCGGGCACTTTGAGGCCTTCAAAACTCAGCCCAAAGTTTTTGTATCAAAAATTCACAATAACTTCACTAATACTTATGATATGACATTGAGCCTCAATTGGCAGGCTAATATGCCTGAGATAAACCTCCACCTTTGAAATTATGACATTTGGAGCTCGTATGACTGACTTATTGAGTACCAAGCCTCCATAGACAACAACTCTACATTAAGACAACCCTTGTTCAAATTGTATCACCTAATCTAGTAGTGTAATAAAGGAATACTAACTAATAAAGCATTCACAAAACTAAATAAGTTAACACTTATTATCACCAAAAGGAAGGCAAACCAAGAATGGTAAGCTCCCTGGGCATAACCTATGATAACGAAGCTATGTCCCTGATGGGATAAGGGATGTATGCTCACAATGTGCTCAAGCTTCCAATGGGTGGGGGTTTTTACCAAGTGTGTAGATGGGTGAAGGTTTCAACAATGGAGGTATGAATGGATTTCAGCATTATGATGGTATTTTGGTAGATTTTAGGTTCTCAAAATAGCATTATAAGTTTGCATAAAAGTGGATTTATATTTTGTGAGAGAGAAGGGCTTTATTTATAGGCCAAGGGGTAGAAAGATGGAGGGTCAAGATGCAAAGATGGAAGAATGGTGAGGGAGGGTTAAGATGCTTTGAAAGGGAAGCACATGGATTGTGCTTGTTTAGAGCCAATACGGGAGTGACACCTGTCACAAGGAGGATGACTGTGAGGGGATGGGATAAGGGTTGGTCAAAGGGAGTAATGAGGGAGGATGAGTGTGTAAGAGGGATGTAGGAGGAATTGATGGCATGTAAGAGCCATTAATGCTCTTGGATAGGGATGGAAGAGGATAAGAGAGACTTATTGACTTTGGTTTGGGTTAACAAGTCTTAACCCTTGCTTAAAGTTGTGCACATGTTTAGGAGGGGGATTAAACTTAGCTTAGAAGGGAGTTAGAGGGCAAGTGGCTTAGCTTTGATGGGATGGGTTAGTTAGATGGCTAAGTGAGGTTAGTATGGGTGAATGGGTTGGATTAGGGGTTAGGGATGTTTTAGGGGTTTGGCTAATTTATTAAATGATTTATTTAATAAAAGAGGGGGATGTGGGATTAAACTAAATAGATTTGAGGATTTATTTAATTTAATAGAGGAATAGGGATTTAATTGATAAATTGATTTTGGGTTATCATTTGATTTTATCAATTGAAGTACTATAGTTAATTAATTTAATTAATTAATTAGGGGATGATGATTAATTAAATAGTAAACATTAAATTAGTAATGCCCTAGGAGATGACTAAATAAGATTACCTATTTGTGTAATCAAATTTAGGTGTCTACACAAGCAACTGAAATGAAATATTGTTTGGTTGATGCAGGATTGCTCATACATCCAAGATGCTCCTACATCATGTTACACATGAAAATTCAACAACATTTGACTAAAATGTGGTATACAAGAGATTTCATCTCATTTTTTAATGTATAACTGATCATTCAAATTTATTTGCTTCCAAATCATTGCCACCATCATCAACTATCTTACAAACTTGAAAGATCTACTTGAAACAACCTACATATTATCAATTCATGATCAAACTTAACATTTAACTCATTCTTCTTTTTTCTTTCTAAAATTTGTTCAATCAATCCAAAACATACCTTCTTGTAAACCAAATCATTTGTAACTCTTAAATTAATTCACCAACATAATTGTTGTCATAAATGTTTGAGTTTCATCACTTGAAACAATACATTTGATAAACCAATAAAATTATTCACTGATAGTCATGAAGTGACAAACCCGATAAGATTGGTCATCTTCAATCATTCATAACTCACTCAAATCTTATGTCATACATGAAAGTGCAAACATAGGAACTAGAGACATATCTAAGTCTTGCATGCCAATCGTGCACACTAAATCATCATACAAATAAGCCACACACTTGATTTCAATTTGTCACTTACACATTAAGTTAAGTTCTTCCTAATAAATAGTTCAACATGCATTACCAAGTTGACATTAATGACAACACAATAATCTATTCAATCGTCACCAAACGTATTCTCCAAGACATCATACAACCTCCTAACAACTTATTGAAGACATTCGTATTATTTAACATTAGTTAAGCCAGCAATTTTGCCATTTTGCATTCATGGAAACATCAAACGATGCCAACAAAAATAGCTAGTAACTAATACAATATTCATTGAATGTTCCTTGACATGTTTAGATCTATGATTTTGCTTCTTGACATTTCTCCCCTTGGGAATATGATCTCCTTAATCATCAATTCTTCTCCCAAATTTGCGTGTTCTTTCTATCATGTCTTATCTTCTTCTCTGTATTCTAATACTAATCCTTTTGATCTTCAATTTCTTCTAATCATCTCCTGAGTTATTGTATCTTCTGATTTTCTCCTCCTTTAGTGATTCACTCATTTCTAAATCTACCTTCATACTATGAATTCCCAACAACTTTCTGACAAAACAATCAACTACTAAACCAACCAACTCGTTTATAACATCAACCCATAGAAAGATAGTCATTAAGTCATGTGGATTGATGCATCCATTGCATCTTAATCTTTGACCTACAAGGGAATGACCCCTATTATACCTCTCAAATACTCAAAAGAATATTTAGGTAATGGTTTATAGTAAATATGTTTGTTACTTGCTCCTTTGATATAACATAATTCATTCTCACTTCTATATTGTTTCCCTTAAATAACAATATCTAATGGCAATATGCTTTATTTTGGGATGTTGTATTGGATTCTTAGACATGTTTATAACACTTGTGTCATCACAGTAGATAGTAACTGATTTAGTGACCTCATTTATACCTTCCAAGAATTGCTTAATCTAAATAGCTTGTGAGAAATTATAGGATGTAGCAACATAATTTGCTTCACCTGTCAACTGAGATATACAATTTTGCTTGTTACTAATTCAAAACACTTATCTTATTCGAAGAAAGAATGCTCCACCACTTCTACTCTTTGTGTCATCTACATTTCCTACCCAATATGCATCAATAAATACTCTCAAAGGAAAAATCATCATTAGAGTAATCATCTCTTCAAGATGTTTGAATATCCTCTTTACTCCTAGAATATTTGCTTCGTTGTGGTTAGACTGAAATCTTGCAACTATTTCAACTGCATGAGGAATATTTGGTCTGCTATGAATTATATAATGCAACTTTCCAATCATCGATCTGTAAAGAGTTTCATTCACTAAACCCGAAGTATCTTCCTTAGACAATTTAAAACATGTGAACATAGGTGTACCAACTAGTTTTGAATCTTCATGCCAAAAGTTTTCAACACTGTCTTGACATACTGTGATATCCCCATTTTGGCATACAAATTAACTAATAAATAAGTATTATACATAAAGAGTATAATATTAATAATCGATAATTTATATAAAATATTATAATTATACTAAGATACAAATATAAATTGTTATATATATTATATAATTATAAATATTAATTATACATATAAATATATGTATGAATATTATTATATATTTATATATAATTAGATATTTATATGTCATAGATAATTAATACATATCTGTATGACAATAGTATATGATATTATATCTTTGTTATGTATTAAAATAATATTTAATTAAAATGATTCATATATAACATATAATCATATATAACTAGTATAATAATATATAATATAACTACCTTATTAATATTAATAAAAGACACGTCCCTATGAAATGTTGGATATATATAGGAATATCAAACATTGAAGAGGATCATGGAAAATATTATAAAACAGATACAAATAAGAGGAAAATTAGTAAATTTCTTGAAATGAGACATTACAAGACTCCTCTTTCACTAAGGGGGTCGAAGATCCAGAATCAGTAAAACAATTCAAGAGAATAAATGTGAATGTCTGCAAGTCACTTCAAACATTAAGATCACTGCATTGATTGATGATGGTAATTGAGGGGTGCAAACTGCGTTCTTCTATTTTCATTCAACAAAAGTCCCTTCATAATATATTCAAGTTGAACTTCACACACAAAGAACATATTGGCAAGCTCCCACCTCACGTGGAAGCTTACAACATGCAGGGTAAACACATGGCCGCATTAAGATTCTTCATAGAGTGTCCAAACAAGTTTGTAACTACAAGCACTTTAAACAATGACCCACGATCCACTATGATCACCTTGCTTGACATTTGTATTGTCATACTTATAATTGGTTGTGTTAGCTCATGTACATATCAAAGACATGTATCTACATTCTGGACAAACTCATTTGAATTCATAACTTTCAAATATAATCATCCAGTTTATCATTAGAAGCATTTATTCATTACAATAATGAACTCAATCTCTATACTCTGAGATAATAAAATTTTGTCTATTGACTGCTAGAACAATCTTCAAAGATTTTGCACTCATACAAGGCAAACAATGTGCCTTCCCAATCTGGACATGCATTACAAAGATCCTCGTTGTAACCATTGTACATATGTGCAGTTTGACAGTCTCCAACTTGATGACACCACATCACAATAGACATCATTGCAAGTGTAGTAACTAATCAGTGTTTAGTTTCAATTTTCTTTAGCACACTTATTGAAAACCAGCAAAATCAATGTAGATTTCAAATAATAATGTTGCCAATAGATGCGTAGAGATGATGGAGATTATGTTTCACATTGACCATTTGCAGTTGTCAAACACCAATAATGGTCTGCCTAAAATTTGAAAAGTATTTAAATACACGTTTTAAGAACTATCAATCAACCTTGGAATAGACAATTATTTCTATTATTTGTGAAATCTCATAGGCTGGAAAAGAACCTGCTCTGATACCACTTGTAATGTCTCATTTTAGGACATTTATTGATTTCCTCTTATTTGTATCCGTTTATAATATTTTCCATGATCTTCTTCAATGTTTGATATATATATATATATATATAGCATTTCATAGGGATGTGTCTTTCATTAATATTAACAAGGTAGTTATATTATATATTATAATATTAATTATATATGATTATATGTTATATATGAATCATTTTAATTAAATATTATTTTAATATATAACAATGATATTATATCATATACTATTGTCATACAGATATGTATTAATTATCTATGGCATATAAATATCTGATTATATATATATACATATATACATATATACATATACATATATACATATATATATATATATATATATATATATATATATATATATATATATATATATTTGTATCTTAGTATAATTATATAATATATAACAATTTTTATTTGTATCTTAGTATAATTATAATATTTTATAAAAATTATCGATTATTAATATTATACTCTTTATTTATAATACTTATTTATTAGTTAATTTGTATGCCGAAATGGGGATATCACACATACTTTGACAAACAAATAAAAATTACATCTCCCATTTGCTTTACTTGTAGTTTAATGAAGAATTTTATCTCGCCAATCACACATATCAAACTCTTTATTTATTTCTTCAACAAAATCCGTACTCAAGTTATCATCACCTCCAAAGATAAGATCATCCATAAAGACTTCAACAATTAGCAGTCTCTCACCTTTCAATTTCAAATACACATTGTTGACCTCACTTGTTCTCTTGAAACCAATCTTCACTAAGTATAATTGTAACCTTTCAAACCATGCTTTCGGAGCTTGCTTCAAACCATATAAAGCTTTTTTTAGCTTGGAAACCATATTTTGATCCTTTGGTAAAGTGAACCCATCAGGTTTCTCTATGTAGATTTCTTCAAAACTCCATTCAAAAAAGATGATTTCATCTTATATGCTTTGAATTTCTTGTGACTAACATAAGCAACATCCTTACTCACTCTAGCTACTAGTGCAAAAGTTCCACCATAGTCCAAGCTATCTTATTGAACATAACCTTTGCACACCAAACTTGGTTTGTTCCTGACAACTTTGTCATCCTCATTTAATTATTTCCTGAAGATTTTGTTTGTACCAATTACATTCTTGTTCTTTGGTCTCAACACCAAAGTCCAAGTATCATCCCTACTAAAAACAACAATAGCATAGGAAATTCCTAGGTGAGCCTGCGCGTGAGCTCTTCCCTGCGCGTGAGCCTTTCCTTGCACATGAGCGAATATACAATAAACATCACAAAAGGAAAAACAACAATAGCAAAGGAAATTCCTAGGTAAGCCTGCGCGTGAACCTTCCTGGGCCTTCTCGTGAGCTCGAGCCCTAGCTCTGTTCCTGTTCCTTTGTCCTGAGCATGTCATATTGGCCTTTGCATATTTCCCTAAGCATGAGCCTGCGTGTGAGCTTTTCCCTGCACGTGTGCCTGTGCGTGAGCCTTTCTTGTGAGCCTGCGCGTGAGCCTTCCTAGGCCTCCTCATGAGCCCGAGCCCTAGCCTTGTTCCTGACATATGTTGTGGGCTATGTCAGGGCTTGTTCGTGAGCTGTGTGCGGTAGTGCCAATGTCGTGTGCTGCAGGGCCATTCTTTTCCATTCTTGCAAGTGTCGCACCATTCATTGCAGAGTACCGGATGCAAGAGTCATTTGCCCCACACAGACCTACACGTTTCCATTGCACCAGATCACTTTGTACAGGAGAATTGCAGGGTTTTATTCTTGGAGTAGTGGAAGTTGCAAGTCAAGTTGCTAGTGTAGCATTGGAATTTCGCTTGGTTTTATTGCTTGATTTTTGTGGCATTTTAGTTCATTACAAAGAACCCACAACACCCACTAGATTCTTGAAACCAATTGTTCAACTATTATTACAAGTTGCAGTTGAACTGTTTGCCTGAATGTCTCAGCAACGTATGGCACTGGTTAGCATGACAATTGTTTGTCATAATGCCTGAAATTAACCCTTGCTATTGGATCTTATCATGATTGCACGAGAAGTGTTTGACAGATTATCGAATCTTTATCTGTATTGATTTAAACACAGAATGGCAAGCCTCAGTTTGTCCACTTTGAACTCCCAATCTGACCCAATCACTGTCCAACAGCTACTTGACCGCATGAAGAAAATAGAGAGTGAAAATGTAGCTCTAAAGGACATTGTTGTTGACGCATCTTTGCTCTCTCTTAAGCTTTGTGATAGGGTGGTCAAGTTAGAAGCCAACAACATCATATTGAGGGATCAGATTGGGAACCTGACGACAGAACTCACAAATCTCAAACAGTCAACTGAATCGAATATCAAACATTTTGCAGATACCTTCATCTCTGAAACAACAATGTTGAAATCCAATATTGAGGCAGTTATAGAACAACTTGTTGGACTGGATAAAATCAAGGATCAGCATACCGAAATGGTTGCGAAAACATAACAAAATGTGAAATCATGGGCTTCACTTTGCATCAATACTGATACTACTACTCCGAGACTGAGCATAGACAAGATTGTTCAAGGTAAGATTCATGACGAGAGAGTGCGGCGGGCATGTGAGCTCAACTTGCGCGTTCAGGGTCTTTCACCCACTTCTGACCCTACTGCTGCTGGGCATGCTTTTCTCTCTGAGCAACTTGGCATCTCGGACATCACCTTGGATAGATGTTGGTTTGGTATGGGGGACATCCTTTTTATCAGATTCTTCTCTTTTCCAAATAGGCTTTGTGCCCTTAGAACAAAGAGAAGGTTGTTCTCTCTCCCCTCAAAAATTTATCTAGATGAAGATCTTACTAAGGCACAAGTTGCAGAACTTAAACAGGCTCGGGGTATTGTGGCAGAGGCTAGACATGCTGGAAAATGGGTTGTTATTCGAAATCTTAAGGCAGTGGTCCGTGATTCTCCTCCAGCTGGTTGGGTAGAGAGGACAACCTCCAAATCGGCGTGATGGTTCCGACAACAGTCTGACAAGAAGACATCTTCTTCTCTTCTTGTCAACTGTTGGAATAGTAATGGCTCTTTGTGGTCATTACCTGGTCTTTTTCAGGATGTGGTGGGGTCTTCAGATATTTTGCCCGTTACTGAGACTCATGAGAGCCCTATGCGTCCTCTTCGAGGTTATCATGGTTATCAGTGGTTGTCCATGTGTAGGGATGAGGTTCGGACGTCTAGTGGGGTCCGTAGGTCTGGGGGTGTTGCTTGTTTGGTTCGAGATGATATTTTCAAGGTTATGTCAGTTGTTCACTCTGATGCCTTTGCCAAATTTATGTGGGTCTGGATTTGTCGGTGGAAATATAGACAGAGAGATATTTTTATTGTTGTTTGTTATTTTCCTCCGACCTCTTCTCCCTATGCTATTCATGACCCGGAGGATGGCGATCCCTATTTTGACCTTCAGGAGAGTATTTCGCAGTTTGAGGCTTCAGGATATATTGTTATTCTTGGTGATTTCAATGCTCATACCAAGGATCGTCAGATCCCTTTACATGATCATGACTCTGATTCGAACTACATTTCTGAGTTAGATCCGACAACTATGGGCCTGCAACGCACTTCGAAGGATGTTCTTGGGCCGTTCTCTGTTTATGGTCGCCACCTCCTCCAGCTTTGTCAGTCTTCTGGGTTGTTGATCCTGAATGGTTTATCCTTCCTTCCTGGATCGGACCTCTTTACCTGCTGGCCACACTGTGGTGGTGCGAGTGTTGTTGGCTATGTCATTTCCTCTCCTTTCATTTCTTCCATTCGCAATTTCACCATTTTGCATCTTTCGCTAGCTGATCATGCTCTTCTTAGCATTTCTATTTGCATTTCACCCCATCTTTCCCCACCCTTGATCTGCCTGACTAGTACTGTCTCCCTTCCTACTCACTTCCATTACCCTGAGAGTGATGGTGAGCTCTTTACTTATCACCTTAAGTGTCTTTTGTCACTGGCTAGTTTTGATGACTCACTGGCCGCCTCAGACATGTTTGATTCGCTTGCCTCTGCCATATGGGATTATGCTTTCCTTTCTATTCCCCACCGTTCCCCTCTCTCTCTCACAGCTAACTGTCGGAATACCTGTCCTATGAATAAATGGTTTGATGCTGATTGCAAAGCTTTCCATCGCTCTGTTTGTGTTGCCTTTGAGGCTCAGTCTCCTGCCTTTACCCATCTACGCATTTCTTATCTGCATTTTCTTTGTCATAAGAAACATTCCTTTGCCTCTTTTCAGTGTAGAACCCTTTGCACCATGCTTATCCAGAATCCCCAAATCTTTTGGCGTACCCTTTTCTCTCGTTGCTCCCCCCCATCCTCCACTCTCGACTATCGTTCTTTGACCTCCCATATCACGACGCTTTATGACATTCCTGGGAAGCCTCCTCTCTACTCCACTCCACATCCCCACTGTCATTTGTTTACCTATTCTAGCATTATGGAGGCCATCAGATCTTTGACATGCAACAGAGCAGCTGATGAAGAGGGTTTTCAAGCAGAACTTTTCAAACTTGGCGCTTCAGTTCTTGGATCTTACCTTCCTACACTCTTTAATAGAGTGGTTTGCACTGGGTTTCCTAATTCCTGGTCTAGACATGTTATTTACCCTATTCACAAGTCTAGGCCTGTTTCTGATCCAGGAAATTACAGAACTATTATGATCGGTCATACTTTTGCCAAACTTTATGCCACTACTCTAAACACCATATTATCCAGTGCGCTTGATAGACAGAGATGTAGGGTGAGAGGTCAGGCTGGCTTTCGGGCAAACTACTAGACTATGGATCATGTTTTTACACTGCGGGCTATCATTGAGGAGGCTAGACACCACTCTCAAAAGGTTTATTGTTGTTTTGTGGACTTTCGTAAGGCTTATGATCACTTTCCTAGGTTGGCTTTATTTCAACGGCTTCAGGAGATTGGGATTTCAGATATGTTAGAGATTGTTGTTTTGAGACTTTATGAGAAGGTTACTAGTAGGCTCAGAACTCCAGAGGGCTTTTCTAATCCGATTCAAAGCACCATTGGCGTGAAGCAGGGTTGTCCTCTCTCCCCTACACTGTTTGGCTTGTATATTAATGAGTTAGAGGATTTCCTTATGTAATCCTCTCCACCAGGAGATGGGTGTTATTTACATCAGGTTCTGATCTCTATTCTCCTCTTTGTTGATGATGTCGTTCTCTTGGCCTCTTCTCCCGATAGCTTACAGAGACTCCTTGATACTCTTGCTTCTTTCTGTACTCAAAGATAGCTTGTGGTCAATTTATCTAAGACACGGGTTATGGTCTTTAACTATTTAAAGACCTCTCATCTCCATTTCTTCTGCCAGGTGAAGGAGGTTGAGATTACTCCCTCTTACATGTATCTTGGTGTGAAGTTCTCAGGACCACGTTTCAGTTTGAGACCTACTATTCAGTCCCGAGTCAATAAGGGTATGGGATCCCTAGCTTTGCTAGAGAGACAATGCTTCAGGTATCATTTTTAGGATATTTCGTCCAAGTTGTCCCTTTTTGACTCCTTGGTCCGTCCGACAGTCCTCTATGGTTCTGTGGTTTGAGGACCTTCTCTTATTGCTTCTGATTGGGCTTCTATTGAGTGAGTCCAGACACTGTTGTTGCGTCGTATCATTAGGTGTCACAAATTCACCCCTCACAACATTGTTTTAGTGAAGTTTGGTGCTCATCCTCTCAAACTTGCTGTTATTTTTTACTTGATTTGGTTTCTTCATCAGCTTCGTGGTTTTATGGAGACAGGTGTTGACCGACATAGATACTCTTTTTTGGCATATTGTTCTTCGGTGGAGATTATGAGATCTGACACTTCTGCTAGATCAAGATGCTGGTAGGCTCAGGCCACCTCTTTGTTGGGTTCAATCGGGATTTAGATTGATCGTCTTCCTCCCTATTAGTTTTCGTTGGATGCCCCGGCTCATCTTCTTCCCTCTCGTCAGGAGTTGAATGAGCATGTTAGACAGGATATCTATAGGCAGTATATTACCACTACTTGGTGTCATCCCGTGAGTGGTTTGCGACCTAAGATGGCCTTCTATGCTGAGCATTTTCTTGTTATTCAAGATGGTATTGTTGTTCGCCCTGCCTATCTTTACTGGCGTTGGAATCATGCATTACGGTTCTCTTTGGGCTCTTTTAGGGTTGGTTCTCATTGTCTCAGAGCTCGGACTAATCACCATATGGATCAAGCTGATCGATTATGCCAGTTATGCACTCTAATGGAGGCTGAGACCGAGACTCACTTCATATTTTGTTGTGCTCATTACTATGAGATTAGAGGGAGATTCTATTGCCTTTTTAGAGAATGTTCTTCTCTCTCGATGTTCTTCAGTTATATTGGTCAGCGGTGTTTAGCACTTTATCTTCAGGAGGCCACCCATCTTCGAGAGAATACCCTGCAGTCCTTTCATCAGGGATGGACTTCTGTTATGCTCATTACCACCTTTTTCTCTCCCTTGTCTCCTCCGCGGGGTTTGAAAAGGCCTTCCACTACTTCACGTTCCAAATCTGTCAGACATTGTACCAGTCTCTACAGGCAGCATCAATCCTATAGGGGTTCTTCACGGCATCCGAAGACTATGGATTGTCCATGGATGTACCTCTATTACAGATTTCTTTGTGACATTGAAGGACCCTTAGTCCTTGTCTTTCTTTCTTCTTTTTGTTTTGTTTCATTTTTAGTCACTGTTTGGTGCCTTTGCTTGGTTGGCTCTTCTGTTTGTATACTCAGTCCCATAAACCGTTTTGGTTTTTTGTGGACATTAATAATTTTATCTTATCTTATTGATCTGATCAAGTTTATCTTTTGTGGCTTCAACCCAATCATCAATCTTCAAGGCTTCATTAATTGTTTTTGGTTTCTTCTTAGAAATTAAGCATGTACTTTCTCTTGTTTTCCTACTTGTCTACATATTTGCATTCTTATCTCCAATGACTTGATTAGCATAATTATTCATCCTCATATCTTGGCAATTCTATTCAAGGTATATTTCTTCTTCTTCATTAACTGGGTGCACCTCTGCACTATCTTTATTGTTTTGTTGAACAATTTCTTGCATTCTGGTTGGATAAACATCATATCTTGACATGTCTATATTTCCTGCTTGTTTGAATTATCATTCATTGCAAAAATTTTGAGGTGCATCTTCATCTAATGTCGTGATCCAGTGATCCATTGTTGTCCCGTGCCCTAGCCGTGATCCAGCTATTCATGGTCGTACACGAGGGTTTTTCTTCTTCCTTAACGGATGCTCATGGTCATAATGCCCTAGCTATTGTGTCTTGGTAGCTGTTCATGGTCATGATGTCCTAGCCGCTCTTCAACTGTTGCAGAGCTATGAAATCTGTTGGGCCTGTGTTGGTCGTGGTGACAAAGGTTTTGTTTTTGTTTTGGCTTTCATGGAATGGAAGAGATAGCAGAGATATTGTTTCAGCTCCCATGAAATGAAAGAGATAGCAGAGATACATGAGACTTTTGTCTAAAGAATTGTTGAAGCTTATTATATGCACCTTGCTTGAGGATAGTATAAGTTTCTCCAAATTTGCATATCGTAAAATAATTGTAGCCTTGAGTAAATCCTCTTCCTTCAACAATCCACCATTAAAAGTGTGATTGCTTGAAATTTATACAGTCTAGTTGTGTTCGCGACATTTGCTTGCAATGAAACCGTCTGACCATACTGTTGTACCACATTTTTAGTTGTGAATCTCACGTGGATGGAAGGAGTGCAGCAATATTCTTGTACAGAGACAACAATTAGGTAAAGTGTTGCAAAATTTGCAAATCTCTACCAACGCACAGTCCAAGCCCAAGACAACAATAGTTGTCATTTCAGACAATATATTGAATGTCCAGGTCCAATACGACAATAGGTACACCTTTGGAAATCGTCAAGAACTGGGTTGGTGCCACCTTCAAACAGGGTCCAACCATTTGACGGATTGTGCATCACTTAGCTGTCTATAAACTGTTTGACAAAATGCCCAGTCCATGGTAAGGTTGTGAGCTTCTAAGGGCACCTTCTTCTTTTATAAGCTATGGCACCCTTATCTGATCCAATTACACTCCAACAGCTCGTTGATCGCTTGGCTATAGCGGAGTCTGCTAATATTGTCCTACAAAGTGTTTTTGCTCAATCAACTTCACTCTATGTTAAAATCACAGAACAATTGGCTTTGTTGGAATCCAAGAACCACACTCTACGAGATACTATGCAATCTCTAGTTGCTCAAATACAGGCTTCAAAGCTAATGTGGAATCTGCTACCATGCAGCTTAAGGAGTTAGACACTATAAAGGAGAAACAATCAAAGATTTTTGATAGGCATTCTTCACTGTTAACATAGATTGAGTTAAAGGTGAAGTCTTGGGCTTCTTTATGCAGTTCTGCGGCTGAGGTACCCCTTTTAGGCGTTGAGAAGTTAGTTCAAAGGAACATGGATGATGAACGGGTTAGGCGGGCCCGTGAACTAAACTTACAAGTCTGTGGTCTCTCCTCCATTGATGATCCCTCGACTGTTGGATATTATTTCCTCAAGGATCAGTTGGACATTTCAGACATCACTCTTGATAGTTGTTGGTTAGGCCCTGATGGTACTCTCTTCATCTAATTTCTCTCCCTCTCTGATAGGTTGTAGGCTCTTAGGGAAAAGAAAATGTTATTCTCTTGTTCCCCTAAGATCTACCTAGATGAGGACCTCACCCAATCACAAGTGGTAGAACTCAAGCAAGCTTGTGTCCTCATTGTGGCAAGAAGGCAAGAGGGGTAAATATGCGGTCATCAAAAATCTTAAAGTAGTAATCTGTGACACCTTTCCTACAGGCTAGGTTCTGAGGGCGGCCTCTAAGGCCAAATGACTAGCTCTGTGATAGTTGAGCACAGGCTCTTTGTGTCTCAACTGTTGGAATGGTAATGGTATCCTCTGGTCTATGTTTGGCTTACCTAATGATGTTATTGGTTCTACTGACCTTCTTTTTATTACAAAGACACATGAGAGCCCCATGCATCCTCTTCCTAGAATTTCTGGCTATCAATGGCTCTTCTCTTTTAGAGACAAAGTTAGGTGTTGTGGTGGGGTTAGAGGTTCTGGTGGGATCACTTGTCTTATTCGAGACCACCTTTTTAGTAAAATTTCCTTGGTTCACTCCGACAGCTATGCCAAATTCATGTGGATTCGCATTGATTGAGGAACCTTGCTCTATAGAGATACCTATATCGGTGTTTGTTACTTCTTGCCAACATCTTTGTACTATGCAATTCACAGCACTGAGGTTGGGGACCCCTATGAGGACCTTCTTGAGCACATTACTAGATTCTCTGCCATGGGGGACATCATTATTTTGAGAGACTTTAACGTGCGGACCAAAGACCTACAACCTCCTCTCCATGATCGCAGGTCTGATCCCATGTGTACGACTACTTTTGATCCTGGTTCTATGGGTCTACTTCGGCTCTCCAAGGATTATCAGGGGCCCTTCACAAGGTATGGTTGTAATATTTTACAGCTTTGTGAATCTTTTGACTAAGTGATCTTGAATGGACTCTCTTGCTTTCTTGGATCCGAACTCTTCACTTGTTGGCCACATAGCGGTGGTGCTAGTGTTGTTGACTATGTTCTCTCTACTACCTCCTTCATCCCTCTCATTTGTTGCTTTATCATCTCTTGCCTTTCTCTAGCTAACCATGCCCTCCTTAGCATCACCCTTTAGGGACCCCTAACACCTTCTCCTCCTTACTTATCTGCTTCTTCTTGCCCCCCTCTTCCCTCCCCCCATGCTCGCACTTCTTTTCGCTTCTCTGATGGTGATGTGGAGCTCTTCATCCATCACCTCAGATGACTTCTCTCCCAGAACCCCTTCCTCAACTCTAAGGATGTCACCTCCATGTTCCACTTACTTGTGTTTGCCTTGTGGGAGTCTGCCCTTCTCTCCATTCCCCATTGTACCTCCTCACTCACCCCTCGTCCCACTCACAAGTCTTACCCCATGAATCAGTGGTTCGATGAGGACTGCAAATCCTTCCATCGCATGCTTCGCTCTACTCCACCCACTACTTCTTCCTTCTCTTCCTCTCAGTTGAGGCTCAACTATCGCCGCTTTCTTTGCCATAAGAAACGAAAGTTCACTTTAATGCAGTGTAAGTCTCTTTGTGCCATGTTCTTCCAGTCCCCAAAGCTCTTTTGGCATACCATGTTTTCTCACCCCCCCACCCCCCTACTCTGGACTTTCACTCTCTTGCCTCCCACACCTCCACACTCTATGATATTCCTGGCCAGGCCCCTCTTCATCTCATCCTTCCCCCTACCTGTTGTCACCTCTTCTCCTTCTCCCACATTAGTGAGGCAATTAGAGTTATGAACAGTAGCAAAACTCCAAATGATGAAGGATTTCAAGTTGAATTCTTCAAGTTGGGTATCTCTATCCTAGGTCCCTTTCTTACAGTGCTCTTTAATCGAGTGGTTTGTGTTGACTTCCCCGACTCTTGGTCACAACATATTATCTATTTGATCCATAAATCTGGGCCAGCCTCTGACCCCGAAAACTACAAGACTATCATGGTTGGGCATACCTTTGCCAAACTCTATGCAACTGTGTTGAACGGTATCCTATCTAGTGAGCTCAATCAGCAACATTGTCGGGCTAGAGGTCAAGCTGGGTTTCGTTTAGATTTTTAGATCACTAATCACATTTTGACTTTACAGGCCATCATTGAGGAGGCTCGCCATCACTCGGCAAAATTTTATTGTTGTTTTGTTGACTTTTGCAAAGCTTTCAACTTTGTTCCTTGGGTGGCTCTCTTTCAACGTCTTAGGGACATTGGGATCTCAGAGATTCTTCTTACAACTATTATGAGGTTATATGAGCATGTTGTGGATAGATTCAGGACTCCACAGGGATTCTTTGATCCTATCTAGAGCACTATCGAGGTGAAATAGGTTGTCCTCTCTCCCCCACTTTCTTTGGCATCTACATCAACGAGTTTGAGGCTTTTCTTTATGATTTTTCTCTCCCTGGTGATGGTTGTTATTTACATCAGGTATTGATCTCTATTCTCCTATTTGTGAATGATGTGATTCTCCTAGCATCTTCTCCTGATGGTCTTTAGTAGCTCCTTGATAGCTTGGCCTCTTTCTGCGACTCACGTGAGCTAGTTGTAAATTTGGGCAAGACAGGGGTTATGGCCTTCAATTGTTTAAGGACATCCCATCTCCATTTTTACTTTACCGAGATCGAGATTGCATCTTCATAGACTTACTTAGGGGTTAAGTTTTCTAGACCTCGATTCAGTCTAAGACTAGCCATGCAGCCTAGAGTCAACAAGGGGCTCGAATCCCTTGCTATTTTTTAGTGACAATGCTTTCGACACCACTTCTAGGACACCATGACTAAGATGTCTCTTCTTGACTCCTTAGTCAAGCCAACTGTTCGCTATGGTTCTATTTTTTGGGGCCCCTCTCTCTTGGAGTTTGACTAGGCCTCTGTTGAGAGAGTCCAAACTCTTTTCCTTCGGCACATTATCAAATGTCATCGATTCACACCACACAACATCATTCTGGTTGAGTTTAGTGCTCACCCTTTTAGATTGGGGACCATCTTTAATTTAATTTGGTTACGTCACCGACTCTGGAGCTTCACTGATTCCTTCGACAATTGTCACAAATATTCCTACTTGGCTTATTGTTCCTCTATGGAGGTGACGAGTTTAGACTCTAGTCACAGGTCTCGTTGTTGGTACACCCAGGTCTCTGCTTTCTTGGGCTCAATTGGTATTAGTTTGGATCATCTTCCCCCCTTCCAGTTTTCTTTGGATGCCCCAGCTCATCTTTGTCCACCTTAGTGGGAGTTGAATGAGCATGTTAGACTTGACATCTATAGACAATATGTTATCATGACCTAGAGGAATCCCCCAAGTGGGCTCCATCCACACATGGCTTTCTATGTTGAGCACTTTCTTGAAATCTAGGACGGGATCATCTTACATCCCTTGTACCTCACTCGTCGTTGGACTCTCGCTCTTCATATCTCCTCGGGATCTTTCAAGGTGGGTTCTCACTGGCCACATATTTAGATTGATCACCAAATTGGTAGGGAGGACAGGATCTGTCAGCTTTGTCACATCGGGGAGGTCGAGACCGAGTCTCACTTTATTTTTCATTTTCCCATTTACTATGAGGTCCGAAGGAGTTTCTATTGTTTGTTCAAAGAGTGTTGGTCTCTTCCCTCATTCTTCAGATATATTGACCAGCATTTTCTTGCACTCTATCTTCAGGAAACCATGCAGCTTCGTGAGCACACTATACAGCTCCAACTTTCTTCAACATGAACTCCTATGCAGCTTATCACCTCTTTCTTCAGTCTTACAGTTCCAGCCCGAGAATCGAAGTGGCCTCTCTGCACTATCTCGATTCACACTAGACCTATGAGACCCTGCAAAGATTACACTTGGCAACGTCCTTCTAGTAGACCTCAGAGGTGACCTTCCAAAGCACCTGATTGCCCTAATGTCCACCTTTCCATTCTAGACTACTTCTCACTTGTGAGGAGTTCTTAGCTAATGTTATTCCCTTTTCTTTGTTATTTTGTCGTTTTCCTTTCAAGTTCTTTCCACTAAAAACTCATACTGTGTAGCTGCTTGGGGAATTTCCAAGAGCGAGCCTATAGTAGCCATAGCATTTGCTGCTTTGTTCTGTATTCGAGGCACTTGTGTAAACTAAAGCCTTGTAAAATGCTGGGTTAGCTGATCAACTAGCTCTTTGTAGGGTAATAGCTTTTCATCTTTGGTTTGATATTCATTTAGGGCTTGCTTGATGATGAGCTGAGAATCGCCAAAGATTTGTAGCTCAGCAATGTTCCATTCTGCAGCTATCTTTAATCCTGCTATGAGGGCCTCATATTCAGCTATATTGTTGGTGCTAGGGAATTGTAGCTTGAAGGCTTTTGGAATGTAATCTCTTTGAGGTGTGACCAACAATATTCCTACCCCTGATCCATGAGATGTGTATGAGCCATTAAAATAAAGTTTCCATGGGGGTTGTTCTTCAATTAGACAGATATGCTCATCTGGAAATTCTGTGATCAACGGATAAGCATCTATTAGAGGTGCATCAGCTAGGTGATCTGTTATAGCTTGCCCTTTGATTTCCTTTCTGTCCACATACTGGATGTCAAATTCGCTAAGGAGCATAACCCATTTGGCCAAACGGCCTGTAAGTGTTGTTCTGGAGAGCATATACTTGAGAGGGTCAATCTTGGAGACTAGTTGGATGGTATGACTTAGCATGTAATGGCGAAGCTTTTGAGTTGAGAAAACAACTGCCAAACAAGCTTTTTCCATAGGAGTGTAATTGAGTTCATAACCAACTAGGGTTCTACTGATGTAGTAGATGGCTCTTTCTCTGCTATAGTCATCGAATTGTGCTAGAAGTGCCCCTAGAGCAGTAGGTGTTGCTGATATGTACAAAATCAGGGGATGACCAGGAACTGGTGGAACCAAGATAGGGGGATTGATGAGATACTGCTTGAGATGGTCGAAGTTGCGCTGACATAAAGGATCCCGCTTGAAGTTCTCATCCTTCTTCAGTAAATGTGAAAATGGTGTACACTTATCTGCAACCTGGGAGATGAAGCGTCGAACAGATTGAAGCTTTTCTTGAAGAGAATGAAGCTGTCACAGTGTCTGGGGAGGAGACATGTCTAAGATAGCCTTGACCTTCTTGGGGTCGATCTCTATACCTCGTTTAGAAACTATAAAGCCTAGAAGCTTGCCAAATGTGACCCCAAAGACACATTTCTTGGGATTCAGCATGAGATGATATTTGGCTAACCTATCAAAGACTTTCTCTAGGTTAGCAAGATGATCCATGAAGGTATGAGACTTGACCAAGATATCATCCGCATAATCCTCCAAAATGCTATGGATGAGATCATGAAAAATGGCTATCATAGCTCTTTGATAGGTAGCCCCAGCATTCTTTAGGCCAAAAGGCATCATGTTGTAGCAAAAGGTTCACCAAGGGGTAGTGAATGTTGTCTTATGCTGATCCTCTTCTGCAATCTTGATTTGATTATACCCAGAAAATCCATCCATGAGGGACAAAATTTCATGTCCAGCTGTAAGATCTACAATCATATCTATGTTGGGCAAGGAAAAATCATCTTTTGGACAAGCTTTGTTAAGATCTCTGAAATCAGTGCAGATTCTGATGTCACCAGAAGGCTTAGTGACGGGGACCATGTTGGAGATCCACTCTGAATAGTCGATAGGTCGGATAACCTTAGCAGCTAACATTCTTTCTAACTCAGCTTTGACCAGTAATGCCACCTTGGGGTGCATTTTTCTAAGCTTTTGTTTGACGGGCTTGATCTGTGGATTGACTGCAAGATGATGAACTACAAGCTTTGGATCAAGCCCTGGCATGTCTTGATATGACCATGCAAATCGGCCAATGTTCTCTCTTAAGACCTCAAAGAGGAGATCAACTTGGTCTTGTGATAGGGATGCAGCAATGTGAACAAGCCTAGGGATCTCTGAAGAATCGATGTTGACTTCCCTAGTATCCTCAATTAGAATAGAAGATATCTCTGGTCGATTATCTTGAGGAGGTAATGCTAAATCCTCATGTTCTGCTTGTGGCTCTGGATGTTCTTGCTGAGGGGTTCTCTTCGCTGCCTTAGCTAGTCTCAGATTCACCTTAGTTCCAGTTTTGGGTGTATCGGAACTAGGTTGGGGATTTTCTCCAAAATACCCCTTGGGATCTAGCTTGTAGATATAGGCAGAATCTGGCTTTGTTTTCTTGTGAGGTGTTTCAGCTCCCATGAATCTCAGAAGCGCTTCCTCTGATGTGAACTCATCAATGTGTATGACGCTTGGTTGGTCCCAATCTATGAGTTGTGGATGGGCGAGTGGTAGGTCAATGAGGTGGATGGATAGTTCTTGGAGAACAGAGTCTCCGAGGGAGATTTGGTCTAGGATATCATCGTAGGCTCTCTTTTCAACTTCCTCAGGAATGTCTTTGATTTCGACAAGGTCGCGGTGAATGTTCAAAAAAGCGTGACCGTCTGTATTGGTGCCCTCAGTTGTGGGTATGCCAAAGCCAAGACCTGACTTCAATTCCCACTTGTGTGCGTCGATGGGGCACTGCATGCCTCTTTCTTCTGGTCCTAGACCACCACCTTGATAGTTCCATTTGTCAGTGATGAGCTTATGTTCTTGGGGATACTTCTGGCTGAAGTGATCAAGGCGTGTCTGATTCCTTTGAGGTGCATCCTTATGTAACCGATTGTTGATATCTGGAGTGAGCTCCTCATGAAGAGGGATTTTCGAGGATACAAAGGTTGTTGGGCCAAACTGTTTGTATCGAGGAGGTGGAATCTCCTTAGCTTTGTGATATGTCGGTCGTCCATGGGCATGTGGATCAAGTGGGAGTGCCCCCGACAGCAAATGCATCCGACAGACTATACTCTCCACAGCCCTTGTTATTGATCTTCACGGTAGACAGGGTAGAGGCGAGGATGGTTTCTGGGTCATTACAAGTGTGGGATGAGCTGGCGATGGATGTGCCGATATCAATTCCAGGGCAATGGTTTGTATATGAAGCTTCAACCGCATTGCAGTAAGCAAAGGGTTTTGGATTGGCATGGATGGTTACCTAAGTGCCTTGATGTGGAAATTTGACGCACTGATGGTAAGTGGATAGAACGGCTTTCATGGCATGAATCCATGGGCGACCGAGGAGGATGTTGAATAGTAGGTTTAGATCAATAACATGGCAGAGTGTTTCTTGGATGACTGGCCCAACCTTGATTGGCAGCAAAATAGTTCCTTCTGTGGTTCTTTCCAAGTTGTCATAAGCTTTGATGGTGATAACCTCACTGATGATATCTGCCTCAGTATACCCAGCTTGTTTTATGAATTTTAGGGTGCAAATATTCAAGGCTGGTCCATTATCTATTATTACTCTTTTCACGGCAAAATTGGATACCATGATGGCTATGCGAAGCGGAAGGGTGTGATCTGGCTCGACCACGGGTATGTTGGCGGGTTTGAACGATAGGGCACATGAGGATGAAAGGTGTCCAACAAGATTACAAAAATCAATAGCATTGATATCAGAAGGGAAACGGGATTCTATGAGAGCATTGTCAAGGATGTTCTTGTACACAAGACTAGTGCGAAGAAGATCTAAAATGGAGATTTGGGCTGGCATGTTCCCAAGGTGTTCCAAGATATTGTACTGGCTTTTTGATGGAGCTGATGGTGCTGGTGAAACGGGTGGGCCTGCGATGTTAAATCGGGCTCTTCGAGTGGTGACTGCACACTCATTGTTTGGTCCTTGGATATTGATAACATTGACAAAAGGCTCTTTCTCAGATATACAACCCATAAGGCTACCATAGTCTATATAGGATGAAGTGTGGTCATTGTTCTTCCCATGCTATTGGTTTGGCTAACGGTTGTTGGTGTTACTGTTGTTGGTTTGGATAGGTGATTTTCCAGGATTTTGATTGTTGTGAGGAGGAAAAGCATTTTGATAGATCTGTAAGCCTACATTGGGAGAGGTTTGGGCACCAACAGTGATTTCCTTCCGATCAATGAGGTCCTGCACATAGTCTTTTAGTTTCATGCATCTGAGGGTAGTGTGACCTTTTACCCTATGAAATTTGCAGTACTCATTGTCTTTGTACCATGCAGCTTTGGATTGGCTTGGGTCAATTTGCTGGGTAGGAGGAAATTTGATGAGGTTTTCCTTGACTAATTTCTCAAAAATGACATCCAATGGCTCACCAAGGGGTGTATAGTTTCTAGGTGTAGGTTGGAATCTGGGCTTTTGTCCTGCAGCTACATTGATGGCATTAGCTTGATTGCTTTAGCTTGATTGCTAGACCCTTGAAAGTTTGGTCTTGGATTGTGGTTTTGATAGCTGTGGTTATTCTGTTGTTGGTAGTTGATAGCTTGCTGATTGTTTGGTTGATAGGGTGGGTTGGACTAGTTGTGAGAAGGACCAACAATATTCACATGTTTGGTGTCAGTGACGCCATCTGTTGCAACATGCTTGTTTTTGTTCCAATACCTAGACTTGTCATTAGAATGTGATTGATTTTGGTTGGCTTCCTTGTAAATCTTGACCACACCATCTTTAATGAGTCCTTGCTCAAGGATCATTCCTTTCTCTTTGATATCTTTGTAGGTCTTCAAATAGTTCATGGTCATGTGGTGAGCCAAGCAAGGATGGGCATTATCAATAAACATTTTCACCAAATGGCGCTCTAGCAAGGTGCAAGATATGCGGGTGGTAAGGGTTTGCCATCTTTGCAGATATTCGGGAAGGCTTTCTCCACCTCTTTGCTTGGTGTGGACAAGATCAACTACTGATAGCTCTGTTTCAACAAGATGGGCATATTGGGCTACAAATGCCTCAGATAATTCAACAAAATTTTTAATTTTGCCATAGGGAATTCTATAAAACCATTCAAGAGCTGGTCCGGCCAAACTTTTGGGAAAGAGACGCAAGAGGAAGACGTCATCGTATGCCACTTCTTGGCAGTGCATGTAAAATTCTTTGATATGTGTGACAGGGTCTCCTTTTCCTCTAAATTTGTCAAATTTGGGTGTCTCAAAATGCTTGGGGAATGGTGTCATGGTAATGGCTCTGTCAAATGGGTAAGGGTACACATTCTCAAACTTGAAAGTTTTTGGATCATTTCCCTCTTGGATGTTCTTCAAAGTTGTTTTCATGGCTTCCCATTCTGAATTAATGGGTGATGGCTGGGGTGCCCCCAATGTAGGAGTGCCTTGAGGTAGGTATGCACTAGATGGGGCCACTGAATATGGATGGCTGTGAGGGATTTGCTAATAGGGATTGTACATTGTTTGGGCAGCTGCATGGTGGATGATGGTTTGCTGAGGGGGAGGTGGTGCATAGTGCTGCATGTGCTGTGAGACTTGCTGTTGATATGGGATTTGAGGTTGGGATTGAGGAACATAAGCTGGCTATGGGATAAATGAATTGCTTTGTGGAGGTAAGGTATAAGATGGTTGTGAAGCTTTGAGAAAGGATTGGGGGGCTTGTGGGGTTTGACCAAGGTATGTGGGTTGCGCCCCCATTTGGGATGGTACCTGCAAATAATTGGTGGTTGGCTGGATTGGTGGGTTACCTCCTAGAAGTTGCATTGAAAAGTAGTTGGTAATAGGAGGTAATGGATTAGTTGGTGGTGGAGGTGGTGGGAATTGAAAGCTAGGAAATGCAATTGATGGGGTTTGATAGCTTGGTGGCTGGATTTGGAAGCTTGGTAGAGTGGTGGCGGGAGCTTGGGTCACTTGAGAGCTGGGCAGAACATTGGTAGTAGCTTGTGGGGTTTGATAGCTTTGTGGAGTGAGGGTAGTAGCTTGTGGATTTGTGGCTAATGGCACTGAGCTCACAAGACCTAATGGAAATGATGGGATTGTGCTTTGGGCTATGGTGAACAAGCTGGGGGTGATGAAAGGTTGATTACTTGGCCCCATGGGTGGCATCCCTATTGTATATTGTTGAGGTTGGCCAAAGATGCTAGCACTGATTTGGGAGATGGGTGGATTTGGAAGGCTGGGTTGGGGAGCAGCAGTAGCAATAGTGAAGGGCATGAACGGTGAGGTGTTTTGGGTAAAGGGGGTTTGGAGCGGAGAGGTATGAACCAAGGATGGAGTGGTGGTGGCTGGGTTGGCTTGCGGCATGGAGATTTCAACTTGGGTGGATGATGGTATGTTTGGGTTTATTGGATCATATGGATTGGCTGGAGGCTCTTCTTTTGGCATATATTGAGGATAATTTGGATCATAAGAGCCTATGGGTGGTGGCAGCTGCCCAAACAACGGGTGAGATGGATCTGATAATGGAGGGGGTCTTCCAAAGTCAAAAGTTCCTACATTGTCCCTTCGAAAATGAGCCATGATTATCTCTTTGTTCTTGTCTATAATGACGTTTACCAATACTGCATTTCCTGGTTGGTTCATGAAAGCTTCAATGTCAGTAGATGATGGCATAGCTTTCTCTTGGCTGAAGGATGGCTGAGTGCTCAAGGGGGGTGAGGCAGTTCGATCCAAATGATAGGGCTCCATTGTTTCTTTCTTCTTGGCTAAGCGAGTGATGGGTGGCATAAATAATGCTCCTAGGGATGAGATGCAACAAATGTTGGTGGATGCAAAAGGGAGGAAGGCTTTTCTATGCAAATGATTTCCTAGGTTGAGGCAAAGCTATATGACAAAACCTAAGGAGGATTGGGTTGGGGATTCTAACTTCAAAGATATGTTGCCAAAGTACAAAAGGTCTGCTTTCCTATATGCAAGCTTGGTGGTGATTGTGTCAACTTAAGGATAGACTAATGATCCTTTAGGAAGAACACGAGATTGACCACTTGTGGATCCCAACCTTTAGCTCAAGGTGATGAGGGATAACAAGTGGCAAAGCTAGATTACCCTAGACAAAGCTTTGTCAAAGGGATAACCTTGGTGAGATTGGTGGTTTTGAAAGTTTTTAGGAATGGCAAACTTTTAGCAAGGGGACAACAATTTTTGAAGGCTTGGATGTGAAGATTTTGGATTGCTGGCTAGATGGTTTGGTTCTAAATGAGATGGATGAGCTAATAATGCGTAAGGGGATAACCTAAGATGGTTGACTTTACTACAAAGATGACTCTAAGGTGAAGCTTATCCAAGAAGGTGTGGAGAAACAAGGGTGTCTAATCATAGAAATCATGCCTAGTTGGTAAGGCATAAGCAGGATTAACTCCTGGATGTTGGCAAAATTTGATGGTGCGCTCTAACCAGGCCTCTTGAAGTGCTTTGTCGGCAGCTTTATCCTCTACTTTATGGAGTTTGGCAATTTGAGGACTTGGTGTTAGTTCTTTTCTCTTGGCTGAAAGTTCTTGGTATGCCTGAGATGGTTTGAGTTTAACTTTGTGGAACTTCTGTTTGGGTTTGGGTTGCTTTGACATCAATTCTTGAATCTGCTTGGCTTTGAGAGACCTCGGTTATTTTGCTTCAACTTGTTCAACTTTTAGAATAGGCAGTGACTACGCTAAGTGTACCCTAAGCTAGGATTGACCAAGTTTGGCAAACATTCATTCAACAAATAAAAAAGCAAGCAATAGATAGGAACAACCAGATAGAAGTTTTTGATTCTCAGAATGTGATACTTGCGCTGAGGACTGTGTATGTTTTACAAATGTTTCGATCAGTCACTTCAAACACATTAACACTCTAGATGGTTTTCTACAAGGCTGACAGTTGGTTTAGCTAGGGAGTCCTCGATATACCCAAAGGTACGTGAGGTCCAAATCCGTAGATGAAACCAACAAGATGTCACACAGCCGAGAGGAGCGGTAACCCACTTCTCCTCTTTCACTTCTCAAGGGTATAAAGTTCCTTGAGGCTTAGCCCGAGTGACAAAAATCTTGATTCCAAGAGAGGTGTCTTTCGATTCACCTTCCGATTCTTATACTCCGCTAGAACGTTGGAGTTGAGGTCTTCCAAGGGGTGATGAAATCCCCAAGTAGGCCTCCTAAAAAGAAACAAAGTTTTGGATCCTAATCTTATGCACCCAAGATGGCCTCGAAAGACGAGAAGGGGAGAGAAGACTTGGATGACCTTGGGCTAAAAACACACTTGTTCTTTTACCAACTGACTCTTATGTGTGCTAATCTAAACTTTGCAAGCACTCATGTTTAAGAAACAATGTTCAATTCCAACTTGAAGTGCCAACAAAAGTAAATTGATCGAAGAATGCAAACAAGAAGAAGAGTTAGGGTCAACAAAAGCAAACTCGCGCGCCCGGAGGCCCTCCACGTTAAGTATCGATTAATTTCCTTTAAAGCATTCAAGAGTTGGTGTGATTTTGTTTTAAGCCCAAAGCAAAGATGTGTGAGACTTGATTTGTCAAGCGCGCACCCGGAGGCCCTCCACGTTAATAGTTTTTCAATTTTAGTGCCCAAACTTGAAGTATGATCGATTTAATCTAGAGTTTTGGTCATTTAAAAATTTTGATAAAGTTAAAGCAAACGTTCAAAGACCAAGTGAGTGAGTTAGATTGTGGAACATTTAACACTTTTTTCAAGTAGACCCATCCCCATAAATGGCGCTGAGATTGCAACCAATGGTTGAATTGATGGGTGATTAGAAAAGAGGTGAGTCCAAGGAACTACTCAAATTGATTTTTGCAAATTTGTATTTAACTTAACAAAGTTTCTTAAATGTCCAAAAATCAAACTTTTACCTAAATTGCATGTGGAAAAGAGATTTTTTTTGTTCAATTTTAGAAGCTCCAAATGAAGTGTTTGATATTGCAATGGTTAATTGATCTTTGGCATTCAAGATTGGATTTGTTGTTTTAATCATGCATTCAAGGAAAATTTGATTTTAATCCATGGCATTCAAGAGTGTGTTTAGCAACATGCATTCAAAGACAAGTGATTAAACATTCAAATTTTTTCCTTTGAGCATTTAAGATTGAGATTTTGTGTGTTGTTTTAAGAACTTTGAAGTGCTTTGTTTTAACCTTAGATCATTCAAGATTGTTTTGGACTCAAAAGTGAAAATGACTCTTTGGACTTTGGTTTTCATTCAAGATTTTGTGTTCTAGTTTACATATTTTAAGCCCAAAAATGATATTCCTAGATTGTTTTGATGCATGAAAAACCTAAGAAACATTCAAGATTTTGCAACAAGACATTTGTTTGGAACAAATAACAAAACTTTTAGGACAAATTTTGGCAACCGTTTAGGATTCTTAGTTTTCATGAGATTTTTAAAAGAACTTTAAAATATTTGCAAATGAGGTTCATTTTATCCTTGATTGATGCTTTGAGTTTGATTTAGATTTTAGTGTGCACTTAGTGTTGATTTTGAATCTTTTGAAATGGAAACTTGAAGTTCTTTTTAAATTTTCAAAAATGAAGTGTTCCTAACTTTGCATTAATGCATCTAAAACCTTGATGTTGCAAGGATGCAAATGATTGAATTGGTTTAGTTTCACTTGTTAAAAGGCTTCTTCTTTTTTTGCAAATTTTTAGTTTGTAATGGATTTAAGTATGATTTAGGGGTTCATTTTAAGCACTAAAAAGAAGTGTGTATGATTTTGCTTCCTTAAAAAAAAAATGGCCAAGATCTCTCACAAGAAGAGGAAGAAGAAGAAGTAGATGGAATAAGAAGAATATAGACAAGAAGAGGAAGAAGAATTCCAAGTTCTTTGTCTACCTATAAGCTTGAAAAATCTGCAAACACTATGAGATAGATTATGAGTTCCTTTGTCTTTTTCATGCTCATGTGGACCTACAAAACCAATTTATACAATCCTACCAATCACAAAAACAAGCAAAATTAGCCAAAATTAGCAAATGACATACAAAACTTGACTAAAAAAGCTAATGAAGATGACCCATGCAAGGTCCCACCAGGTGTGCCAAAATGTATATGAGCAATGTTAGTATGCTAATAGAAACCAAATTTAAATAAAGCTTCTACAAACTAAACAAAATTCATAAACTTCAAGATAGACTAAGATGAGCTCTCAATTAAGAATATGAGTCATTAATGGGCTCTCTCAATAAGAAGCTCTCTTGTTGAGTGGCTTTGTCTAAATAGATAGGATGTATGCTCAAGCTTATGCTTCAAAAAGGGCTTCAAATGGAGTTGAAATTTGGGTGTGAGTGTATGGTTTTGATGTAAAATGGCTTCTTAAAATGGCTTCTTAAAATGGCATTATGACTTTACTTCATGGATTGTGTTATTTTGCAAAGGGGAAGGATCCAATTTATAGGCAAGAGGCTTGAGGGATTGAGGGCTAAGATGCAAGGATGAGAAAAAGCTCATGGAGGGCTCAGATTGCATGAGAAGAGAGCACATGGATTGTGCTTCCTTACAGCCAATCAGGGAGTGACACATGTCACAGGGTGAGAGGATGGAGGAAAGGGGAAGGATGAGTCAACAAAGGAGGCTCAATGAGATAAAATCTTCATAAAGACCCTCATAATGGCTTGTAAGAGCAATAAAAGGGCTTGGAAGAGTCATTTATGGCATAGTGGGTTTCATAAAATTTTATGGTTGAGATATTTTGAGGGAGATGAGAGCAATTCCGACTTGGGCTTGATTAGGAGGGTTTTAAGTTTGCTTAGGATTGTGCAAATGATTAGAGGATGGATTAGGATGGTTTAGGATTAGCGTAGGGATAGGCAAGTGGATTGCATTTAATGAGGGTGGGTGAAGGAGGAGATATTTGTTAACTTTGGCTTGGATTAGTAAGTCTTAACCCATGTTTAGAGAATGTGACAAAGTTAGGAGGGGATTAGGATTAGGTTTAAAGACATCTTCTAGAAGAGTCTAGACTTTGGATGAGGATAAAGACTTTCTAGAATAGTCTAGAACTTTTTAGGATGATGATGAAGACTTTCTAGAAGAGTCTAGAGCTTCTTAGGATGAGGATAAATTAAATTTTTAGGAAATAAATTAAGTTTTATTTATTTCAAGGGTTTGGGTTGAGGAGATATTTATTAAAACTTTTTTAATAAACATGAAGATTAATATTTAATCTTAATTAAATATTTTGAGTTGGGATTAGGGGCAAGAAATGATGGGATTAGCTTTTAATCAAAATTAAAGAAGGATTAGAAGATTTTTGAAGATGTTAGTGGTCTTAAGGAAATTGGCCAAGTTTTGGGCAAAAAATAAATTTTTTATTTATTTTGGATTTTTTGGTCAATTTATTAATTAAATAATTAATAAATAAGGAAATAATGTTTAAATAAGATTTAAACATTTTTGGGAGGGATTCCTTAATTAAATATTTTTAATTAAGATAAAGGGATTTAATGGCATAAAAATAAATTAATTAATTAATTAATAAATGATGATGTCATCAGAAATTTACAAAAAATAAAAATACTTTATTTTCTAAAGCTTTTTAGGTGTCTACACTTATAGCTTCTCTCCAAAAGTTATTTGCAGTATTCCCTGGTAACAACATTGTTCTTGCAGCATCAAAACGGTTATATTCCTTCTTTCTACTATACCATTCTATGAGGGAGTCCTTGGGGTTGTATTTATCTCTTGATTCCATTCATGTCACAATAGTCAACAACTTCCCAATAAGTGTACTTGCCACCTATGTTAGATCTTAAGTGTTATGGGTTCTTTCCACTTTCCTTCTCAACCAAGGTGTTAAAGATTTTGAACTCATTAAAAGATTTTGACTTTTCTCTTCAAAAGCAACCCACATCATTCTCGAATAGTCATCAACAAAAAGCACAAAATACATAACACCATAATGACTTCTAGTTCTCATTGACCCACAAAGATATGTATGTACCAAATCTAAAAAATTCTCAAATGAAAAAGATTTTCTACTGAAAGTAGTACTTGTCAACTTCTCTAATTCCAGTTATCTTTGCACATAACATTGTCTAGCTTTAAGTAGGTAACCCTTTAATTACATTTGTCTTATATTATCTTAATCAAACTATCAAAGTTCACATTTCAACATCTATGTTATAACCAACTATCTTCAATCTTTGCAACCAAACAATTGTTGACAATAGTACTCAATGGAATAAGTTACCTCTTGTTTGTCTCCCTATAGTAATCAAATCTCTTGAGCTTCCTAGAATTATGCATATACCTCCTTTAAACTCTAGATGGTAGCCTTTGTCATTTAATTGAGCAACACTGAGAAGATTATGCTTGAGATCTTCAACAAAGCAAAAATTACCAACATTGCTTTTTCCAATCAGGGAAATAGATCATTTACCTTTAACCATGCAAGAAGTATTGTTGTCAGATCTTACGACACCATCAAACTCTTCAAGCTTAATGAACTTGCTTCTATTACCAGTCATGTGATGAGAAGAACCAATCTCTATCACCCATTCATGACTAGGTTCAACATGAGAAACAAAAGCTTTCTCATCATTCGTAGTGCCTTCATTCACTTCAACAAACATAACTTATTCATCATTTTTGTCGTCAAATTCATCATCTTCAACTTCTTCCTCATGAACTGCAACATAGCTCTGCTTCTTTCCTTTGTCCTTGAATCTCCTTTTATTTTCTTTGTGATTTGCATTAGAGTTAGGACATCTTGTAGCGATATGATTGATCTTTTTACATGAGAAGCAAACCAATGGTATTTTGCCTTTAATATTTATTGGTACCTCTAGGTAATCTCTTAGCAAGTAAGGTTTCAAACTCATCTTGTTTCTTTTATTCATCAAAGAAAGACTCCAAATCACTAAGACTAGACTGTGTACCAATTTCCTTATCATTTATTTTGTGATTCAATGATAATGTAGCTCTAAAAGAGGATTTGGCCTTAGGAATACTATTGTCATAGTTATTCATTTCAAAAATAGTAAGCTTACCAATTAAACCATCAATAGACACTTTCTCAAAAGTTCTCAACTTGTGGATTATAGAAATCCGATTACATAAATAGATAACAAGGTTCTCAACATTTTACTTACCACAACTTCATCTTCAATTACTCCACCACCATTTCTGATTCCAACGACAACTTTCAATTTGTGACCATACTGGGCGACATTTTGACAACTTTCAATTTGTGACCATTCACCTTCTACCACCTTTATGTCATCATACTTTCCCTTCAAACTTTCAACTCTAGTTTTTTGAACATGAATATCTCCACCATATCCTAACTTAGGTTGATTCCAAACATCATGAGCTTTATTAAGTCCACAAATATCAACAAAGTTTGCATCAAATAGAGTACTTACAATTACATTCAAGGTTTGTATGTTTTTTGTCTCTTCTTTCAAATTATCTACACTTAGAGGACCATTTGGAGGGGTATATCTATGTTCCACATGTCCAGAATTGTGGCCTTATTTGTCTAATGTAGAGCTCTATCCTATCACACCGAACATAGATGTTCTCTTGGTGTATTCAGGGCCTTCATTGTTATCACCTTGATCTTTTCCTCAAGTTGTTCAAATTTTCACAAAGATGACCAATCCTATAATACTAATTGTTAATATAACTAAAGTTGTACATTACTGATAGTGGGGGGAAGGGGTGAATCAGTAATCACCAAGTTTGACCAATCTTAAAACTTAAACCTGAACCATATCAAACTAATTAACCAGTATTGATTTTATCATTAAATCATTCATTCATCCATAAATGTTAGCTTGTTAAACTTAATCATAAAGCAACACATAAAAACCATCCACACAATAAAATATATTTTTATCATGGAAACCCTTAGAGGGAAAAACCAAAGTGGGAATTGATATCTAGAAGTATTCTAAACTCTGCTAAAATGTGTTTTGTTAAGAGCTTAGTCATGTGAGGAGCTTACAATAATGTTTGATTAATAACAAACCCTATTAGGAGTTACCTAATTAAGGGATTTTCCTCTAGCCCTGTTAGGAGTAACCTTGCTCGAGGATTTCTAACTCAAATTAACTAGTCACCCTATTAAAGGAATTAACTTCATATCTTACTAAAGATCTTGTTCACCTTGGTAAAAGTGACCTTGTTAAAGGATTTAGACTTGCCAACCTCTTAGGATTAACCAAGTGAGATGATCTAGAAGTAGCATATCGCATTTGATTGTACAAATCCTTTTCGGCTTACTACCTTCTTCCTCTTGCAACCATTCATCTATTAACCTAAACACACACCTCGTGTCAATCACTTACCCTTAAACTGATAACTCCTCTTCCACTCACCTACATGCCATGGCTCTAAATAATTTACATACACTTGCATCATTAGGTCACCCTAACCATATACATGCTACCCATGGTAATTCAACAATGTTCGACAAAAATGTGTTATACAACCCTAATATTATCCTTCACCATAGAATCACCTTCTTCAATCACACATCAATCTAACATCACAATTATCCTTCACCATAGAATCACCTTCTTCAATCACACATCAATCTAACATCACATGTTTGTTCTTTTGCCCTGCCTATCTTTACCGGCGTTGGAATCATGCATTACAGTTCTCTTTGGACTCTTTTAGGGTTGGTTCTCATCATCTCAGGGCTCAAACTGATCACCATATGGATCAGGGTAATCGATTATGCCAATTATGCACTCTGATGGAGGTTGAGATCGAGACTCACTTCATATTTTGTTGTCCTCATTACTATGAGATCAGAGGGAGATTCTATTGCCTTTTCAGAGACTGTTCTTCTCTCTCGATGTTCTTCAGTTATATTGATCAATGGTGTTTAGCACTTTATCTTCAGGAGGCCACCCATCTTCGAGAGAATACCCTGCAGTCCTTTCATTAGAGACAGACTTCTGATCAGCTCATTACCACCTTTTTCTCTCCCTTGTCTCCTCCGTGAGGTTTGAAAAGGCCTTCCACTACTTCACATTCCAGATCTGTCAAAGATTGTACCAGTCTCTACAAGCAGCATCAGTCCTATAGGGGTTCTTCACGACATCCGAAGACTATGGATTGTCCACGGATGTCCCTCTCTATTACGGATTTCTTTGTGACAATGAAGGACCCTTAGTCCTTTCCTTGCCTTTCTTTCTTCTTGTTGCTTTGTTCCTTTTCAGTCACCGTTTGGTGCCTTTGCTTGGCTGGCTCTTTTGTTTGTATGCTTAGTCCCATAAACCGTTTTGGTTTTTCGTGGACATTAATAATTTTATCTTATCTTTTCACTTTTTTCCCGTGAACAAACACAACCCCAAGAAATTTCATCATATTCTTCAATGTACAACCGATCATTGAAAATTCTTTGCTTTCGCGTCATTGCCACCTTATCTATCTTACCAACTTGAAAGATCTACTAGAAATGACCTACATGTTACCAATTCACGATCAAACTTAACATTTGACTTGTTCTTCCTTTTTTCTTCCTAAAGTTTGTTCAATCGATTCAAATCATATCTTCCTATAAACCAAAACATTTGCATCTCTAACAAGTATTTACCAACATAACAACCTTCATAAATTTTGAGTTTTGTCACTTGAAACAACGCAGATTTGATAAATCAATCAAATCATTCACTGACTATCATGAACTGACAAACTCTATAAGTTTGTTCCACTTCAATCATTCGTAACTCACTCAAATCTTATGTGCAGTACATTAGATTACAAATAAATCAACTAAAGGTGTCTCTAAGTCTCCCATACCAATCTTACTCACTAACTCACCATACAAATCAATCACACACTTGATTTGTCACCTGCATGGGAGGTTAAGTTCTTCATGTAAGTTAGATTTTATCAATGCCTTTGGTGTATCTCCACAGGTAAGTGGAGACCTTAAAGCTAATGTTTTGTCTTTTGGGTATTCACAGATCTCTCTGTAGGGACCGTGGAGTGTAAAATGGTCAAAAAGTTTCATTTCAGAATGTTCACCCAACACCCACTATGTTCATACACCAATAGTCACTCAAAAAACACCAATAGTTGTGATTAAATTTCCTAGTAGTCTTTATGAAACATCCCAATAATGGTGCACAAATTGGTCAATCGCCAACCAAAAAAGCTAAAAAATTATTGACTAGTAGTACATGTATGATGAGTTATTAGTACGTGTTTTGATTTTTTTGAGCTCTTCTAAGAGCGACGATTGGGGAATATTTGTGACAAAATTATCCATAGCTATTGGACCTTGTAAGTTACTAGGTCTCTTCCCCTAAATATCTCCAATATTTTAGGCAACTTTTAGGGGCAAGTTGCCTCACATTTATGCAAAGTGTGTTAATTGTCATAATGAAATTATATCTTCAATGCCCCCATAAAGTATATCTCTCCCACTAAACACACAAGGCCCAGGATTGTACTCCCATATCTATGGTTAAACGATTAGGCTCAGGATTGTAATCCCATATTTTTGGAGCTCTTCTAAGAGCGATGATTGGGGAGTATTTGTGATAAAATTATCCATAGCTATTGGACCCTGTAAGTTACTAGGTCTCTTCCCCTAAGTATCTCCAATGTTTTAGGCAACTTTTAAGGGCACGTTGCCTCACATTTATGCAAAGTGTGTTAATTGTCATAATGAACTTATATCTTCAATGCCCCCATAAAGTATATCTCTCCCACTAAACACACAAGGCTCAGGATTTTACTCCCACATCTATGGTTAAACAATTCAGTATTATAGGAATGAATGAGTTGATTTTTTATGGTATGGGCCTCCAATATGAAATATATGCTTAGTCAAATACAAAATTATTTGTGATTTTTAAAAAAATTTAAAAATATAATTTTTGTCATGAATGTTTACTTCTTCCTATTATCTATTTATGACTACTTCAAATTTAAATTTTGAATTGTGATTATTTCAAATTAAATTTTTAGATTAATTTTTTTTTTTAATATTATATTTTTAACTATTAGACATTCAAATTTATATATTATATTATATATAATACTATTGATAATATATAATAAAAAATATATTATATTAGTATAGCAAAATTAAGAATATATGTTTTACAAAATAATTACAAAGAAAATATTGATTTTATTATATTTTATAAAATAATTTTATTAATATGTGAAAATTAATTATAAATAAAATTAGAATCAATATAACCCATTGTCAATCATTGTTAAAATAGTTATAATAAAACAATATTGCTAATTTTTACAATTATTGTTTAAAATTATTATAATAAAAATTATATATTTTCTAATTAATTAAAAAAATTGTTAAAATTTCAATTATCACTATTAAAAACTTACCAATATAATTTTACACTATATTTTATTCATTATTGAAAAATATTATTAAGAATTATAATAATTTTAAAATTAATATATTTAATACTTATATTAAATATAATAAAATTACAATTAAAACTAGCAACATAATTAAAAGATATATATTAAGCAACTATGTGACACTTATTGTTTAATATAAGTATAATTTACCAATTTTTTTTATAAATCCATTTAAATTTTTCTAGCTAAAATCATCAAAGTGGAGGAATTTTAGAAAAATATAAATAAATATTTTTCCTCCCCACCAAAATAAGCATATTTTTGCCATGAAATTTAATGAATTTGGCTAGCTTTCTTTAGGATTCTATACGGTTATATTCCTCGAAGTTTCTTGTGTCTCCGAAAAAAAACATGAGTAGTGCCCACTTGGGTAATGCTCCCTCCAAGTCTTCTTCTCTCCATGTTGCTTGGATTGTTGGCCCATCTTTTATGCTTTGGCATATCTGGTTGGAGAGGAATCGTCGCATATTCCAAAATGTTCGGCTTGGTGTTTTGCATCTTTGGTGAAAAATATCACATTCTCTTCGGGAAACTATTCTTGTGAAGTGTGAGCTTGATGGGGGTATGGATCTAGTTGATCTTGCTATCTGTAATCGCCTCAATTTTCATCTTCAGGATGGGGCTGCAACTCATAGGTTTCCTTCTATGTCCAGGCAGCTTCACCATCAGAGGAAGGGTCGGGTTAACCGAGATGGGCATTGGACTCCTCCTCCCTCTTGAGTTTTGAAAATTAAGACTGATGGTTCTTCCCGTGGGAATCCTGGCCCTGTTGGTATTGGCGGAGTGGCTCGTTGTAGTTCTGGGGATGTTAAATTTTTCTTCTTAGTTCATAAGGGTGATTATACTAACAATCTCATGGAAGCTTAGGCTATTTTATATGCTATGGAACAGTGTTGCTTGTGGGGATGGAGTAAGATTATCTGAGTCTGATTCCCAGGTGGTGGTGAACATGCTTTCTTCGCAAGAGCTTGAGGATGTTAGTTGGCAGCTGGCCACTGTTCTTAAGAAGATTATTCTCTTCTCTACCTCTTTTCAGTTCATTAGGTTCACGTATATTCCTCGTGAATGGAACAGAACTGCTGATTGTTTAGCCAAATGGGCTTCTAGTCATGATCCGGGTTGGAATATTAGGGATAGGAGGCAACTGTCCTTTGAGATGGTGCAAGAATTTGATGATCTTGTTGCTCAGGATCGAGCTCCTTGTTGAGCTCTCCTTGTTGTATTCCTTTCTGTCTTAATAAATTTTTACCCCTCTTTTCCAAATAAATGTGAAGATGTAAAGAAAATGGTAGCTTGTGCAATACAAAACAACCACATTTTTTCCTCATGCTCAATACCCTTGTAAGAGACGTATAAAGGGCTTGCCACTTTTTACATAATAAGGTTTTTAGTGCATGTAATTTACTGAGGTGTGGAGAGGTAGACACTCATAGAGATATCTATAATGGGGTATATTTATTTGACCAATTATTGACATATTTAGAGAAGAACTCATATCTATAAAATTCCTTTCACTAATTTGTTAATTGTGTCATGTTTCTATCATAGTTTTATTGGAATTTTTGTAAATTGTAAGAATAATATTAGAAATTGATATTGTTAAATAATAATTGAGATAATCGTAAATATTCTAATAATTAGTATTGAATAAAGCTTAATTTTGGAGTATCTATATTTAATTGTTAGAATATAAAAATATTTTTTTAACAAGTACACAAAAGACACATTGCATCTCATTCCTCTCAATTAGTAAAATATATAAATTATTCCTTACTTAAACAACATTATAGCAATAATAGTTTATGCACATAATGAAAATTAAATATGCAATATTGTTGTTAACTAATTAAATATAATAATTAGACAACTAATATCATATAGGCATCATCTATGTAGGAACTTAAATGCACTCTCAGTTTATAAATACAATACACTTAAACAAGAATATTGTAAAGAAGTGCATTTTGGTTACCTTATAGGCAAGGGTATTTCACATATAGTAATTGGTCTATAGAATAATAGTAATAATAGACATATAATATTAAATTATTATCAAATTAATTATGAATAACATGTGATAATTCATGCGGTGGTTCAATGTGGATTAAAGAAAATGAGTAAGTGTGCTTTGTGGTGGAAAGGTGTTTCAGTTCAACATTATATGGTTGAGAAGAAATCTTCCCATAGGAGTTCCTGTCAAGGTTATGTAGGATCGTTTGTACCTTACATCTTCTTCTTAGGTTGTTTCAGCTTCTGATGATGGACATGCCAATGCCAGTGTGTTGTTGGATGTTTATGTGGTTCATTATCATGATGATATGTTTTCTAGTGGAATTACAATAGTGGCTAGTTCACAGTCACACGTCCCTCCTTTTGTTGCTCCAAATGTGTGTGAGAGTAGACACATGGTTACTATTCCCTTTGCTAATGTTAAGGCTACCACTTCTAGTGGCATCCTTACTGAAGTTGTGATTGTAAGGAAAATATATAACAACATTGTCGGCCTTTTATCTCATGAGTGATGCTCCATTGTTGGACTCCTTGGTTTGGTAGGATTCTACCACAAGGGTGGAAGAGGTGGACTATTGTGAAAGAAAGGAAATCAAAGATGCATATACCCTCTTTTGACATGGCTTCATTCCTATGAGAGTGTTGCTAAAGGAAAACCTTGGTGGCTCCTTGTTGTGGATGTCTGGACTAGAGTTTTCTTTGGTCCTTTCTTTGGTTTTTAATAGACGGTTGGCTTTTTGTGCAACTATTATCTCATGTTGTGGGAACCTACTGGCAAAATTCATTTTACACTAGTAAAATTTGCCTCTGTTTTTTATGAATCTTGGTTAAATTTTCTACCCAATTTGGTCAAATGATCCACTAATGGCCTTGTCGGTATCTTTTCCATCAAACTTTCAACGAATCCTTGTTCAGGTCAAACTTTCAACGCAAGTCCTCGTAGAAATCGATACCAACATTTGGCCATTGTGGTCGTTGCAAATTCAACCACTATTGTTTAAAATAGGTGCCTCATCTGACCAGGATGCCAAATTGATGATGATATCCTCGTCAGTCATTTCCTCAAAATTTTGACAAAGTTCGGTCGAGCTTCCGACCAGCCTTGGTTAAGGTTGGGAAATCGACATTTACATTTTTCCATATGTGGTTGTCGAACTTTCCATCAATGTTGGTTGAAAAGGGTGGCACATCCGACCACGATGCCAAACCCACGACGGTGACCTTGTTGGTGAGTTGGTTAGAAGTTTGACTATTTTTGGTTGAAAGTTCACCTACACTTTGTTAGGTTTCGACCAAGATTGCTCGAAAGTTTGACAAATATAGGTTTTTAAAAAAGCACCTAAAGATAAATATCCAAACTAATTAGCAACATTCTAGTTAGTGATTAGTTTGAATATTTATCTCCAGGTGTTGCTTTGCATTCTTAATACCCAATCGATGAGAAGCCTATCCATGTATGACTGTGGAACAACCTGGGGCTAGAGAGACAATTGAATGCCTCAAGAAGGCATAGCTACAAGTCAATTATTCCCAAGTGTTGAGGAACAGTGAAGAATTCACAACCAAGATGGATGATAATAACCAATTTTGCTAAGAAGACAAAGTGAATTCCATAGATCAAAAGCATTTGCATGTGCTAGGATGTTGTTGAAGAATGTTGATATCCTTGAAGACCATAAGAAGGTAGTAAGTTTGTAAAATTGCAAGAACATAGTAGAGATAAGGAAACAAATTTTCTACTTCGCATGTTAGGTTTATGTATAAATGCTTGTGTTTTTCTCTCATTTCTTATTGCATTTTTATTCAGTTGTATATATAATATTTCTATTTCATGCTTAATGCATTATTCTAGTAACCTCATGGAGCATAGAAACCAAGTAGGATGCATGCAATAACCGCCACAAAAAAAATTGGAATATGTGTTTGTTGCAAAATCTTTTCCAAATAAAGTGTTTTTTTATGCTTACTTTCAGTTTGCATTCATGACAAGGTAACAAGCAAATGACATGATACTTTGCATAAAAACATTGAGGGTGAACTGTTGATCATGATATGTCTTCATTCAATTTTTATAAGATAAATTCATACATTATAACGAAACTTGAATTAGAGATCTAGTATAAAGTCCAAACAAAACTTAGAGTGCTCAGTTATGATCCCATGTAACCTTCAAGCATAAGTAACAAGGGCAATTTATATGAATTTCCTTCTAGTCTCTGAAATCATATAAGTCTACTTTAGCATTGATAGAATGTTTACCAATAGTACGAGGCACACAAGATGGAAGACACAAAATTGACTAAGTGCGAGCATCAAACCTAATACAATCTCAATAACCAAGAAAAATGTATGGCCTTTCTACAGTAGGGTGATTTAACTAGAAAACTCAATTCTTCGCCAAATATTGCAAGCAAGCTCTCAAAATGCAATGCTTTGTACATCTATTTTCACTATTTTTCTTTATAATATATATACCTTATACTGTTGTTGAACTTGGCAACCCAGAATGAAATAATCGGGCAACGAATTCTTGGGAGCCAAGGGACCCTGAACTTATCCTACGTTTTCTAAAGACATGGGAGAAGTTACTACTGGCTTCAATACTTTTAAAGGTATAAAGCAGTTATTGGAGCTCTCTGTTTCAGAAAACTAAAAATAGTCATAAGATTTGAAGGCATGGAGCTAAATGAATACTCAAAATTTTGTGAAAATCTAATCAATAAAATGTTTGCTAGTGTTTTTTATGCAATCCAATAAATCAACTAATATATTTCTTTAAATAGTGTAAATCAACCAAACCCATTGTAAAAGTGGTAGACTGATAATAAACATGGTATTGTGAGCTAAGACAGAATTTGGCAGCAAAAGAATTATTTAAAATTGTCACAATTCAAGGTTTTTACTTGAAAATCTTATGACTACATAAGCAATTTAGCTATAACCAAAATAAGTTTTTATTGACCTGCATCATTTTGCACACAGTAGTGATTGAATAGCCAGATTGAACCAAAAAGTTTGAAACAACACCAACACCATACCCTGCAACTACCATTGTCCCCCATGGAATATCACTAAACCATGTAGCTTGCTTCAAATTTACATTAAATACCTATATGCAAAGATGAAAGTGACTTTATCATATTTGTGCTTGAATTCAAATGTAGTGAAAATTTCAATATGAATGAACTAAAACTGTAATCATGACTCTTGTGATTTTGGTTTGACATTTCCTTGATTAAAATTGTTTAAAAAAAAGAGTATGCATGGCAATTAGAAGAAAGCTTATAGTTTTGAAATATGCTAGCATCCAAGAGAGAAGAACAAAATAACCCTAAAGACAATAGAAGAAAAACAATATTAGACATAAAAAAGATGGACTTGTGATGTTCAAGTAAAGATATCCTTTTCTATGAATGATATGATGAGTACAAGATGAATTTCACAAAGAATGTTTGATGTCCACATTTTGTGTAAACATACCATCAAAATAACTGCTAAAATAATCTACCCAAATTTAAAACTCTATCAAATTACATTGGTGTTTGCATCATGCATATGATTTGCTAATAAATAAGTGTGAATAGAGTATTTATAGTCAAATTTAAATAAAATAACTCAAGCATCATCACTAAGCACAAATTAATTGTTCAAGATTAAACATAGAGTAGCCTATATACAAGCCTTGTCAATGTGTCCATATATTAATTTATTTGTATGTGAAATAGAATATGATTTTAATGTTAGTTGTTTTAGAAGCAAAGGGAGTTCTAAAAAATGAAATAGACTAATAAGATCTCAAATAGTTCATAAACCGTGCATATTTGACACATTCAAGAAGAGAATACTTACCCAAGTTGAAGCTTAATCATGCCAGGAAAGTTGAGTATTGGCCCTTCCAATTTGTTATTTGATAGTTGCCTAACAATGACACATTCAAAATGCACTTATGAGAAAAGACAACAAATGAAAATTTATTAAATAATGAAGGTATGTTAGTTTGAGCTTCACTTGGTTTCAAGAATAGTTTAATATTCTCCACTTAACAATGCCAACCACATGAAGGTGGAAGCTCATTTGGCCTCACTCCCCACCCAACAACATCATTCTAAATTCTCCATTAACATCTAATTACATACTTTATTCATTCATTCATTCATCCATTTATGAACTATAACATTCAATCAATACAATCACATAGCATTCATTAATATGATATAAAATCCATTAATACTAAACATTAATCAAGAATTCATTAACACATAATACTATTCATTAACATAACATAAAATTCAATATTAATACGCAACATGCATAGATAATTACCTAAAACAGTGTTCTTTCATTATCCAACAAAATTTATCAAACAAGGTTTATCAAAGAACATTTTTAAAAAAATAATTTCTTTTTTAAATTTTTCTTGGATTTCTTAAGGAAAACGATGATAGGAGCATCAATATCTTCTTCATTCTCCTTCTGTTGTGGTTGTAATGTCAAATTATGATGCTTCCTCCTGTTTTCAGGAGCATGAGGTTGTTGCACTAAAGGGGGGCCTCCTACAATAACAAGTAATGGGTTAAATTCACTTTTTTTTTGTACTGTTACAAGTATTTCATTAACTAGTAGAACATAACATGCATTTTTCTTTACCTAACAATGCCACATCATGTACAGTTACATTTTGATCAGTCGACACCTCAACATGTTGAACACTTCGAACATGCTCCACTTATTCACCATGATGTTCAACATGCTCTAAAATATTCAAGAAAAGGTTACACATCTGACCAATTGCAATTGAAGATGTTTAATTCTATTAATAATTACATAATTTGTTTCCAATAGAAAATTAATACCTCCACCATTGTGATGCACATCATGACCTTCATCACGTGTAGGTTCTATGATAGGATTTGTAGGCTGCAGTGAAATGTCATGTGCATTGTTATCATTATTTGATATATAAAACATAAATAGTCAATTTATGTTGGAAATTAACATCAAACATGAAATTTCTTAACTATTCAATTTTATTTACTTTTCATTTGACCAATTTACCTGTCTCATCTAGTAGGCATGCAACCACAACTTTATTGTTTTATGATCTTTGTTGATAAGGAAAAATCTTAAGTATGAATCCCTATGCATTCCATGCATCCAATCAGAAAAAGGGAAGGTTTAAGTGACAATATGGGTGAATCACAATCGTTGATTCATACCTAACCCTAAGTCACCTAAGTCTTCTTAAGGAAGACAAACCCTAAACTTTCTAGGAATTTCTAAGGAGAATTGAAGAGAGTTTGCATGCACAAACAAAGCATTCATGGTGATTAAGGTGTTGTGAATTGAGTTACATTGTAGAATTAGTTAAAGGAGAATAGAGGAAAGGAATCAAAGGATAGCAGAGATACATCTAATTAAAAAGGATCAAGTACACATCAGTATAGAGGTGATCTAACATCAAGCAACAGAGTGCTAACCACAAGATCATTGCTGAGACATTCTAACAAGTGAGTCAGTTAAATCTCTTAACAAAGTAGTCCTAACAAACTATGTTGAAATCCTCTAATAAGGTGCTTACTTAACTGTGAGTTGAAGTCTTCTAATCAGGCACACTTCTAACAAGGTGAGACCTAACAGTCTTTGTAAGCCTTTAATAGGGCAGACCTTTCACAAGGTAAATCGTATTTTATAGTCAAATAATTGTAACCTTAATTCGATACAGTTTACAACTGCAACGGTGAAGATTTGTGGGTGTCATCCCCACCTAAGTTTTACCTTCTCATTGGAGGGTTTCTAGGTAATCATATCTTGGTCATATATGTGTGAATGTTTACTCATTTACATGCTTTAGATGTACATGCATAATATGGTATTTTAGTTGACTTGTTGAACTGTGAGATGGGTGTGAGGTGAATGATTTTTATGGGCAAAAGTTTGAAGCACTAATTCAACCCCTCACCCCCCTCCCCCTCCCCCTCCTCAGAGTTTACTTTTCCTATTGTAATTCCAACAATTGGTATCAACAAGTGAGAGATGAGTTAAAGAGATCGTTGAAGAGAAGGAAGGAAATTGCTATTAAAGAGAATGATACACAATACCAAGAGATTGACACTACTGAATTATTTGCAAATGGAAACTCCAATGAATTTGATGCAACAATTGTAGATCTAGTGGAAAAGAATGGAATCCTAACTGAAGAAGTCAGAAATCTAAAGAGAGAACAAGAAGTCCAATCAATATTACTTTGTGAGGTCACTGGACAGAAAAAGAAAGCCATAGAAGACAAAGTCATGATTGAAGATGACAAGGACATTGGTCAACAAATTGGAGGAGAAAACATCATAAGTATAGAGAATTGCCAACATGAAATTAGAGACAATGAATCAAGTCATGATTGCCAATCATGAGCTAAATTGCAAAGACCCTAAGATCACAACATTGAAATTGGAAAATGAACGATTGAGCAATGATCTTAAAAGGGAAAAGGAGTTTGCTGAAAGTTTCAACAAACCTTACAAGGCCATCAAGTACTTTGAGAAACTAATGAGATCTCCTAGATCTAATGATGATACTACTAGATTAGGCTACACCAACACTAAAGAAGGAGAATCATCCAAAAATGTTGAGCAAAGTAACAAAGGTAAGAACTCCAAACCCACCTATCATAATTGTGGAAAGTTGGGACATATTGCTAATGTTTGAAAGAGAAAAACTGCAAATCAGAATGTTAAGTAGAAGAACATGGGGCATTGCCACAAATGCAATAAAGAAGGACATCAGACACATGAATGCAAAACCAAGACCATGAACACTCAAAGATTTGAAGGATATTGCTACAATTATCAAAAGTATGGACATAGAGCTTTTGAGTGCAGATACAAACCAAAGTGGTCATCAAACAAGCAAACAAAGGCAAAGCAAAATGGCAACTCTTATAATTGGGATAATAATACAAGGTGCAAAATGGCAACTCTTATAATTGGGATAATAATACAAGGTATAGTTGTCACTATTGTCAAGAGTATAGACATGTTTCTAAAAATTACATAAAAACACATTTCAGAAGTGACTAAAGTAGATGGTTGAGTCAAACCACATGTTTTAGTTGTTTGAAGACTAGTCACATAAGCAGGAATTGTCCAACAAGGTCAAAGGCACCAAACAATGAGCTCAACAAAGGCAAACAAAAGGCAGATGTTGAGAATGTTAGAGATGAGATGAACAGAACATGGAAGAGAAAGGAAGATTGCAACACATCAAGTTCAAAAGGGATCACTTCACCCAATGGGTCAGGTGATCACACTTCCTCAAATTAAGAAATCAAGAGGTAAGTGCGACTGACACTTAAAAGGATATACTATACATCAATTCCAAGGATTTAGTTTTGAAAAGATTTTACATGCATGAATAAAGATGAAAAGTATTGACTATAACCTAGACGAAATGTTTAAGATTTGGTAGTTTTCATGTTATTGTCGAGCATGAAAAGTTTCACCATGGTTGCCGAGCTGAATACTAGTTGATGCCAAGCTATCATAAGTAATAGTGTAGGTCGAGCTCATAATGGTTTCCAAGCATATGGAAAATTACATGGATGTCGAGTGAGCTAGAAAATTATGTTGAAGTTGAGCTTACAGCTGTGTAAGCACTAAGCATTAAATGCAATGTTTTAAGGGCTATTTGATCATTTTATGCTCATTTGACATCATTTGAATTCAGAGTAGAGCTCAAAGAGCTAAAGATGAACTAGATAAATTGTCAAGAGCATTTGCAAATAGATTTAAATAGTTGTTCGATACTATCTCAGTAGGATTGAAAAGGTATTTATCGTGTGTCGAGCTATGCAATTCAAGTCTTTGCAAAACCTAGTTTTATGAAACAGTGTCTAGTTCTTCAGCAAACAAGGTTGTAGAGGGAAAGGATGTTTTGAATGTGCAATTGCTAAACCATGAGATTAAACAACCAAATTTTAGAGCTATTCCATACATAGCTTATAAACAAGATCCATCTAGTGCATTCTCAATGATATCACCATGAGTTTTAATGATTCAAGATGTTAGATGTTGCTATACATGTAAGGTTGGAAGCATAGGAGACATGGAGATTAGGGAGACATATGGGAAATTGTGTGAAAACAGAGTGTTGAAGGAGGAATTCAAAATTGTTGAGAAAGGGTTAACTCGTGCCCTAGATTTGCCCAACATCTTCAAGATAGAATGGATTAAGATAGTTTTGAGTAGAATTCATGATAATTCTGTATGGTTAGAGAATGGACTGGTGAAAATCACAAAAAAAGATTTTGCATAGAGTTACAGGGTATCCAACCCTAGATTGGCCCAAGACAATGAGGAGTGAAGAAAAATAGTCAATTGAAAAGAATACAGGGGATGTATGGAATAAAAAAGGGATGAAAATAGATATAATCATAAATCCTTTAATTGCTTTTGCAGTAAGGATTATTGCACACAAGTTCTATCAATCCAGCAGACTCAACAGTGTACCATGTATTGCAGTTGACATGGGATACAAGATAGTGAAGAAAGATCATACTTATGATCTTGTTGAGTTGCAGTTGCAACAATTGACCAAGAATTTGGGAGCCATAAGGAAGACCAAAAGTGCACAATGCAAATTTGGATCTATTCTTGTATGTTCTTTTATGTACATAATACATTTCCTACTTTTGGAAAAGTTGCATGGAAGGTAAACAGACCTATTGTAGTGCAAATAGGTGGATTCAGTGAACAACTAGGTGATAATTTTGAGTCAGTTATGACAAGCTACTTCGAAGACTTCAAGCAGACAATGAAGAAAAGACCAAGGATACTAGTTTCACTAGTGGAGAAGCATTTTGATGATGTTTTCTTCCTAGTTGACACTAACTCTACATATGTCCAAGCAACAATTCCTAGAGTTAGATGGTTAAGACCATTGGGATATGAAATCAATGTTGATGAAGCCTCTACAGTAATCACAACATTACTTGCAGAAAGTAGACAAGAAGGCTACAGCTTTTGGGAACTATGATGTGGCTAAGTCAAAAATCACCGTGGACTTGAAGATTGCTTTAGTAATTAAAAAGAGGAATAAGATGGTGAAGAAACTGAAAGAGAAATTTGGTGAAGGGACAGAAGAAGAAGAAGAAGATTTTCATGCCCATAATTATAGGTCAAAGATACAACTTTTTTTTTTGAAAGCTAAACTTAAGGTATCACATGTTGACGTGTGCATATTGCAACCAGGTTATCAAATAGTTTGGTGACATTTTCAGATAATTCACTCATTCGAATACTTATGTATCACTACTTAGATAACTTAGTGGAAGATCATACATCCTTTATTGGAGTTCAGGTTATGACCCATGGATTAGATTATAATTGCTTCCCGAGCAATAGGCTTTCCCTAAGACCTTGTTGTGTATGTGTTACTATTCGATATCACTTTAATTTTGTAACCTATCTTGAAAGTAACATTGTATTCATAGATGTGGGATATCAAGTCTTTATATAGATTCACAACTTAATAAAGGTGATGTATCAAAGATAATCCTATTTGTTCTAGTATATACATCAGTTTCCAACATTTTTAAGGAAACCTCGATTCATTATTTTTTCGTTCCAATTTTCATATCTCAGAATACATGCTTAAATGAACTCTTACATTCTAGGTACGCATTTGATAGGTTATTGTCATGTATAGTATTTGCATGCAATTTTAACAATATGACACTAAAGTATAGAATAATTATCATGCCAATATAATATAACCCTTATGTTACTATAGGGCTATTGACCCTTTTATTATGTACTACTAACATCTACTAGTATTGATACACTTCACCTTATTTATTTAATAAGACTCTAACCACCCTAATAAAATACTAGCTACCCCATGGAAGTTAGTTACTAATTATTTCACAACAACTACTACTAGCATTATCAACTAGCGAAACCTAGTTGTTGATTGACACATAATTTTTAACTATGTTGTGCATTTCATACCAAGGAAGCACAATTTTATTTAATTATGACTACAAAATATTAAATATATGCAAAACGAGTTGGAGAAATATTAATTGTTATGCAACATATACCTTATACTACAATAAATTACTTAACATCCTAAACCTTGTTCAAATCATATTAGTTACTTACCAATATTATACTACTAAAAATAAACTTAACTCTACTACTAACACACTCTTCAAATAAGAATACTTATCACTTTCTAAACCTGATTAACTATTCCCTAAGCATTAACTTTATTACATAATAGCTAACCCTTATAATTTGCCTCCTAACTACACTAACAATCTTCCTACTTTACTAACCTTTCCCTCATCACTACCCAAAACTACATTAAGATTTATTTATAAATGATATAATATCCAAACCCTCCCCTTACCCATGCATTTTATTCAACTCCCTTTTGGCACATGAATGGTGGGGGGTGTTTGGGGAGATGGGTCCATTTATGGCAGCCTTGGCAAAAGTTTGGTGGGGATTTTCTTACTTGTTTGCTTTGCCTTTCACCAAGTTTCCCCCTTTTTCACCTTTCTTTTAACCATGTTATTTTTTGAAGATGGGATCCCTCCCACATGTAAGGCGAGGGTATAGGAGATGGTCGGCCTTGGTGGAGAGTCCCTTACCTTTTAGAAAGTTTGTGATTGAATGTGTTTCTTTCAAACTTTATGTTGTTGACTATGTTTTTGGGTTTAGTTTATGTTTTGGGTTTAGTGCTATGTTTTGGGTGTGATGGCCACACCTTAGGATAGGTTTAATTTTCTAGGAGTTTTCCATTATCATATTAATATTATTATTATTATGTATTGTCTTTCTTAACATAGGTCTGCATATCCTAAGAGAGCTTAGGAGATATAGGGATTAATTAATTTTAAAACAAGTAAAGAAGTAGGGTATCCATCATTACTTGTTCATATGATTAGTATGTCCTTGTTTTATTGACTTGACTTAGTTTTAGATGTTTATGTTATAAGGATTATATATATGGAAGATTCCAAGGAGTATCTCCAAGAATAAAATAATGAGTTGTAATTGAGAGGGGATTTATTTGCCTCTCCCATACAAATTCTAGAGAGTAAAATGTGAGGCTTATTTGTTCATGGTAATCTATGACTTGTGATTGATTTGAGTTCTCTCCTTTACTCATCTATGAGCTTATGAATATTGGTTTGATAGGGATTGGAGGTTACTTATAATATTCTAATATAAATTTCAAGGATTATGATCCTATTTAAAATCACCCAAACAATAAATTTAACACATGAACTATACTTGAAACAGGATCAAAATGCACTAGTAGATCATTTGTTTTTTTCTAATCAAACTTGAAATTAGATTGTTTATTAAACCAATACATCATGGAATTCCTTTATGTGAACACTCTTTGGAAGCATACTTTCTTATTTTGAATTGTGAATCCAAAATGGATAAGATCCTACATTTTCATATTATTCTTGAATACTAGGGTAAAAGCACAAACTTGTGTCACTCTTTTATAAAGGCAAGGGATATCAGAACTTAAACTGTTCAACTTTAATGACAAAAAAGAGACATTTGTGTTTAAAATTTGAAGATGATGTAAACTAATGAAATGTGTAAAATTGGATGAAGTTTATGCCTGTAATTTTTTTTTTAATTGAGTCAAAATTTTATCATTTTTATAATTTTTAAAGTCTATTTTCTAATTTTTTTAAATGTTGAAAATATAGAGTTTCATTCCCACCAAACAACTATATGCAAATGATCATATTTTGATCTGATTTTGAACTATGTTATAGTTGACATGTATACCTAGTGGACAAAAAAAAAAGATTTTGGACTTATATGTTTCAAGTTATAAGTGTTCAAAGTCAAACTTATCAGAAATTGATAGTTTTTTTTTTCCCGCCAAACTTTTTCTATCAAATCTATATATTTTTTAAAACAAATTACATATTCTTGAAGATGACTTTCTCCTCTAGAGGTACACATAAAGTTCTTATTTTTTGAACATGATTTACTATTTTTTTTTCTTTTTTTGAACAGACATCTTGTTGAATCTTAAAAGACCTACTTGTAATATTTTATAAAAATAACATATTTTAAATAATCAAAATAATACAAAATTTATATGACCATAATCTTGACTCAAAGATCTACAAAAGGGTATTTTTATTTTTTAGAAAAACTTCAATTTGGATGGAGAAATTAGTATTCAAAGTGAAAAAAATTCAGAATAGGCAGTTATGACCAAAAGGGTTTCGACCGTAACCCTTTCGGTCGTAACAAGTTTGGCCGTAACCCCTATCGGCCCAAAAAACTGCCAGAGGTTACATTGGTGGTTTCATTTATAAAATAATTAAATTTTAATTTTAATTTATAATTTAAATTATGCACAGTGAATTGCAAAATTTAAAGGAGCATTTTCAAAAATTATTATTTTTTGAAGCCATGTCTATCAATTGCTTCTTGGAGTTTAACAACAATTACAAAGGATTGTCAATAAGGTATTTTTTTCCACCTAGTTATTTTATGTACTCTATATTGAAGTATTGAAATATATTTCTAGTGGAATCTAAATTAAAATATTTTCCTATAGGTCAAAGTATTGAATGGGTAATAAAAAGGCTAGATCAAGGAAATATGATAGAATAAGAGATGACAAAATGAAAAGTCATACAAAATGTAATCAAAACCAACCTACTGAAGTTAATGAAGAAGATGATATTCATGAAGAGGACAAGATTCATGAAAATGAACAAATGGGTAGTTCTAATGATAGAAACATATTATTAAGTGTAGGAAATTTGATGGATTTGGATGAGGACCTACTTTTTAGTCAAATTCCATCTACAAAAATGGTAAAAGAGAACACTATTAAAAGCATTGCCAAAACATGTGGGATGAATATTTCAAAAACAAAAGTATATTTGGAAAGGCATAATTATTTGTCAAGTTATTTAGGAGAAAAGATATGAGGCCTATTTTGGAGTTGTTGGGTGTTGATAACAAGAAAAACCATGTGCATAATGTTAATAAAACAATAGTTGAATATTTGCAAATTGCTTATAATGAAATTGACAACACAACTTGAGGAGGTGATTTCAGCACTGTGCGTAGAGCGTTGATGACTACTGTATCTAGTAGAAAGTCGACACATAGAAAACAAGTACGTGTAATTTCTAATTTACTACATATATCTAGAAGAACTATTCTAAGATACATTAGGAAGAGAAATATGCTAGATGAAAACATTAAGAATAATTGGGTGAATATTTGCAGAGTTCCTCGAAAAGACATAATTTTTGAAGATGTAAAAAGACAGGTTATTGAATTTTGGACCACATCGTCTCGTGTTTCTTCCAATAGATGTGATACTATACAAATTAAAGATCAAGAGACAGGGGCTAAAATTGAACATCCAAAACATTTTATAGATATAACACAAAGTGAATTATTTCAAACATTCAAGCGAGAATTTCCAAATGTGAAAATATGTCAAAGAATGTTTGAGAGTCTGTGTCCTTCCTTTGTACGCATAAATAAGATACATGAAACTTCTTGTCAAAACCATGTTGAATGTGGTCTACACTTGCAATCATATAGAAAAGTTATGGCAATACTTGATCCAAATTTGTCATCCCTAGTAGTACGTGACAATTTTTGAAGTCTATATTATGTGAAAAATTAGAAGATTTGAATGAGTTCAAAGTATAGTGCATCATAAATCAATGCCCAGAGTGTGGAGATTTATCTAAATCTCCACTGCAGAATGAGAATATTGATGAATCGACACCAATTTCATGGATGAGATATGAATATGAGACATACCAAAATAAGACAGGAGCTGAATCCAAAAAAATTGTATTGGAGGACAGTAAATTGTGGTATGATGAGTTTATGAACGGTAAGTTATGTCCATTGATATATACACATATCCAACATTGTCATGGTGCACGATGGCAAGCTAAACAATTTCGTGATTCAAAAAATAATTTTCCACCTGGTTGTATTCTTTCAGTTGTAGATTTTTCTGAGAACTATATATTTTCACCTCAAACAAAGCTTCAAGGGCAATATTTTCATTCTAAACAAGTTGCAATATTTGTGCAAGTGACTTATAAACATGCACAATTTGAGGTGGATGAGATAGAAAGTTTAGAGGAAAATGAATGCATTATCATCAAGAAGGTTCATTTCGATATTAGTGATGATAGAGTTCATGATAGGAGCTATGTCACTCATTGTTTTGCAATGTTCTCTGAAGATCTTAGAAATCATGTAATAAATGTTTTAGAGCAATGGATCTAGTACGATGGTTGTGTAGGTTAGTGTATCTATACATGTACATTTTTTATTTAACTTTAAATGTAAAACTTATATTGATTTGTACACGTATTTCAAATTGATTTATATAATTATTTAACTTTAAATGTAAAACTTATATTGATTTGTAAACATATTTCAATTTGATTTATATAATTATTTTTTAATCTCATTTCATGAACTCACAGAACAATTTAAATCTACAAAAGCATTTAATTAGTTAGTCATGCAACATGCTAGAAGCAATGTTAGGTTTTTGTGGAACTTCTTTGAAAGTGGACATGGAAAAGGGAAGCATAATGGAGCAGGAGCATGTATAAAGTGCACACTTCGACAACATGAAATTGCAGGTACATATGTACATGCATCTAGTGTGTTCTCGATCTACTTATAACATATATACATGTATAGATACTCTCTAGAGATCTATATATATATATATATATATATATATATATATATATATATATATATATATATATATATATATGGTACATATGTACATGCATCTAGTGTGTTCTCGATCTACTTATAACATATATACATGTATAGATACTCTCTAGAGATCTATATATATATATATATATATATATATATATATAATGTCTTTTAAATTATATATGTACATGTGCATGTTACTGAAGGTAATAGGATAAATAGTGCGGAAGAAATTGTTGAATGGTGCAAAGATCATTTTGCTACTCGAGATACTGAATACAATAAGTGTTATTTTTGGGAAGTGAAAGGTACAAGTATTAAATTTATTTATTTATTTGATATAATACATGTTTGTGTGTGCATATTCTTATAATTCAAGTTTTTAATTAAATTGTTTGTATTTGTAACAGATATAGATCGACCTAATCCTTACAATTGTCAAACGATTTCTAGTACTAGAAGTTTACATCAAGTGGTGACTACAGGGCACCACAAACCCCCAATGATTAAAGTATGAGAGAAATCATGATGACTGCATGAAGGACAATCCAATGAGTATGTGAATATATTGCGAGTGGATATGTTTCATATTGGGATTTGAAGGATAGTCAGAAAGCCTCCTTTTGAAGATGTTGACACTGACACTGACATTCATGATCCTATATATTCAATTGATTATGAGTGTGTTTCTGATTTAGTTATGCCAAGTTTGTGGCATATGTACATATATATGGCACACATGTATGTTCGTTAAATTTTTCACTAAATATAAAGGCATCTATTTTCATGTGCATTGTAGGAGATATTTTTGTTGTCCAAGCCTTAGTAGATAATGTAGAAAATGTAGACTATTATCTTCTAAGATGCACAAAAGTAAAACACAAGTTACTAGAAGGAACTATAGATGTTGATGGACAATCATATCCAATTGGATCAATTGTTGTTGAAGGAGCATATTATCAACAAATCAAGATAACCGACAGTGGTATTGAATTTATTGAATACATGCCTGGAGAAAAGGTTTTACAATACAGTAACCATGTTGTAGCGACAAAGTTGCAATTTGATGCAATACCAAGAAGAGGACGTCATGGAAATCAAAAGTGTAAACTACCTATTGAAGAACATAAAAATATTCGAGAGATAATTAAAAATAGAGAGGATCCTAACAATAAAATGTTTTTGGAGCTCTAGTTCAGAGCTATTTGTACTTATTTTCTATATACAGCTCTTATACTTTCATATTTACTAGTTACATACACATCATTTTGGGTATATATTTTATAAATTTATATGTACATTTGAACATGGATCTTGGATATATGGTACAAATTATGAACATTCATGTATTGTTATTTATATTTTGTGTGAATGCACATTTAAAATTGATTCTATAGTATGTATTACATTCTTTATGTTCATACATGTATTCTTTGTGTTCTTATATGTATTAAATGTAGTGATGTTCCATGTATTGTTATTTATTTTTTGTGTATGGTTTCATGTATATATATGTACATACATCCCATTAGGACTTCCCCTTAGGACCTCCCCTTAAGACTTCCCCTTAAGACAACCCCTTAAGACATCCCATTCTAGGAGTTCCCCTTACAACCTCCCCTTAAAAACTTCCCCTTAGGACCTACCCTTAAGACAACCCCTTTACTGATTAAATGCACTCTTAAAATTGATTCTATAGCATTTATTACATTCTTTATGTTCATACATGTATTCTTTGTGTTCTTATATGTATTAAATTTAGTGATGTTCCATGGATTGTTATTTATATATTGTGTATGGTTTCATGTATATATATGTACATACATCCCATTAGGACTTCCCCTTAGGACCTCCCCTTAAGACTTCCCCTTAAGACAACCCCTTAAAACATCTCATTCTAGGAGTTCCCCTTACGACCTCCCCTTAAGGCTTCCCCTTAAGACATCCCATTCTAGGTGTTCCCCTTATGACCTTCCCTTAAGACAACCCCTTAAGACATCCTATTAGGATAACCCCTTTACTAATTACATGCACTCTTAAAATTGATTCTATAGCACGTATTACATTCTTTATGTGCGTACATGTATTCTTCGTGTTCTTATATGAATTAAATTTAGTGATGAACATGTATTATTATTTATATTTTGTGTATGGTTTCATGTATATATACGTACACACATCCCATTAGGATTTCCCCTTAGGACCTACCCTTAAGACTTCCCCTTAGGACATCCCATTCTAGGAGTTCCTCTTATGACCTCCCCTTAAGACTTCCCCTTAAGACATCCCATTCTAGGAATTCCCCTTATGACTTCCCCTTAAGACTTCCCCTTAGGACCTCCCCTTAAGATAACCTCTTAAGACACCCTATTAGGACAACCCCTTTACTGATTAAATGCACTCTTAAAATTGATTCTATAGCATGTATTACATTCTTTATGTCCGTACATGTATTCTTTGTGTTCTTATATGTATTAAATTTAGCGATTAAATGTTGTAGTTCACATCATGTATTCTTTAGCAATACTCTAAGTTATGTTCTTAAATATGTATTAAATTTATTGATTAAATGTCAACGTAACACATGTACAAAATAACACATGATCTATGAAATAAAAATATGAATATTGAAAACATACATACATTCAACATGAACATAAGACATGAACATAATATGTACATCTACAAAATAACACATCTATGAAATAATGTACACTCATGTAAAATGTACATCCAAAATACCATATAAAATGTCTCCAAAATACCACATCAAATGTCTCTAAAATACCATGTATCAAATGTATATCCATATAAAAGTATTTGAAATGGCGCACACACACACACACACACACACACACACACACACACACAAAAATGTCCAAACATCAATGAAATAGACATGTAAAATAAGATCAGCCACATCCCCCTCCTGATCCATGACCCCAATAGGCTCTACGATCTAGGTTTGAACCCTGTGTCAAATGAAAGAAATTTGTAATTTACATTTTATAAAATTATATGTATACATGCATGTATTATGTCATATGTACATATATATCTATCAAATATATAATAAAAAATACATAACATACCTATGACTCATGTCGTACAAGATCTGTTGGAGTTTGAAGATCTCCAAAATGCAACATACTATCACTAAAACCCTATAGAACACACATGTATGTACACAAGTTAAATTGAAGCACTTGAATATATGTATGTCTCAAGTTAAAGTACATGTATAAAAGCTCAGTACATTAAACAAGTATACTTATGAAATTATAGTAACAAATAAATTTAAACATATAAATTTATATTTACCGTAGCAACATGTAATGCTCTGCCAATCTAATTGATATCTGAATCATGTAGCGATAGAGTAGCCTGGTCCAGGTCGACCATCTCATCTGAAATCATAGTGGTAAATAGACCCTGTTGTACTGTGGGGGCCTGAGTATGGGAGGGTGTTGTAGGAGGTGGGGGGGTGGGTCTTGTAGGGCTCTGTGTAGGAGCAGGTGCTACAAGATCTTGAGTAGGTGTGGGGAAAGGTGTTGTAGGGCCCTCTGTAGGAGCAAGTGCTATAGAATGTGCAGGGATATCCTCTTATCTCTGTGAGGGTTGTGATCCTGCTATGCATGAGAGAATATGGTTGATGTGTCCACCAATGTCACAAAGAGGAATCCCCGTGACTATTGATAATGCCTGATATGAACCGAGAAGATTAGATGCTAAATAGAATTTCATACGACGCAATGCATCCACATCTGATATAGCAAAAACCTCTAGTGGAGATAGTATATCTGCTATCTCATACACATCATCAACTCCTATGCTACAGGATGCAACTGTCAAAATGGTACCACGAGATCGTAACATATATCTACCACATCAATCTGGAGACATCTCCTGTAACTGTATAACAACTATGGCAATGCTAGAATATATCTGAGTCCTGACTGTATCGTCGGGAACAGTCATACCCACAACAACCATCTGTGAAGCTCTCAGCATAACCAAAGGTTTGGACCCACCATTGCCCGTTTATTAATGGGCGCAGGGGTGTCTATAGGTCTAAATCTCTCTGACAATCTATCGAGGCCCTGTTCAACATGACCTAGAAAATCTGTATAATCGACATCATGATGTAATGAAATTCTGCAAACAATTGTTTACGAAAATAAAGAGGAAACTCATCCTTCTGTGGCCACCTGTGATGCACAGCTAACCACTAAGGATATATAAATGGTGCAACAAGTAGATCTGTACACTTTGTAGCCGAATAATAGCCCTATCCGTATAAAATGGAAGCATACTCTTCACCATATCGGTGGAGACTTCTCCATCAATCTATGTATACTTCACAGTGCCAGTGATAGTGTGAGAAAGCGAAGAGTAAAAAGTCTCAATACTAATATCATCAAATGGGTTGTACATCTCTATCATCTCAATCATATGGCACAATTCATCTCTCATAGAAATAATCTTCTCCCTATTAGGGAGAGTGGTAGAAGCCAAAACTATAGAATCCAAATACTCTATAGCACGAGATGACCTAGCAACTATATCTATAAATAGACGTTGTCTCTCCTCAGAGGATGATATCAATTTACTGTTATGTCTGATTCAGCACTACGACCCCCTCCCTGAACACTAGCCTCCCCTGAGGACATAGGTGCACTACTAGATGCCATAATGATATATGCAAAGAAGATCTCTATCTATAAATGCAGAGTTAAGATATATGTAAGTACATATAAAACTGAAAGTTAAATTTAATTTAAAACATGTACATGTACAAAGTTGAATGTAACTAAAAAATATAGATCATTTTAATTTAACACACATATTAAATTTATATATTGAAACTTGATGTATCTAGCTCATGTATGTGAACAAAAAAAATGCACATGTTATTAAATAGTACATAGGTTTACTATGTTAATTTGTTTTCTAAAATGTAACTAATTTTTAGCTATCTTGAGGTCTTAACAAGTTTTTGAAGTTTCATGTACATGCATGTTATTATAGTTTTCAAGTTTTCTAAGTTTGAAATTGGTTAAATTTTAAGTTTTCAAGTTTGAACAACTAGAACTTATTGTATAGTTTAGTTAGATACCTAATGTTTCAAGTTACATGTTAGTTATCTATATAGATTTGTACTATGATAATTTTTTCTCAATTGTAAGTACTTTAGTTATCTAAGTCTCAACTTGAATTTTCTTTGTTTGATGTAAAATCTACATTTATGATTAAATAGATATTTAATTTTAAAATACTATATATATTTCTTTAAATCTAACATATTGATCTAATTATATTAAAAAATTAACTACTCTAAATAATCAAAGACTTAAACACTTTAAATATAATTAATTTAATTAATAAAACACTTAAAATATAATTAATTTAATTACTAAAACACTTAAAAGAAAATTACTTTAACTAATGCTAGCATGTAATAACTAAAAAACAAAAAACAAAAAAAAAACCACTTACCAGTTATGGTTGAAACACTCTAAACCACTCCGAAATTGCAACAGTATGTAAATGATCCTCGACAAGCGATTTTCACTTTTTATGATTTTGAAGGTGTTATGGTCGAAACCCTTTTGGCCGAAAGGGTTCCAGCCAAAACCTCAGCAGCCATGCAAGCGTGCGAAAGTGCCACGTTTGTACAACCGAAGGGGTTACAGCCAAAACTATTTTGGTTGTAACCCCCCCAGATATCCCAAATGGTGATACAGATCTATGCTTTTACCCACTAAAGAACAAATTTCTTATGGGAAGAAAACTCTTATGCATTCAACCATAATTATCTTCCATTTCATTACATCTAATACATAACATTGAATCTTACAACACCAATACATATTGCACTCCAAATTTCTTCATTTCCTTCATGAATCCATTTCTCACAAAAAATTATATAAAATGAAGGTCTCATTTTTACCATTCAATACACAAATGACAAAACAAAAGGGTCCAACTCTTGCAATGCAATATACAATGACATGGAGGAGGATTTTATCCCTTCAAATACATAATAAGATTTCACATCCCTTCCTTTCTACTATGCAATCATTCATTGCAAAAACACAAATAAGATGGAGAGAGATTCTCCAATACATGTAAAATGCACAATGATAAGTTTTCTCCTTGAAGCAACACCTACAAGATGATCTTTCCAAGCTTTTTCCATTGCATCCTTGAGCAAAAAATCTACAAATACATCACAACAAACAACAAAGACCGTGGGTACTTTCCTCCCAATCATAGGCCTCCAAAGAGACCACCCCGAGCTAGGGGAACAAGGCTCAAACTGGGTTTTGTTCCAATCTTACAAATGCATACACATCACATTACAACATTTAAAAATTTAATCCTGCGGATATTTCACAATGGTTCATCTATGGAAACATGAACATAGGGTGTAGGTGTGCTTTTTAAATGGAGACTTGCCATATTAAACAATACCTGCAATAAAAAAAAGTCATGCCCTTTTGAGGCTTTCACAAAATCAACAATTCCATGCCCTTTCGGGGCTTTCACAATCATCCTCCAAAATACACTACCATCAGTTGTAGTTCCCTACAAGCCCATATTCCGTAAAAATCTCTTTATACACCATACTTCCCTTATCACCTCCAACAAGATATGAATGAATATGGCATACAATAGAGCCCATACTCCAAGGTTCTCAACACATTTTGAAGCCCAGCTAACCCCTTCACCCTGGACTTCTCTACCCTTCCCAAAGGGTGAGTGAATTCCTTAGACCCATAAACAACACATATAACAAAATGGTGAAACAAAGAGAAAATCAAACGCAACAACACATTTCATCTCAACCCCACAATACCACAATCTTCCCACAACATGGAACACCATCCAAACATTTACATGAATACTACATCACAATACAACACCATGAATTCTACTTACAATATGAACTCACACTCTTGCATGCTCATGAATGCAATGCCATTATGCAAGTTTGAAGAAAAATACTACATGGGCAAAAAAAAAAAAACCAACCTTGAATCCTTTTGCAAAATGGTAATGAATGGTTGTAGAAGAGCTCCCTCCTAGCTTTCAAACCCTAAGCATCTCTAAAATTAGAGAGTGGGTAGACAACCCACTAATTTCATCCCAGGTCCTCTAAAAAGGATCCCAAAACCCCCACTATCTAAAAATGGTCATAACATGACCTGCCCTTTTCTTACCCTTGTCTCCTTCTAAAAATGTAGCCTTGACCAACTAAGAGAATGTGGAGGAAGTCATGTGACTCTCAAATTTCTAATTGCTTTGAAAGTGACTTGCTTGGAGGGTTCACAAGGTCATCTAGGCCTACTAAAGATTAAATTTAGACCCCCTAGCCATACTACTATCATGTGAGAACTTATTTTTCACCAAAATAACCCCCTTGGAGCACCTTTTGATCCCTAAAATCTATTGGGAAGTTGGAATTCGAATTTCCCTTGATGGAGACTTCTCCTAATACTCTACCATAAGAGGTTAACTTGGGTACTGCATTGGGTTAGGTTTAGGTTAGGTGACTTTTGCCCAGAACCCTAAATGACAAGTCATCAACACATGGACAACACGAGTGTCAAGTGACACAATAAAACAACACATTACATTTATAGTGACATGTCTCTTACACACACACACACACACACACACACACACACACACACACACACACACACACACACACATTCTATTGCACACACATATAATTCACATTTACAAAACAAAACAGATTTCAATGAGGTTTGAATCTTTTCCACCGATTCAACCTTAGCGATGTTGTGTTTATAGTGGTTTGAGCCTTGGTTCCCTATTAAACCCCATGGTTAAAATCTTAGACACTACACTCGAGCATCAGTATTCCAAGAAAATCATATAAGCAATATATAAATCAATGCAATAAATCACTTTCACATTCAACATTAGGCTTGCATATTTTATCATTTCCAATTAACTTTCCCTTTTCTAATCTTTTTCATATAAAACATTCAAAACATTAAAATATTAAATCTACATATCCACTTTCATTGACATACTTAAATCCACATTCCTAAACATAATACACCATGATCATTTTTATCTACTCCAAATTTAAAATCAACTTACATACACCAATGTAGGATTCAAATGAAAAATAGATAATTAAATTACTTCAGATTAACAATAATGATATATGAATTATAACCCCAAATACACAAGTATGCTAAAATATAAGTAATTAACATCACTTGGAAACCATGTCTGATAACCAAAGTATCACAATTAATGTATCAGATTAGTATCATCATGGCCTATAGAACATAAGATAGTTGGATAAGCATGTCTTAAATAACGTCACATGGAATCATCACATAGTCTAGAGGATCCAAAATATCAATGTCTATAAAATTTCCTAAACAACAACACATGAGATCATCACGTCGTCCAAATGAGAAAAAATATCACTACCCTCCAATAAACAAATACAACATAAATAAGTTACACTAGAATCTGACGTAATGTTGAATTCCTTGCCATTTTAGAATCCTTCCATCTAGTGCACACTCTTCTTGTCATACTCCCTTTCCAAATTAATTATTTATGAAAATATTACTAAATCATCTCATTATTATCCTAAGATGAGGCATAACCCTATATTTACTTAAGTCAACTAATCAAATTTCATGTCAGTTATGTCATCATTGAGTCAGTAATTGTTTATAGCATCTAGGGTAGATGAGAACAACTTCAACCAACATATCTAGCTCACCTATTTATTTTAGTTAAACTCTAGTTCAATTTCTATCACAATTAAATCATCTACTCTCTGGAGCATCTATGAAAGTAACCCGAACTAACATTTGCTTTTAGTAATCATTCCCATATAGATAATCCATACTCACCATAGTATATCACTATAACATTTTACCACATGTAGTCCTACCAATTTTATGCACATTAAATTATTTGAACACCTAACATTATGTTATTGCATTATGGTGTTCTAATTCCTCAATGAAAATTCCCATAAACGTATATGTAAGACCATTGTTACCAAAATCATCCTTTGGATTTGAATAACTATGGTTTTATTTAATGCATAAGGGGAGGGATCTTACAAAGATGATGATGAAGAAGAAGATAATGCACTTGTCCAAGCACCACTTACCATCACCCAAGGTCAAGGAGAAGACCAACAAGAAGAGGAAGTAGAAATTGTAGAAGGTGGTGAGGGACAAGAAGCTGATGAAGCACCTATAGCTACCAACAAGAAGAAAAGAAAAGGTAAAGCACCAGCAGTGAACAAACCAGAGAAGGTTGCAAAACCTACTTAGCCTATAGTACCTACAACACGGGCTAACACAAGAGCCACTGCACAAAAGGGTAAGGAAGTAGCCAAGTAAAAGGAGAAGAGAGCTAGTGAAGCTAGCAAGGATGAAGAGTCTCAGAAGAGATCGAGGAAAAAATATGTTTCCTCGGTTGAATCTGACGAAGAGAAGACTGAATCTATGACAACAACCAGTTTCAAGTGGTAAGTCACAGTTCTTCTTCAAATTTAGATAATCTATGTGGGAATATTAGAAATAATGTTGATTTATCTGGATTCTCTCACATTGAGTTTGACAATCTTGAGAAGATTGAAAAGAATCAAGTTGAAGAGGCAGTATATGCCATGATGGCAACATTTAAAAAGACTCCTCTTGAACTTGCCAACTCCATACCTAAAGTTTTATATGATAGAGTTGAACACAACTAACATTATTGTCTAGATATTGAAAGAAAAATAAGAGAGACAACACTTGCACAGGTAATGCCAGAACTGAGTAAGGCCACAATGACAAAAGCCATTAAGAGATATACTGGAAGATTTGTTCCAAAGTATAGGGCATTCAATATATTGCAAAATGACATTGAGGATGTTGTGCAGAAGTCCAAACAAATATGGAAGCTGACATATGGATTTTCAACATTTGAGGAAGTTGTACAAAGACCTATTGAAGCAGGTGAAGAAAAAGAAGAAGAACAAGAAGACATTGAACAAGATACAGTTGAGGGAGGCACGGACATGAACATAGACACCCAAGCACCAACTGTAGATGAGAAGCAAATAGAATATAGTGTACTAGATACACAAGTGTTGAGTGCCAGTACTCAACAGGGGACAAGTGCAATTATTAACACTATTAAGGTTAAGGACGTTTCTGAGACTATTGCTCAAAACATCAATCCCCTCACAAAGGATGACTTGAAGAAGATACTAGTTAAATCCACTACCCAGGCCAAACTTTATGAGAATCTTGTCTTGGTAAGTGTTGATGAGATTGAGAAGGAAGATAAGGCATCTACAGGGGAGGAAACAAAAACACCAAAAACATCTACACCCCTTCCTCAATCTACCATGGTACAACCACCATTTCCTATTGTGGTGTATCATAGAAAGGAGCAAGTTTCACTAATAGTACAATAGTACAAAGTGCTCTAGTCATTAGAGATGAACTTGCAAAGACAAATGACAAAGTTGAAATATCCAATGAGCATAAGGATGAGATTATAATAGTAAAGCAAGATGGAGCTCAAGCTCAAACAGGTCTGGATGTCACTCCTGCACCTACAACACAAAATCAAGGTGTTACTGGTTATGCAGAGGAAGAGAAGGACAAGACTAAAGAGTCAAGTTTGACAACAAAGCTAGAGGAGCAATTAGCAATACAAGCATTGGTAATATTACTAGAATTTGCTACTCCTAGTCAAGCTCTTTAGATGTCAAGCATACAACTACACCATTGCAATCCTCAAGACCAAGTCCAAACACATCTAAGGCAGAGGAGGTAACATCATATGGTGATGTGAGCTTAGATGAAGAGATTGTGTTGCCTAAATTTGATCTTGCAACCATCACAATTGAATAGATGGGCATTCTCCAAGAGGCCCTAGCAAAGAAGAAAAATCAAGAACTGCTCAGAAGGGAGCATAGGAAGGGACAAGCTTTGATTGATATCAAAGAGATTTTTCTTGATGCATTCAGTCTGCCAGCTTCAGAAGAAAATAAACCAATCATTGAACAATTAACCAGTATAGTGGAGAAGGTTAATGACACAAACCTAGACACAAATGTCAAATTACTTGAATGGTCTAAAAGAAAGTTTTAGAATAAAGTTAATGAAAAGATATCAAGTGTTATTGAACTATCATAGGTTGAATTCACAACCAAAATAGAGAGTATGAAGAAGACACTAGAGAATATTTTCTCTTTGTATACCAAATTGAATAATCCTACAATCTCCACAAGGGAAGTTTGGAGTCATATCCTAAACTTGGAGAGCATTATGAAAACATCTAGCATAACTCTACCAAAGTCTCCAGCCCAAAGTGAGAAACACTTCTACACCCTCCTACAATCCGAAAGTCAGTTAGAAACATTACATGCAAATGAAGCCAACATCATGGCTAAACTGATATGCATCCAGACTACATTGACTCCACACATGGAGATATTGCACAAGGAATTAGCCTATGTTGAAACTCTCACGAAGAAAGATCCTCATCTTTCTACACTTGAAGGCTTAGTACACCTTGCTATCGAGTTGGCCATCCAAATCAAGTCATTGGAGGTAGCTTGTGATAATTGGGATGTAGCTCTAAAGATTATCCTAGAGGTCCACAAATCATTTTTGGACAAACACACTATTAGTGTATAACTCTTTGACATAAGTGTCAAAAAGGGGGAGTAAGAACAAGAAATGAGAAAGAATATGGGAGACAGGGACACGGGCAGAAACAGAGCAAAGAGGGAGTAAAAGAGCAAGAAATGAGAAAGAGTATGGGGGAGACATAGACACAGACACAGACACAGACAAAAACAGAGTATCAGCTCAACCCATGCAAATCTACTCGATAGAAGAAAGATTTTGGTTCAAATACGAAGTATAGAACAAAACAATCAACTCAAGTGAGTTATGAAATTTTGAGGTATGACTAATAAGTCATGTATTGCAAAATTTTGATATTTTGAAATTTTATATAGAAGTCAATTAAATATATATGTTATGCTTGTAAGGATAAGATCATAAATGCATGACCAAGTGTTTTTGACACTCATGTCAAAGGGGGAGATTGTTGATCTGAGATTGGTTTTGACAAGTATCTATACACTTAAGTCATTATAAGCCATTTACTTAGTTCATGCCGAACAAATAATATATGTTGAGCACAACATACAAGATAGAGCATGTCGAGTAAACAGTGAATGTTGAGCCACTCAAGTGTCGAGTCACTTAGATGTCAAGCAGATAGTATGTGTTGAGTGATTCAAGTGCCGAGCAAGCAGTGCATGTCGAGTCACTCAGATGCCGAGTGACAACATTGAAGTTACAATTAGTGTCAAGACTTCAAATGCCGAGTAATACAGTTTTGACATAGTTGTTTGTATTGGCAAAAACTACTATATAAACTATTTTTGAGCCAAATTAAGGATTGTTTTATGATCTTTGTTAATAAAGACAAATCTTAATTGTGAATCTCTATGCATTACATGCATCCAATCAAAAAAAGGGAAGGTTTAAGTGACAATATGGGTGAATCACAAATATTGATTCATACTTAATAGAGTAGTCCTAACAAGTTGTATTGAAATCCTCTAACAAGGTGCTTACTTAATTGTGAGTTGAAGTCCTCTAATTAGAAACACTTCTAACAAGGTGTTAAAATCTTTTAACAAGGTGAGACCTAACAATCTTTGTAAGCCTTTAACAATGCAGATCTTTGATAGGGCAGATCATATTTTATGGTCAAACAATTGTAACCTTAATTGGATACACTTTACAACTACAGTAGTAAAGATTTGTTGGTGTCATCCCCACCCCAGTTTTACCTTCTCATTGGAGGGTTTCTGGGTAATCATATCTTGTGTCATATATGTGTGAATGATTACTTATTTACATGCTTTAGATGTACATGCATAATATGGTATTTCAGTTTACTTGTTGAATTGTGAGATGGATGTGAGGTGAATGATTTTTATGGGCAAAAGTTTGAAGCACTTCTACTCAGCTCTATCATATGTTCATTGTGAGATTCTAGTTGCAAATAGCATAACTTATCAAGATATTTTGCCTTTGGTTTCAACTATTCCTCATGTGGTTGACCTCTCTACATCGGTATTCTCTACATCTTGACTCCAACAAAGTCTCGAAAGGAACAAAAAGAGGCTTATCCAAATAAAATCACCAAATATGGATGCAACTGCTAATTTAGATCATGAAAGTGTGAAAGAGAAGAAAACCAAAGTAGGTTTTGAATTAGAAGTGAATCATGTATCAAGCAATTTGTTTGTTGAGGTTGCATAACCTTCCATGGGAAAGGATGTTAATGAAGCTAATGAAACAAACTTTAGTATACCTTAGATATATTTGGGTCGAATCACATGTGAAGGACTTAATTATAATTTTAAAGTCTCTGCAACCATATTGGTAGAGCAAAAAAATAAGGTTAAACAAAAGACAAATCAGCTCAAGCAACAAGTCTAAGAAATATCTTCATGCCTTAAATCAATTGTAGGAGTTTTAGCTGGCTATCGAATCCACTTAAGCAAAAATGGTTTCCATTCCTAAAGGAATAGTTGATAACAACCATACAAAAGATACAAAATCATCAAGCATATGGTAACATGATTGATGATTGAGTAGCTCAGATGAATGCGCAAGCATTTGATCTGATTAATGTAGTAAAAGCAATGTATGCCAAGGAAAATCAATTATAACAAGATATTTTATAGGAAATGGGAAGTATCCAAGAACAACAAATATTCTAGCAGAAATACACAAAATATCTCAAAAAGATAAAAGGAATGAACATCAATATGTTGGCATCAATCAACATATTTTCAAATGGAGGAGAGAATCATCTAACATGTGGACTAAGAATATAGAATGAAAATACATAAGCATGAAACAAATAACAACTGGATAAGAAAAGGTGTTAAACACTTGTTGACAATCATTTTAAAGATCCCACTTATCATGCAAACTCAAGACCAAGATACACAAACAATGCAAAATAGTTTTGAAGCTAGGGTCAACGCAACGCTAAGTGACAAACAAGATTCGAGTGCATATATAATGAGAGGATTAAGTGTCATTTCAATGGTCGTAGTCACATGCACTCATCACCTAGCTAGTTGTGACAAAGAATTAGAAGTTCAACAAAATCATAACAAATGAAAACTAAGGGAGAACATTAAGACAGTCAATTATGTCTAGTCTTGCGCACATTAGGGCATCCATTGCCGAGCATGTAAGGGTTACAGATGTGGCAATTCTTATGGTGGATTCACTATTGGTAGTGAATGTCAATGAACTTTCCTCGTCCTCCCTTGCTATTATGTCTTCACTCACAAGTGTTTTTTATCACATCATGAGTAGTTGTGCAGTTGGGAATCCCTTTGTTGGTGCAGAGTTTGGTGTGGCAAGGAAGTCATGGTGGTCTTGTTGCGCCTGTGGATTTGGTAGGCCAGGAAAGGGTAATATTGCTAGGGTGTCTGAGAGATCTTTTTCCTATGTGTTAAGGAGGTTGTTAGGTCTTCGACTCCTCCTAAGGGGAAGGATGCCCATTATGTTCGATCCTTTTTTTCTCAAATTGGAGAAGGATGTGGAGCAAGATATTGCAAAGGACTCCTTCAGGATCTACGGTCGAGTCTTTCAGAGTTGCTCGCTTGGATTTCTAGATACTGGGAACCTATTTTATCTGGAACTATCCATCTCTTCCCCATGGCTAAGGGGTTATTCGTTGCTAACTTTGATGAAACTAGAGACCACAAGAAGATCCTTTATGGCCCTTCTTTTGCATTGTCAAATCAGCACCACCTATTGATGGTGAAACCATGGCATCTTGATTTCTCTCCTGCAATTGAATCTTTTAGTAGGTTCTTGATGTGGGTATGGCCCCCTACTCTTCCTCTTCATCTTTGGATTGATTCCTTGTTGGAAGCGGTAGGTAGAGAGTGTTATTGGTAACTTCTTGACGGTTGATGAAGATTCCTCAAATATTTTTCATTCCACCTATGCAAGAATTCTCGTGGAGATGGACATTTCTAAGGGTCTTCTTCATAAATTTAAAATTGAGCTTCCTAATGGGAACAACTGGATTATGAAGGGATTCCCTTCAGAAGTAGAAAATGCTACAGCATTAGGCATTTGGCACAACTCATTGTAGTCTTGAAATGCCAAAAACTAATAAGGCTTCTTCTTGGTGGAAGGGGGCTTCTTCTGGACTCTGTATTGTAGCTAAAAGCTTGCTCAAGCTTTCCCCGTTGTAGAGTTTTCTTGTGCAACTAGAGGCTCAGAGTACAACTACTCGCGATTTTGTAGGTTGTGAGGTGGTTGGTTCGAATGTTGTTGTGCGTTCCCTTGCAATGGTAGAGGTGGACCAGGTTGCGATCCTTGTCAGAGCCAATTTTCTTGTTGGTCCCTCTATTGGCTCTGCCCTTGTCTCTTATGTCGATTCTTCTGCTACATATTTTCTTATTCTTGAATCACAGGTGGCAATCTAGTTGGTTGAGGAGGGGTGGATCCCTATTAATGGATCCTTGTTTCTTTCTGCAAGTCGAATAAAGTTGCAATTTTGATTTCTATGTAACTATTTCAACATTGGTGAATTTTGGGTTTTAAATAAGATTTTGATTTTCCTTTTGTTAAAGTTAGAATTTGGGGTTTCATTTGGTAAAAGTTAAGAATTCTTTGTAAAAGCACAAATAACTTTTGTGATCTAACTTAGTCATTTGCTAACCCTAAAGCTAGTTAAGAAGTCTTTATATACAAAAGATATAGAATGTAATAGAGACTTTTGACTCTTTATGATCTTGGGGCAACATTTTTATGAGGTTGTATAACTTCATTGAATTAAGCAAGACAATTTTTGGAAGTGCTTCCAACTTCGAAATGTGTCCATACGTTATCTTTTGTGATTCCACTTCATTTCATAAAGACAATTGTCACATGATGAGTTTTGTTATGATATACTCTTCTTTAGTATCTTGGAAGTGTATATATTGTTTACAAATTTAATTTTCATCTTTGAAATATACTTGTGTGCCATCTTTGATTTTCAATGGTGAAAAATATTGTCTTTGCTATGAAATCTTGATAATCTTTGTATATCAATTATCAAGTCTTAAAATTGTTAAGTTTTATTTTGTTCATTTGCTTTTATTTCAGAACTCTAAAACAATTATATCATGCAAGGGAGCTGCCCCTCTCAAAAGGGAAGGAAGGTCGTATCCAACAAACAACCTCCAACTATTGAAAGCAATTTGTCTCAAAATTTCCAAAAGTGACAAATTTGTGCTCATTAAAAACAAAAAGGGTTTTTTCATAACAGCCACCTGCAAAGCATCGATTGATTCTCTTGCCCTCCAATCTCTTGTTTCCCACAATAATTAATAGTAGGTGTGATATTAATAAGGTTGTCATTTTTCATCTTTATCTTATTGGTAACAAGTTACATGCATGCACTCTGTTCACCCCAAATGATTGAAGACTAGGCTCATGTGTTTTTAATTCTGACAGGTCTACTCAATTGATATCATTCTATTTGGACAAGTTGAGTTAATATAGGGCCCAAAGACTTCAGATTTTTCACTCGTGATCTTTCTCAAGTGGTTTTTCGAATCTTAGGTGTCTATATTGGTCATCCTTGCATTTCTATACATGCTTGGTTGGGTTACAGAGCCAGCTGCTGTAGCCTCGAATTTTGTAATTATTCACATTATGGTTAAATCTTTTCCGTCTTCTTGAGAAGGCACCTTCTATGGTAGCTATTAGAAATATGGACAATTTTTCTCACGACTTACTACAGAATAAGATCCATTAATAATGTTGAAAACAACTTAAACACACAAACTTGAAAGCTTGTGACTGGATCTTGTATTTAGCCTTTTCAGTCTAGAAGATCATTTATCACTGGATGCTCCAGAATTTTTCTAGTCATCGTCTGTTTAACTTACATGTTCTTCGTGGCTATTTTGACTGCATTTGTTGATATTATTGTAAGTTCTTGTCCTTTCAAGAATGTACATTATTTATACCTAATCAAAAGAAGCTAGCTTATTTCATTTATCATTTAGAAAAATTGCTATCTCACAACACTAGAGCAAAATTGAGTTAGTTCCTTCTTGCAAACATACAAATAAACTGATAGCAACAAATCAATCTTATCCACTCAAAATAGTAGTTATCTAAGAGATGAGTATGGTTTTTATGTTTTGCATGATTTTATACACTGGGTACCTTGCATTACACAATTTTGTCAAAATGCCAACGAACAAGACGTTACAACAAAGACTTGCAGAAGTTGTATAAACAACCATTTTTTTATAAAAAAAAGGTGACCTTATTAGTCAAAAGAGTCGCATTCAGTTGAGATTATAGTTTGAAAATGCTTAAAGGTTCTTATTCCTATTACAAGCTCCCTAAAGTAAGGCAGGTACATTAATTGATCTCCACAGATTAAAAAATGTAGGTAAATTAATTGATCTCCACAAATTAAAAAATTGTAATCTTCAAACAGCACCTTGCGAATGGCAGAATGAAAGATGGGAAAAATCACTGATAAAATTTCAAAAAAAAACCTTAATCCATAGGCAATATTATATAAACACATCTCTTCCATAAACTCCTGTTATAGTGGCTAATATGGCATATGCAACCAAAAAGCACAGTATCAATCAACTAATTAGTGGCTAAGCCCACCTAGTTTTATTGCAAGGATTTAACAAGAAAACATAAAATAAAGAATAGAACAAGATATGAGACCCTACGAATTACTAGGTGTTTCAAGACCCATTAAAGGGAGATAGATACAGCTCATAAATAAATGTGATGTCAACGGCCAAAACTACAATTAAAGGATGACTAAAACATGGTAGAATCACAATCATTGCTGAAAATTGATAAGAAAAACCTTAACCCATAGGCATAACTATAAAGATACATATCTTCCACATACTACTGTTATAGTGGCTGATTTGGCATATGGAACCAAAAAACATGTAAGAGGACACAAAGATTTAGCAGAAGTTGCTATTGAAAGACAACATAAACCTAGTGACAGTTTCTTTCCTAGGAGAAACCACTAAAGACCGGTCTATTATAATTCTTCAACGCAAATTCCAGAGGAGAAACTTGGAATGGACCAGCTATGGGTTCTCTTTTGGATAAATTGCATCTGTAGGCACTCAATATAAAACACCACCATCAATCTGGTTAAATGTGCAATGTAAGTTTGTTAAACCAATTTGCGGGCTTGTAATTTACTTCATAATGTAATAGCAATTTTGTAATAGAGGAAACTCTTAAAAATGCTTTTAATGCAGTGTTTACACAATGGGCTTAGTTAGAAATTGTTACAATATTTCTAGTGTTTACCCAAGCTATCTAGGGGGCTGTTTTTTCACAAAAAACATATTTTGCTTTTTATGGGAGACAGAATAAGTTGAAATAACACAGTGGATGGTTGAGCATTTCAATGAATGAAGTCAGGTAATCAGGTATTTCTATAGTAGCCAGTGGTTAGTTAAAAAATACTGTTATGAATCTACTACACTTCAAAGACAGGGAAATTGATGAGTGGGAAAGAGGCCAGAGACCAAAACTATACTCCAGATAAAGAAGAGCTGTTATAAATCCTCTTGCATTAAGTAAATGTACCATCAAAATGCTACCATGATGACATTAAGAGTGTACAATTGGAAAAAAAAAAACGTGTTTATGCTTGCAAGGGAGATAGAGACTAATTGTGAGATCTATAAAATATAACACACTATACGAATGTCCTAAGAGGTGCCTAAAAAAGCGAAAACTAAAAGAAAGAGCTGACATAGTTTGCCAAACAGTAGGTCTCCAGAAGCGGGTCCGTAAGAGAAACAACAGAACCATCAAGATGAAGCCCAAGTACCAAAGATGTGTCAAAACGTTCTCTTGCCTGTGTACAGAGCTCCTCCACCCTGATTAACTTAGCAAAACCTACCAGTATTTTTGTTAACATTTATGTTTTAGCTCTTCTACATTGACATTGTCAGAATCTATTAAAAACTAATAAGAGTACTTGATAGACGTATATTTTAGTGGTTTTGGCATGACAGCTTCCAAGATTTCACAATTATATCATTAGTTTTTCTGAACTTGACAAAGGCTTCTTTTTCCAAAACAAAAGGATTAATTCAGTAGTAAATTAGAAGCTAAAAAAAATTATATGTAGATGCAAAAATACATTTCAGAAACACTGATGGGCAACAACCTTTGTTTTGATTAATACATTACAATAAACGGCTAAAAGCAAAGTTTCTACCAAAGCCAATGATCAATAACTACTTAGCCTGTGGATGTGAAGCAATGTAGTCAATAGCAAGTTCAATAGACTGAATTTTATCAGCTTCAGCATCGGGGATCTCCAAGCCAAACTCTTCTTCAAGAGCCATAACAAGTTCAACGGAATCTAAACTATCCAATCCCAGATCCTTTTGAAAGTTAGCACTGGGAGTAACCTGTCATGGTTGTAAGTGAAAAGAGTTAATTAAAAGGAATTATAATTTCTCCACCTTTTTAATGTATTTATGTTCATGGGCACTCTACCTACAACATATTTCCAAGAATGATTTTGTCAAAATAATAAAATATCGATCACATAATGAAACCGAGACTTGTTCAATTGATGCCTGAAGAACACTCCATCCATTATATATAGGCATCAACCATTGCAAAAAGGTTCCCATTGTCAAAACATTTTACATTTATCTCCATTGGAAGATACTTGGCATTCTTATTGATTATGGAAAGCACGAAATAAAAAATCATCACATAAACGAAGAAACAAAACTAAAATAATCTTACATGAGAATAAAGTATGGAAAGAAAATAATTAAGGCTTCTTATTTGTAAGATTCTGGCAACCTCAATGAAATTTACAATTGTCGCAAATAAATATTATCTTTCTTCAGGGGTGAGAGCAATACAGAGGTACTGTCAAATTATAACCTAAAATCTTGGTAGACCTACAATATTGATTATGGAAAGCATGAAATAAAAAATCATCACATAAACAAAGAAACAAAACTAAAATAATCTTACATGAGAATAAAGTATGGAAAGAAAATAATTAAGGCTTCTTATTTGTAAGATTCTCGCGACCTCAATGAAATTTACAATTGTCGCAAATAAATATTATCTTTCTTCAGGGATGAGAGCAATACAGAGGTACTGTCAAATTAGAACCTAGAATCTTGGTAGACCTACAAATAACTAGGCCAATTGCTATGCTCTTCTCAAAGGCCTCAACATGCTACTCATAATTGGTAGTCTGAATGTATAAGGATAGTTGAATCTGACTGCCAACTCCATTCTTGGAGAATGCCTTTCTCAACTGGAAACTGAACAGCAGACCATGAATGCTATCATTTATTGTTATATACAGAGAAATGGAATGAAATCTCCACTTATTGGCAAACCACGCTGTTGGACTAGATTGCTAGTTTGGGTTCAGAGTTTGAGTATGCCAATACAGCAAAAATTACTTTAAGGTAGATAAGTTTTAAGTTTGCCTGTAGAAAAGGCATAAAAACAGTGTTACACCAGTATGAGGGTACTTTGGGATGGCTGGACGCCGGGACGAGTTTCTGGGATGCGGGGAAAATGGTCCTCATTTTTGGGGCGGCGGGGGGACGGCCAGGGGAGGACGGCCAAAGGGGGGTTTTGTATAGTATACATATAGAACTTGAAATGCTAATTATGAAATGATGTTTCAGTAGTTCACTAGAACATAACAAATTAAAATACTTGAACATAGCAAAACTGCAACATGAATTAGAACCACTGACATTCAACATAGTAACGTATTACATACCCAATAGTAACATTCAAAAATCAAAATTCAAATAGAAATTCAAGCACACATCCCAGCCGCGGCATGGTTGCGGAATGGCGGAGGTGGGGGTGCTTGGATACTCAAGTACCAGGTGCGGGGACGTCTCAGGGACAGGTACTTCAAGGTTTGGGAGGGGGATGAGTCTCTGGGTTACACTGTAAAAAAACCCATGAACATGTACATGAATTTAGCCAAAAAACAAAAATTAGCTTCATATAACCACATAACATGAATATAAGAAAGAGAGAAAACAGGGCAGAAGGTAACCATCAAAGTCTGCAGAACAAGGAGAATATGCATGAGCCTTGGCAGAGGATTTGTTGGCCAGCATAGTGGGATTCCAAAGGCATTTGATTAGAGGAACACAATATAGGCAATGGAAAAGGCAAAATCCTCTTTCGAGCTTCCAGCCAAAGGGGCAGAGAATTTGTTGGCCAGCATAGTGGGATTCCAAAGGCATTTGATTAGAGGAACGCAATATAGGCAATGGAAAAGGCAAAATCCTCTTTCAAGCTTCCAGTCAAAGGGGTAGGGACAGGAATTTTTAACAAAAGCATCTTCCCTTTTTGTTAATAACAGGGAGTGGGAAAACACAGTCCCTCTATGTTATATTTTGGAAAGGTCCCACATGTTTGAAGAGAAACATTAAAAATGCATAGCAGTGGCTGATTTTACTCCCACAGTAATGGTACCCTCAGAGGCTCATGATAAGGAGTATTCTTTTCTTTCCTTGCATGCTCTTATTGGCCATGGGACAAAGGGATGGCTTTCCATTGCAGTGTGTTCAAGATTGTCTAACAATATCCTGGGATCCTTCACCGTCTATTTATCTTCTCCCTTATGATTATTTTGAGACAGTTTATTTCTGAGAGAAATGATGTGAAAAAGCACTTGATGTACAACATTTTCAGTATAAAGATTGTAATATCTTCCTGCAAAGTTGCATACCCAGGTTTTCAGGAGTTACCTTTCCTGTGGTAAGTTTGGAGATCTGTGTTCAGTTTTTATGGCTTTAATCAGAGTTTCAGAAGAAGAATGTTTGGAAACACAAGGCAGCAGCTTCAGGTTTTTACAAGGGATAAACAAGAGAACAATATCTAAAACCAACCCAGTATATTGATGATAAAAATATCCAGAGATCTTAACTCGCTTTTACCTAGCAAGGCATTCCTGGCTCTGTCTCATGGAGCACTATAAAAAAAAAATCATATATGGTTTTCTGAGGGGGCACTTGAGTTTACCTACCTCAAAAGAAGAAAGGCTTAACAGAAATGAGGCAGTGGTCAAGCTCATGAAGGAAAGGAATTTAGTATGGCAACAGAAGGCAGTTTCAGGGGTTTGAAAGCCATTTTTAAGGTGCAGAATCATGAATGGTCCCAAACCAGTCACTTAGAGGCCCCGGAACAGAGGGAAGTTTTTAGCAGCTTCCCAGAAAACTTCAAGCAAAGAACAAAGAAATGATTCCTCAATGGAGAGAATTCCAGTTATAAATGTATCAGAATTTTCTCAAAAGAAAACTCCATTAGGACAGAAGGCTTAAGAGGATTTACACTCTTTCCTCAATAATGCAGATACCACAGTAACGTTTGACAATATTGGAAGAACATAGATACCCATCTTTGTCTAGTTGAAACTCCAATACAAGCTTGGAAAGAGGTAGAAAAATTGAATAGAAGGTTTTGAAAGAAAGAGCAAAACACGCCATTGAGAATGAATCTCAGAAAACTTTGGATGGCTTTTCCAAGAGTACTAATGTTGGAAAGTGGAGGAGGAAGGGGTCCTTAAACAAGGGCAATGAATGGAATTTAATGGAATGAAAGGTGAATAAATGTCCCCAAAAAAATAAAGCCAATACAGCAATAGTTACAAAAAATAGTAAACCACATTTTGTGTTGTTGCGAGAAATTTTAGTTATTGGGTGCCAATATTCCAAGGCTTCTAAGCAGTTTTCGGAAAAGTTGAAATGAATTTCAATGGAGAAAGAAGGTGCATCAGAGGATCTGTATCCTTTGGAATCCTGCATCGCTTCATATTGAGTTATTGGCTCCATCTACAGTTTGTGTAAGCTGCACTTCTAAATCATATTATTTTAATTATTTGGAAGTGATGTTTCATGTTTATGGCCGCAATGTATTGCGAGAAAGAAAGGATTGTTGCCCAAGGATAGAAGCAGATAAGCAATATCATATCATGTGGACTCGTAAAAGGGCATTTAATACTGAGGAAAAGATAGATTAATATCGCTAGGTATTAGAAGTACAGAAATAATTATACTTTATAGTATTTTTTCATGTATCAGGGAGCGAGAGTGGAAGGCATTGGAATTTGGTTCTAAGGGATCCAAAGTTGAAAATAAAATTTAAATTTAAATCTATATCTCTTTACTCTTTAACTTTCATGGGGCCACAAAGAGGAATTGGTTAGGCTATTCACAAAGTGATTACATATAAACTTGTCTAGCCCTAACTAAGAGAAATGATTGAGGTGTGTTTGTACACCATACAGAAGATACAAATTTGTTTTAAGAAGAGAAATATGAACTATCTACACCTTTGAGGAAATGTATGATTCTACAAGATATGTCTAGTCTAAGTGAAATGATTGAGGTGGCTGTACACTATACAGGAGATACATTTTTGCTTTAAGAGGAGAAATATGAACCATCTATAGGACATGCATGAGCCTATGAGACAGATGGGAAATGAGTATAGGCACCTACCCAGAATGTCTCACTTTAATCAAAATCATAGAACTATCACCCTAGCAATTATTATCTTCAAACTTTTACTAGTTCGTCATGGTTCTCTTGCTCTAGATGTTTCTGAGATTTAGAGATTTAAGACTGGTGCTATTATGAAACTTTGAGATGAGTTCAGGGACAAGGACTTGGATAAAATAGAGGATGTGAACAAATCTTAAGGTAACTCCCAAAAAAGGAGCATTGGAAATGGTGATGTTTATAGTTCAAGACACCAAGCTCAATCTAGTATCAAAGACTGCATGGAAAATCCCCCATCTAGAAGGCAAAGGAAGGTAAAGTCAGGTTTGCAATGAAGATTATTAAATGAGCTCCTCCAGTCAAGTTCAACTTTCAAACAAAAAAAAACTGAGTTAAAAGTTGCTAATTATTTGGAGTTGTATTTCAGGAAAGCCTTGAATTATTGTCTTGCTCCCGAATATTCTGAGATTTAGAGATTTAAGACTAATGCACTATGAGATGAGCTCAAGAACAAGGATTTGGATAATATAGAGGATGTGCAGAAATATTCAGGTAACTCCCAAAAAAAGGGCACTGGACATGGTGGATTTCAAGGTTCAAGACACTAGGCGCAATCTAGTATCAAAGGCTGCAAGGAAAATCCCTCATCTAGAAGGAAACGGAGAGTGTAAAGTCAAGGTTTGCAAAGAAGATTATTAAATGTCAAAATAAGTTTCTCCAGTCATGTTCACGACAAGAAACTGGGCTTAAAAGTTGCCAATTATTTGGAGTTGGATTTCAGGAAAGAATTGAACATAGACTTGAATTGGACTGTTATAAGTTATAACAATGCCAAAGAATGTGAAAACTCAAGATCATCTAAAGTTGATGTAATCAGACCAAATTCAGAACAATCCAGTGCAACATTGAACAATGAATTCCCATAGTGAGGCTAAGATCTTTGCAACACAGGTTGCAAAAGATGGCATTGCATACCAGATTGCTAAGTCTATCATGGACCTAAGGAAGGGTGCTCTTTGCTTCTTACAGTGACATGAAACATCAGTAGGACAACTTTGATGATAATTTGGAAGTTCATGGCCAGCAAATTGGAAATAGAAAACTTGATAACCTGTAGCCAATACAGATAGGCTTTTTCTGCTGTTCGCTTTTAATTGATCTTCACTTTGTCTCTTATGGTAAATTAATTTAATTTGTTTATGATCAATGTTGCATTGGTTGTCTGCTAATAAGCTATTTTGGCTAAATGTTACAATTGGTTTTCTGCCATACATATGGACATACTATCATTGCCATGACAGATTGTAATAAGATGCATATATCTCTGCTTTCATTTCTTTCATTGTGAACATATTACTGAATACAAAGCCCCTACTAGATTTTTTTAAAATGTTAGCTGTCACAAGTATCATTATTATCATGCAAAACTTAGTTACCGATTCGGGTGCGGATGCGAAAATCGGGTGCGTGAATATTTTTTGGAGGTGATGCAGATGCGTTTGGACATATACACACACACCAAAGAACCAAAACTCGGAATCGTTAAGGCTGGCTCAACTTGTGAATTGGCTATGAATTGGCAAAGTGAAAGAACCCTTGAAATTTCGAGATTTTAACGATTTAAAACTTATTCATGCACCCTTTATTGAATATAACTAAAAAAAAATTATAACATCATCAAATAGAAGCTAACATACATAAACAAAGAACATAAATGATAAATCGACACACATACATAAAATGTAAATTGTAATTTATAGCTGCAAGAAATAGAAAACATAGTAGCATATGACATGGATATATAGAATTATAAATGTTGTCAAATCATAAATGTATGTAAGATGAAGATCCATGAAATGTAAGTCTATCTGTAAACAAAATGAAAAAACAAGTCTATCTACTCTAGCTCTAGCTCAAGTCTATCTCTCACTTTTTGTCATACTCAACAAATAGAAGGCCTTTTAGGGTTATAAGAAAGATTAGTAGTTTCAAAAAATCATTAAAAAATGTTAAACTTTTTTATGTTTTTAAGTTGCCAAATTAAGTTGCCCCATTTTTTGAGCCAGTTCATGGGAAAAAATTGGCAATCCAATTCACCAAGTCAAGAAAAATTGCCCAAGGTAAATCAAATTGCTGAATCACATGAATCGTCGTGATTTTTGGTTCTCTAATATACATACATATATATGCAAAGAAATGCAAGATATATACAAAATTAAATCATTTGACAGTATGATACTATTAGCATTAAATCTCTCTAGTTTTGTTTCTCTCTTTCATAGATTTACTTCTATTTCTAATGGTCACTCTTCTTCTATGTTTCCATATTCTCTCTCTTCAGAATGTTTCTATTTCTCTCTTTGTTCATTATAGAAACATTCTTGTGTATGATTGTATATATATAAATCATTTATGATCTCTGTTTAATCACATTCATTATTTTACCATAATATGGTATCAGAGCTATTTTTTCGAAAAATAATAATTTCATTATTGAAATTTTTTGATTTGTTTTTTGAGATGGGTTTTGAAAATCTTTAATTTCTTTATGAAATTTTTAGACTCGTACAATTTTCAACATCTTTTGCCTTGGTGTGTTCAAAAAATTTGTTTGTAGAGATATTTTCTAAAATTCCTCTAGGGTTTCTTTTTTTTTTTTTTTCCTAGGTGGCTTTTCTTCTATAGCTTGTGTGTCATTTGGATTTCCCCTTTCTGCGTGACCAGCTTCCTCTGGAAAATGAGTGACTTTTTGGCCTGCATTTGACACTTTTTTTGTGAGCCCATTTTTCTGCAATATTGTGTCCTTTTTTTAGGGGCATTTTTTCGACCTTTTTTTTCTGCATGTCTTTTGCAAAGGACAGCATCTAGGGTGTTTTAAACCCTCTGCCTCTGATTTTTGTCCAGCAATTTCATTTTCCACCACCTTTTTACAGTCAAATCTGCCATTTTTTGGGTTTTTCAAAAATGGCTAGAGTTTCTTGCAAAACTCTCAGATTATTTGTTGTTTTGAAAAACTTTTTGCACATTCTTGATGGATTTTTGTAGATCTCAATTGGATCGGACTCCGTTTTTTGGGGTGCATCATTTTTTGTGCCTCAATTTTTGGGTCTACAAATTTAGAGTCTAATTTCATATTCCTTTTGGGTTTCTTCAGCTCTCTTCTAGGTGTCCTTTCATTTTTGGGGGGTCTTCCATCAATGTACCACCTCAAAGTTCATGCCTTTTCAGATATTCACACTTTTTGCATCAAAAAAGTGTCATAGCATCTCTAAACAAACTTCTCTAGGAAGGCAGTTAGTGATTCAACATAAATAACTACAACACCTAGAAGCAGAGAATGATGATGATCTTCGAGTATCATCGCCTTGAGGTGCTTGTTTTGGGTATTGACACTCATCCTACTACAGTCTATGCTACCACAAACCATTATTGCAGAACATACAAAGCGGATTCCCTTGCAAGTTTTTGTTTTTAAGTTAGATTGACCATTAAGGCAGGGTATTAGAGTTAACTCTCTAATTTTGTTTCTCACGTCTACATATTTACTTCTATTTCTAATGGATCACTCTTCTTCTATGTTTCCATGTTCTCTCTCTGTTCAATATGGAAGTTTTCTCTTTCTCTCTTCAAAATGTTTCGATTTCTCTTTGTTCAATATAGAAACATTATTGTGTATAGTTGTATATATAGATCATTTATGATCTCTCTTTAATAACATATTCATTATTTTACCATAATAGATACTTCACCAATACCATTGATCAAGATATTTGACAGTTCACAAATATTCAGTTTAAATTCAAGTAATTAATAATTGAATATTCCATAAGCCATATCATATACATCTATGCTCACGATTGCAATGCAAATCAAGAAATCATCACAATTACAAAATCAAAATATAGTTCATCATTCAATGTTCATCAATCTGAAACATGATCATATGGATTTGGAAAAAAATCCTCCTCATCTCCAACTCCTCCAACTACTGCAAGTTCAAGATCATTTGAACCAAAAACAGATCCACTTGTGCGAGATGCACCATTTGTCATGATCAAAGTAACGAGAATCGGAATCGTATCGGAATCGGCATGGCCGAACCGAATCGTGAATCGGGGGTGAATCGTCGGTGAATCGGTGATGAATCGGCAAATTTGAAAAACCCTTTTAAATGTAGAGATTTTAACAATTTCAAACTTATTTCATGCACCCTTTATTGAATATAACTTAAACACACTATAACATCATCAAATAGAAGTTAAAACTTAACGTACATAAACATGAAACATAAAATCCATCACATACGTAACTATGTTATCATTATGTACTAAAATGTAAATTGTAGGCTAGCTGAAGTAAATAAAAATCAAATGATCATAATGATTCAAATCATAGAATGTATGTAAGATGAAATCATGAAGATCTATAAGACATCAAATCATAAATGTATGTATAAATCTAAGATGAAGATCCATGAAAGTTTGAAACATATGTCTATCAATGATTCAGTATCACTATCAATATCTATACAGTGTAAACAAAATATAAAAACAAGGCTCCAGCTCAAGCCTCTTCTTCTCTCACACTTTTCCTCTCTTCTACTCATGCTTAACAAATAGAAGGCCCTTTAGGGTTATAACAAAGAGAATAGGTCAAAAAGAAAGTACAAAAAACAAGTTTTTTTTTTTTAAATTTACAACTCCATACTTTTCTGGCCACAGGCAATTTCTTGCCGATTTTTTCATCTGATTCATGCGATTTTTTTGATGAATCGCCAATACTGGCGATTCATGCGATTCATCCAAAAAAATCAGGTGTGGCGATTCCCGACTCCAAAAAAATCGCCCACCTTGAATCTTATCGCTGAATCGTTGATTCATGCAATTTTCGAGCGATTCTCGTTACTATGGTCATGATGTTATATTTTACCTTTCGTGATTGCAGTAAGATTTTGAATCATTGCATCCACATTCGCACACTCAAGTTCTACATCACAAAACTTAGCTCCACTTCCTTGTAGTGATCCTCCTTGGGTGACAAAAGATGCAAGTAGGTATGAATGTAAACCAAGTCTTTAGCTTTTTTGAGCCCAACCACTTACGCTTCACTAAGTGGACAAAGGAGTATGTACTCCAATTCCATTTAGTAGCAAAAGAACTTGCAACCAGTACAATGTTCGCAAAATTAAAGTAAAACATAAAAATGAAAAGCAATTTAAAGAATTGTAGGATACAAGTCGTAAAAAAAACTAACTTCTGAGTGGATCTTGATTGCAAGAGGTTGTAGATCTTTAAATGGTTGACCATAGAGGTACCACCATGTGATAGCTCCCATGTCACTTTGGTCCTTTATTGCAATTGGACTAAGTTTTGCTCCCAAAGAAAATGAACCAAATTCTGTCCTAACTTCTTTGTTCAATTCCTCATCTTAGAAGAGTCTTGCAAAAGCTTTTTAGCACCCACCAGCAACTTTGTCATCCGTATATAGTGCTATTCTATATGGCATATCAAGTACTTCGTTGCTATAATACCTTGGAGATAAGGCATATGCAAAGAGGTGCAATGGCTTAGTCATCTTTTCCCAATGATGATGAATGATCATTTCTAGCTGATTGCATAAGGCTTCACATTGTGTGGGGTCATTCTCATGTGTTTGTATGGAAAGATTTACCTTCTCTACCATTATGTCCATCTCATTCTAGATATCCCCCAAACAAGTTTGATTTGTAACTATAAAGCGAAGTATAGTCATGATAGGGTTCATGAAATCTAATACAAATTGCACACGAGCCCACACACTGTCATCCAAGATCAATGCCTTGACCTTTTGTGCCCTCTCTAAATTTGAAGCCTTCCATATACCCCACTGGCTAGAAGTGACTATTTGGCTTAATGCCCCTTGCACCTTGACAGATTGTCACATAACAATAGTATGAGATGTAAATTAGGTTTCAACCACCTAAGTAAGTTAATAACAATATGTCAATAAATGTTAAGCAAAGTAATATACAATTTGATAGTTGAACATGACATAAATTTATTTAAATAAATTAAATTTAGTAATTACAATTTACCTTCAACAACTCCAATTTGGAGAACAACCTGAATATCAATTGTAACATGTGATGGTTCATCACAAACATTTATATCTCCTCCCCCTTTTGGTAAATTTGCTTCACCCAATCTATTTGAGTGCCAATTTGTTGCATGGCCAAGTTTAAGGAGTGTATGGTAAATGGTGTCCAAAAAATATGGTCATATTGGCCCTCAACCGAAGCACCTGCACCCCTACAATTTTTAGCAATCTCTAATCACCTGGACCACATCCTCACTACCCACCATCTCTATGGCCTCAATGAGAATTCTAGAAATGAACTATGAATCTTTCACTACCCCTTCACAATCAACTGCATTAAAAAAAATTGCCCTTTTGGGTGAAACCACAATCACATTAATCAATCGTTGGTTTTTTGTAGTCTTTCCTTCCATCAAAAACAATAAAGACAACCGAACTTTTCTAAGAATTTCTAACTGCTCGAATAGCTCTCTCTACACAAGTTTTCTCTTTTTGCAATAGAGTGGTACACACCTTTTCATACCCAAAACTTGTGTAATCAGTCGATGCTTTACTAATGTCTACCACCATTTCTTTCCAATATGGTGATCTCACCAAATTGAAAAGAAGACCATTGGCTTAGAAGCAACATTCAATGGCTTAATCAGCAAGCTCCCTTGCCTCCATTTTAAATGCGATGTCCAATGGACCTCTTTTGTGGGCTGTAGTTTCTACAGCTTCCTCTTCGACTCCCTATACAAGTACTTGCAAGAATGGATGTTTGGAGGATACAATTGGCCAGTGGGCAATTGCATTGCTTTCTTTCCGGATGGAGGTTGATAAAAAAAAAAAAATTGATCTTTTAACCAAATTATCAATAGCTTCTTGTTTTTTTACACATTAAGCTATTTCTGCATTAGACAACCCCTTCCCGTTTATGCCTTTTCACATTGTCATTTCATTGCTAGCAAGGCCCAAAAAATTGAAGTTTGACTTGGAAAAATGAGCTATTGAATGGTTTGCCTTTATTACTATGACAATAATACACTTCCAAAGATATGAGCCACCTCCTAAAACTTGTGACATTCTGGTGGTATATCTTCATAGAGGAGATCCTACATCAATTTTGAAATTGTTGACTCCTTGCCCTCCCACTGAACTTTGACTACCCCAATACAATCTAATTTCTTGCTATAATAAGAAATTAAATAAATTTAAATTAGAAAAAAACTAAGTACATCAAGCATATAAGTGCAAATTACTAATACAAAACTACTAAACAAGACACCTAAACTTGTTTCTTTATTTTTATTTTTTTTAAATGAAAAAATTTCAAAAATTCTTCCTAAGCATGAAAAACATCAAGAAGACCTCAAAAAAATCATTAAAGGACTCGAGAATGAGATCAAATGCTTAGCTTAGATGCTTAAAACTCCTTTGTGGAAGCTATCTCAAACCCCACAAACGATCCTCTTCGAAAACAATCACCTTGCCTTCAAATGCCAAAATGGAGACCAAATGAGAAGCAAGCCTAGCTGCAAACAAAATGAGATGCAAAATGATGGAATGACCTCTTTTGGGGTCATTTTAGGGTTTAGAAGAAAAAATAAGAATGTAAAGAGCACATGTTTTAATGTGCTTTTAAGTGAATCCTTTTGAAAAATAAAAAGCATTTCTAACATTCAGGTGCCCTATGGATACCACTCGGAACCGCATCCTAGGTGCTCGAATGCCTGTGAAGGCCCCACAGGCATTTGAGCACACAAGATATGCTTCACTTCCGGGTGGCTCCACAGACATTTGGGCGCCTAGTATGTGCTTCTGAGTGGTTCCGCAAGGCACCCGACTCTGCATCAGCACACCCAAGCACTCGCTTCCACCTCCATGGATTCCTTGCAAAACATGTAAAACATACGAAGCAATGGTTCTTCAAACAAAAAGCTGTAACAGTGATTTGACTCTAGTAATGATGTATTTATTGATAATAATTAAGAATTCAAAGACAAAAACCTTGCCTACAATGCTTTGCAACAAGCAATGGATTCCAACATTACAAACGAACCAAAGGTTGTAATTCTATTGAGCACAACTGATGAGGATTATAGTATGTATATTGTTTATGCAATTCACCAAGGTTACAATTCCTCATAGATGCAATGAATAAGGTGAGGCCGGGATCATATTCTGGGTAAAAGGCAGAATAGATATCCCTCAGCACTTGACTTTAAGGGAAACAAATTCAATTATTCTTGCAACTTAAGGATACTGCCCCTGATACCAACAAGTTGCAGAAACGTACTGAGATTTATGATTTCCCAACAAACAACAAAAATTATAGACAAGTTAAATAATTAAAATAGGGGGAAAATATAATAAATTAATAGATAAGCTACGTAAATCTGGATAGTTCTATGTCATCATCAAACAGCAGCCCTGAATATTAGTTCCGGTTGATACAAAGCTTTTCTTGCAAAAGCTTTTCATAATTTAACATTCTCAATAATCTGACAGCCAATATGGATGGGCTTTTTCTACTGTCCGCTTTTAATTGGTCTTCACTGTCTTTTATGGTCAATTAATTTCATTTGTTTTTAATTGTCATCAATGTTGCAATGCTAGTCTGCTAATAAATTATCTATTTTGGCTAAATGTTACAATTGGTTTCCTGCCATATATCTGGACATATAATCACTGCCATGACAGATTGTAAGAAGATGTATATATCTCTGCTTTTATCTCTTTCATTGTGAATATATTACTAAGTACAAAGCCCTTATTAGATTTTTAAAAAATGTTAGCTGTCACAAGTATTCTTATTATTATCATGCAAAAATAAGAAGCAATAGTTCTTCAAAAAAACACTATACAGTGATTTGACTCCAGTAATGATCTATTTATTAATGATTACTAAGAATTCAAAGACAGAGACCTTGACTACAATGCTTTGCAACAAGCAATGAATTCCAAAATTACAAACAAACCAAAGGTTGTAGCTGTATTGAGCACTTCTGACGAGGATTATAGTATGTATCTTGTTTATGCAATCCACCAAGGTTACAACTCCTCATAGATGCAATGAATAAGAGGTGGGGCTGGGATCATATTCTGGGTAAAAGGCAGAATAGATAACCCTCAGCACTTGACTTTAAGTGAAACAAATTCAATTATTCTTGCAGCTTAGGCTACTGCCCCTGATACCAACAAGTTAAAGAAATGAACTGAGATTTATGATTTCTCAACAAACAAAAATTACAGACAAGTTAAATTATTAAAATAGGGAGAAATATAACAAATTAATACATAAGCTGCATAAATTTGGATAGTTCTGTGTCATCATGAAACAGCAGACCTGAATATTAGTTCCCATTAATACAAAGCTTTTTTTTTTTGCAAATGCTTTTCATAGTTGAAATTCTCAATGATCTGACATTACCACAATCAACATTCTCAAGGATCTGACATCAGCAGGATCTTTTGATCGTTACCCAAGTGTTCATATCATTCCAAAAGACAGTTACACAAAATATAACCTCTTTCATCAAGTTTTCCAGTAATTCTGGCAAACCCAGACCATTCCAGGCAAGACTCTCACCATGGTCCGAGTCTAGTCCCTAGGTGCACCTTGAGTAAACACACAGGCTTCCCATTATAATGCAGTTCCTAAAAGAAAAATCAAAAAAATACATCTTTCAAAAGCACACTTTTTTAAGGATTTGAAGATTCGGTTAAATGCAATGTTCAAAAAAAGTGGCATGGATCATAAGACCCATGGCCTTGATTTCATGTCCCTCCCTTTGGCCAACCCTAACATGATCATTTTAGATCCTGAAAGAGTGATTACCAACATTAAATTAATAAAATAAAAAGTTAAATCAAAATATATATAATAAATATAAAATAAATTTTAAAACAAAAAAATTAATAGACCTATCAACATATTTGTTCATTTTGGATCATCCTTCTATTATTTCACACTTGCTCTTTGAGTACATGCAATCGTGCATTAAAAAACAAAATTTGTTGCTTTGAGCCTCTAAGGTCAGAACACAAGCCCTTTCCATTTATTTAATCCATTCCATACTCAATTGCAAATAATTAAATTGGTTTGGATCAATGTTTCCCAAGTCAGCATGGAATATTTTCAGTGATCTATTATCCAAACTGCCTAAGTACTCATTGCCTTTGGTTATTGGCATGCAACCTTGAGAGGGTTCATGCCATATCAACAGCAAACAACATCGTTTTTACCCCCATTCAGCAGTCTAAGTGCATTGGCAAGCCATCAATATTAAGTCCTAACAATCAAACCCTAAGCATATTTGTACCACGTCCTCCTTAATTCTGCAAGATCAGTCAAGTGAAGACACCAGTTCCAATAAACCAATTATGCCACTGAGTCGCCTCCCTAGGAATTCAACTTGGTTATCCACCACACCTATGTCAAATACCTTCAAAAAACAAATTTAGAGAAGCTAGGTCACACAACCCTCAAAAATCATCCATCATGCAACTCAAATCACAATTCCCAAGTATGGATTGGACATACCAATCTTTTACTAATTGCAAGGAGATATGTTCCATGTTGTGCTGGGATCTTAAACCTATTTGTAAGTTGATATGAATAACTATACTAATTAACTGTAACGGCTCTGTGTAATGCTTTGTTCAACCTGAAGTTTGTTTCAACAGTGGTATAGAGGATAATTGTAATGCTTTGCGATCTGGTTTGTAATCATTGGTTGAAATTACATTTCTCAGTTATGTAAATGGGTATATCAGTAAATCATTAGATCTGTAGCTTTCTGGGGTATGTTGCTTCCTCTTTAATTCTCGGCTGGACACATGAATTAAAAATCAAAGAGAGATTATTGATCAAGGTCAACCATATTGCTAACAGAGCCATCATCAAGCTAGCCCATGGATAAAAGATCCGACTGCATGCAGTGGACCCAGAGGCATCTAAGGGCTCTAGAAAGCGAGAATAAGAGATTGGAGTATGTTCAGCCAAAGATCAGCATGCAAATGGGGGTAAAGATTTTTAAAAAGACAGCAACAAGGAGACGAGCTTGGTGCCTTCATCCAAAAGCATAAGCAGATGAGCCAACTTCTCACCACATCATACAACAAATGAATGCCACTCTAAATACTACCAAACCGACACAAAATGTCACAGGTGAAGGGAGTAACGCAAATGGCCCAACCAATCAGAACAGGGCTTAGTAAGATCAGCAATTAGACCTCTCCAATCAACCTTTTTACCCAGAAAAGTGGCTACCAGAATTAAAAGAGCAGAATCCAGCAAAATATGATGTCGCTTGCATGGATGGGTACATGGGTCTCCATCCAAACATTAGAAACCAAATCACATTTACAAATTATTGCAATTTCAGATCTAGAAGTGGACCAAGAGTGGATAGAAGTCCTATACAACAGCCCCATCGAGATTTGCAGCTCGAGTTAAGCAGGTTGACCCTTTCTTCTGTTGATGGTCAAGGAAAAGTACTCCATCAGCTTGGGAGAACAATTTGAATACATACCTTCCACTCAACCCTATGTTAGAATAGGAAGCCATCAAATTTTCAATCCTCCATTTCAAGGCTATAGCCCATGAGTGGTGGCATCATGGTATGATCACCCAAGTACTTGATCTTATTGTCACCTATGCTGAATTTACATAGACATATGGACAGAATCGAGGGGATGGATCTAGAAATATATTTCAAGGAATTGACCTAGTTGAGATAGCATTGCCCAATTGTTGATTACAAAGGGAAATTCCAACAAGTATTAGTTATTGTATAGGTATTAGAGAGAAAAGACTCACTGTCTTATTTGTAAAGGGACTAATTAAGCCACTCAAGAGTGATGCAGGAGCATCCAGAGGTATAAGGGCAATCCTGTGTCACCCAAAAAAATGTACTTAGACTTTGTTTCTGTTTCATGTCTTTTCATTTTTGGATACCCATTTGGGTCAAATAAAGGTTCCAACTCTCACAGTTCAACTATCAGTGTGCTAGAAAATCCCGAAAAAATAGGAGCATGCAATTTGGCCATCATTTTGGTGACCTAGAAGGTGTGAATTGGCCAGATGAATGTAATTGTGATTTAGAGCATTCCAGAAAAAGAATCAGGTCAAAAGGCCCCACAGTTTGAAAGTTATTGCAATTTTTCGGGTTTTGGAGACCTCCTAAGAATGCTTCAAAGTCAAGTTAGGGGCATTAAATGACCTCAAAAAGGGCCGAAAAATGGGGGACGAGCAAAGCTTGTCCATAGAGCTATAGAGCGCTTTGAGAGCTTTCCGAAAATGTAAACAGTTCGTCAATTGGAGCTACGGTTCAAAAGTTATGCCTCCCGGAAGTTCGGTTACCGTTTCTGGATTCTTCTAGATTTGCACCGACTTCTAACGCAGCTTTTGGAACCATCTAATTGGTCGGTGGATGCCTACTAGCACTTTCTAGAATGTACTCCTAGTCCTTAACCCTCCGGGGTCTATTTAAGGAGATTTCTGGTATTGTAAAAGGCAGTTCGGAGTGGAGTTTGAGAGGAGGTACCGAAAGGAGAAATTATCTCCAAATTTATGCTATTGTAAGCCCTTAGAGCATGCTTTGAAGTTTATTTTCCTGTACTGTTTGTACTAGCTTATTTTCTCAGTTAATATCATTTCCCCTTTTTTGTTGTCTCCATTCTGTTCTTGGGTCGTGTCCCCATCAAGTGTTATCAGAGCCCGGTTTTCCTGAGTGTGTAGACAGAGCGCCGACTGTGAGGCAGTTTGCAGCAGGACTGTGTGGTTGTGGGTTCAAGTTAGAAGATGCCTCCACGAAGAGAGCGTGGCAGAAGGGCCAGAGCTATTAATCCTGAGGAGGTTAGAGCCCTCCAAAGGCAGGTACAAGCAATGCAAGAGGAGCTCCGTAGAGGAGCAAATGTTGCCACTGGTGACGACAGTGAGGATGACAATGAAGAAGAAGTTATGGGACCAGAAGGGGAATTTGACGGAGAAGTTTTGAATCATGCAGAGTAAAGGCTTTTTAGGGCCATTACTAAGTTTGGGAAAAGACCCACAATTGAAGTGGGTGTATTTTCAGAAAATCTGAAACCAAATGAGTTGATCGATTGGATCAATGAACTGGAAGAATACTTTGAGTATGAGGATATCAGGGACCCAGATAGGGTTAAGTTTGCAAAGGCCAAACTGAAAGACCATGCCAAAATCTGGTGGCAAGAGGTTCAATTGGAAAGAAACAGAAGAGGAAAGGAGAAGATCACAAGATGGGATCGCATGGTGGACAAATTGAAGAATCAGTTCATTCCTGTGGACTGCAAGCTTGATTTGTTTAAGAAGAAGCATGAGTTAAAGCAAGCAGGAAGATCAGTCCAAGAATATACAGAGGAATTTTACCGACTCTTGATTAGAGCGGGGCATGCAGAAGCAAATAAGGAGAAGGTTGCTCGTTATATCAGTGGGTTGCGACCAAGCATCCAGGAAGAATTGAGTCTGGTAAGAATGACTAGCGTTGAAGAGGCATACCAGTTTGCCCTACGAGTTGAAGAGAAGTTGAATAAAAGGTTTGAAGGAAGACAAAGAGGACGCGGTCAAGGAGGAAGGGGAAGCGGTAGGTCATCTGGAGGCTGCAATGAAACCCAAAAGAAAAATGACGATGAGGGTACTAGCAGGAACTAGAGGAATGAGGGTTTCAACCGCTCCCATGACCAAGACTTTGGAAATCAGAGAGGAAGGGGTAGAGGACGTGGACAAGGAAGAGGAGGCTTCTGTGGTACCTGTTTCCATTGCAATGAAGAAGGTCATCGTGCCTTTGAATGTCCCCAACGACAAGGAAGGACAGATAGGAGAGCTGAGGGCCAAGCTAGGGTTGCTCATGTGGATGAGGATGCACAATCATCACATTCAGAGGATGCAGAAAGAGGAGAGACCTTGGTAAATGAAAGAGTCCTACTAAGTGGTGAGATTGAACCAGGACAATGGAGGAGTTTGTTCTGTACCAAATGCAAGTCTGAGGATAAATGTTGTGACGTGATCATTGATGGTGGTAGCACTAATAACTTGGTATCAGAAGAGATGGTCTCTAAGCTGAAGCTCAAGAGGGAGAAACATCCCCAGCCCTATCGGATTGCTTGGGTAAAAGATGATCATAAGGTCCTGGTAAGTGAACAATGTTTAGTAAAATTCAAAATTGGAAGTTACCATGATGAAGTTCTCTGTGATGTTATTTCGATGGATGTTTGCCATCTATTGTTGGGTAGACCATGGCAGTTTGATAGACATGCAGTGCATGATGGACATGCAAACACATACTCTCTAACAAAGGATGTGTTGTGAGGTTTTCACACATCGCCCCAAAATCTTGGGGACCCTCTTTTTAATCGCCTTTAGGGCCAGTGGAGAAGGTTAGATGTATTTTTCACCCGGTTTCAACTTGATTTTCCAGAGCTATTAGTTCTATCCTTAGGCCGAATAAGTTCAAAATTGATTTCAACTTGGCAGGATAAGATTGTGAATTTTGTACTTAGACGATTTCTTTTGAAAATTTGGATTTAATTGTAAATTTGAATGATTTTCAAATAAGGAAATTTTTCGTTAGACTTAGGTCCTTGGAAAATCTTATTTTTTTTGGTGAAATAGAATTTAATTTTGTAAGATGAAGTTAAATTGCAAAATCGATTTTTACTCTAGAGGCAATTTTATTTTTTGTCATAAAATTTTAATTATTTAGCAATATCGATTTAGAGGAAAATTGCAAAAATTGGCTTTAATAGATTAAATTTGCCTTGAAAGCTTTTGGTATTTAATGAAATTGGTAAATTAATATTAAGAAATGGCTTTTGGTTAGCCAAAATTCAACTTCAAGGATGTATTAATTAGCAAACCCTCATTAAATAGAAATTTTTAGCATCTCCAAGGCACCATTCAATTTCGTTTTGCAATTTGTGGTTAATTAGTAAATTAAAAGTGCAGTTTTCATTTTAGAAAATTAAAATTTTGGCAAAGTATTTAAAGTGGGCCACTAACTTAGCTTTAATTTTGGTTTTTTTTCCTCTATAGGACCAAGTCGGCCAGCCTGGGAGGAAGGTGAAAGCTGCTATAAAGGGAGTCCCCTCCCATTTCATTTTCATCAATTCATTTGCTCCTCATGCTTGGGCGAATTTGAAGCAAGGGCAGATTTCCAAACTTGGGCGAAATTGGTGGAAGGCAGTTTTTTGGCGATTTTTGGGCAATTTCTCCATTGCCATTGTTGGGCGATTTGTCTAAGGGCCAGATTTTTTGCGTTTTTGGGGATTTTTGCTCCACTTTGTAGGCTGCGATTTGTGCCCTAAGTGGCAGATTTTACAGATTTTGCTCCTTCTTTGCTTGGCCGAATTTTGTGGGGGCCAAAATTTGTGGAAGACAAAATTCTGATTTTCTAGAGGGGCTGCAATTTTTTATATCAGATTTGGGCAATTTTGTTGGGAGAAGAGATACATATGAAAGTTTGATTTTTGCATAGAAGGCAAGTGTTGGATAAGCTTAGAGGCTTTGTTTTCTAATTTGCAAAGGGATTTGTAATTCTTTGATGTCATATCCTGGGTTCCGAAAAGTTGCTGTAAGATTATTAGTTAAGGTGAAAGTCATCATCTAGAGTTGCAAGGAGTGCTTAAGCTGACATCCATTCTTTCGCTCTTTTCTAAGAATTGCACTACTTGGTTCTTCTTGCCTTTTGGTCCACCACTCTACCATCCCGTAATAGGGCGACGAGCATAGAGGATGATAGTGCAAGTAAGAATCCCAAGCGGGCAAACGCTAAGAAAGACAAAGAGGATATAACGCCCAAAACTTCCTTCTTCTCGAAAATGAAGAAAATAACCGATACTAATATCGCTACAGTGGACATGATACGGATGAGGGACAGACTAAAGGAAGGACAATCCCCCTTGGCAAAGAGGATATACAAGAGCGGAATTGTACATGCAGCAGCTTTTCCTCCTACTTTGCCTTGTCCGAAATTGATTATGGAGTGTGCATCCAGATTTGATCTAGAGAGTAAATCCATCATTTTTGGCGAAGGGAAGAGAGTGTTGGCCAACATTGGCGAACAAGCAATTGAAGAGACATTTAATATTCCCCAGAGCAAGGGCATGACAGTTGTAATGGTGGATCAGGCGGCCAAATCATTTCAAGGTAACCAAGAGGCCTACTTCTCACATCTAAAGCGGAATTGGATACACGAAGGAAGGAAAGGAGTTAACAAATCAACAAGGCTTACAGTGGCAGATTTCAAGCCGGAATATGGCGATCTCATTGTTCTTCTCAGCCGGATCATGGGCCTAGCTCAAGCTATACAATTCGAAAACTGGATGTACTTCTTCATTGATGAAATTGAAAAGGGAAAAGGAAAATTTGATTGGGCTAGGATCATAAGTGAAAATTTAGAGTTGCAACTTAGAACGGTTCAAAACCAAAGGCAATTCTACATGGGATCCTATCTGTTTTACTTAATTGCTAGATTGTATGAGAGTCCGGGACTTAGGGCCTTAGGAGAGATTGGTAATGGGCCGGGGCAATATTTGGTGCATGAATGCTATCCGCAGCTTCATTTGCACAATAACAAGGATTACAAGATGTTTTGCGATGCATTCGCCATGAAGACAGTAAGGGTATTACAAGGGGCGCCTGCTAAGAGACTTTCATCGGAAGCAGAAGCAAGGATTAAGAAGTTTGGGAGTTGGTTCATCCAATTCCCGCAATTCACATACATTAGAGTGGCAGGAAGTACAGTTTGTCCCAAGAGGCTTCCAAGATACCCGCCCGACAAGGTAGTTTTGATGGAATTGGCTAGGCAGCTTGAGCACTATGATAGAGTAATGAGGAATGAGGAGAAAACAGGCGTTTCCTTCTCAATTATAATTGGCAATGATAGTTGCTCAAATCGGGCCACCTTTGAGGCTGCGGAAAAGGAATTGGAGTGGTATCATCTAGGATGGTACAGAGCAAGGCAAGGATTCGACCCTGTTGGCCTTATCAAGGCATCTCATGAAAGCGAATTTAAGCATGTTCCCACTATAGAGGACTTTTGGGCCAATGCAAAGGATGATTTTCACGTGAGAAAGCTAGCTTTCTCGAGATTGTCGGTGAACATGATGAGAGATATCAGATGGAGAGGCCTTGATATTCCCGATCAATTGGAGGATGATCGTAGTGTGTTGAGAGAAGACTATGAGACAGTAGTTGGAACAGAGTTGAATCCAGTGGATTGGGACGATCATCAGGATCCTTCCTTGGAGGCAGTCACAAGGACAGTAGATTTGCATACCGAGTCGTGGTATAATGCCAAGTTGAGAAAGCTACAAAGACAAAAGGTTCTCCTTACTTATGAGATGATGAAACCGAAGGAAGGTCTAGTAGAATCAATCGGACAGAAGGGTGAAGGAAGTGGCCGGCAATCGGAGGCAATTAGAAATAGCAAGAAGAGGGCTTTGGAGGTAGAGAAAAGCCAAGAACGTTCGGAACCTCCAGCCAAGAGACAGCGGGCAGCGCCGTCAAGGGAGAGTATAACTAAGGCTAGAAGCCAAGAGGTCAATTCGAGTGATAAAGGGGCCGCAGTGGAGGTGAGCTCTGATTCGGAATCAAGTGGCTACAGTGAAAGTACGGAGTACTCCCCTCTCTCGGAGAACCAGCAAGGAAATATGGCAGAAACTAGTAGAGAAGAAGATGGGCCGATTGATATTGAAGAAATAAGTCAGGCGTCTAAGGCCGTTGGTGATGCTTTGTTGGTCGAACCGAATCCGGATTTGGGGAGATGCACTGCACCACTATGGTTAAGGCAAATGCTTATGCCGAGAGGCGAGGTGGTAATGGCTCACGCAGTTGATGATATCCAAGGACTAATAGAAAAGGATGATAGCGAGAACCAAAAACAGATGGCAAATACGGTGGCAAGGGTAATCAGAGGCCACAGTGATGGTCACCGAAGGGTTTAGATTGCTATACCAACAGTCAATAAGGCAGCGGATGAGATTGCAGCCCAGGAGTACGAAATAGTAGAACATAATTTGGGAAGAAATACAGATGATATGGAATGTGAGGAGGTTCAGGAAGGCATAGCATCAATCAGAGAAAGATTGAGGAAGGCAAACGAAAGGATAGTAAAGTTGGAGGCCGAAAACAAATATTGGAGAGATTGCCAGCCAATCCAACAGTTGCATCAGGCAGCCCTTCCTCAAGACAGCGGGAGCAATTCAGAAGAGGTATCAGCTCAGTTACATGAAGTAAGGGGTTGGATCTATGATACAATCCAAGATGGGCGAAATTTCTTGCCCTCCTTCATCTCAACATTCCAGTCATTGGTGACTGTTAGAAACAAATTCGGATTATTTGAAGAGAAATGGAAGAATTTTCTTCCCATCAAGGATTTGGTTATTCCTAGGCTGCAGGCGTTCATTAGGCTACCGGAGGCATATTTGGAAAGAGCCCGATTGGTTGATGAGAGAGGATTGAGCATAGTTGAATCTTGGTATGTCGCATTGACTACCAGATTCGGAACACTTGAAGAAATTCATGATGAGATTGCACAACACGGCCCAAGCGTCGACACTTCCATTTCGACCATGATGAGCGACGTTGGGGTGGCGCTTGATTTTGAGGGTATTAGAGAGGAGGATGTCAGTGAGACAGGATTTGGATCGAGATTGGATGAGTTAGGAAAGGCTGCCGTCAAAAGGAAACATCTGAACACCCTTTCCTCACTCAATGCTTTTATTGGGTTTGCAAAGGAATATGAGAAGGATCACGAAAGGATACTACAAGCAGCAAACAGCGTGGCAAAGTCAGCAGAACTCCGAGCGAAGCACACACCTTGTCCTCCTATGGAAGAAGTTAACGAAAGGCTAGCTAAGTTCATTGCCTTAGCTAAAAGAACAAAAGAAAAAGGAAGAATTATATTAGAAGATCATCTTATGTAAGCCCAAGTGGCAACTTTCTCTTTCTTCTAGAATAGGACAAGTGTTTGTTTCTGATTGGCCACCATTTTGGTGCCTTCTCATTGGTTGCCACTTTTGCACTTTTTTCATTGGTCCATTGATGAGGTGGCATCTTCTCATTGGCCGATGGGGTGGCAACCCTAATTAGGGTTTTGGGATCCAATCTGGATCGTCGATCTTGTTTTGATCTCTACCGTCCATTGTATTTTGGACCTCTATATAAGGCCATTGGCTCTCATTTGTAAAAGGGGTTGGAGAAATTGTTGCGAAAATAATACCAAAGTGCTCTCTTTTTCATTGCATGTTGACTAAGAACATTGGGTGTTATTGCATGTTTTCTACTTCCACATAGTTAAATTTTCTTTTCAAGTTGAAGCAGTTTCATTTCAAATTGTTAGAGTAAGAGTAAAATAAAATGGATAGTTGCATGGTAGCTTTGGTAGATGTTTGATAGGGGTCAACACTAGGCCACTAGCATCCTAGCGGCTAGTTGGGAGGCTTTGTGTGGTGATCTAGTTTACTTTCCTTTGAAGCGTTGCATCTATGGAGGTAGGGCCGCTGGTTAGCCTTCATTAGATTCGATCCCCGTCCATCTGCTAACCTTCCATTCTTAGGAGTAGGAGTAGTTGAGCAGCCAAATTTCATGCTTAGAAGAGGTTAGTTAGAGAAGTAAACCAAAACATCGGCATTCTCACCTTCCATCGCCATTCACCCTACATTGCCATCATCGCGCCATCAACATCATCTAGCATTCACACCGAACCACCATCTCCATTTTCTCACCAAGATCCAAATTTTTCTCAAACAAGAAAACGTAAGGCCGCCTACGTGATTACCAGCAAATCACATTGATAAAACTGAGCGAATATCCAACGGTGTAAGGAACATTGGAGTTATACTCATGTCCCATGAGAGATAACTTTTCAAGAGATGAATTGTGTATTTGATATTCTGTATCAAGCATCCAATTACTAATATGTTATGTAGTGACACAAAACTCGCATCAACAGGATGGAGTTCACCACAAATTGAAGCCCATGAAAAAGGAAGGTGAAAAGGTATGTAGCAGTGCTAGGATTTGCCTTGTTGATGAAAGGAAGTTTTTAGATGGCATGAAACACCAACATATGTGCTATGCTTTGATTCCTAGGAAAGATAAAGAAGGTAGTAGTGAAATACCACTTGAAGTTTCAGATTTACTAGGGGAGTTTGGAGATATTATCTCTGATAATGTTCCAGATGGATTGCCACCAATAAGGCAAATCAGTCATCAGATAGATCTGATTCCAAGAGCTAGTTTGCCTAACAAGGCTGCTCACAGGATGACTCCTACTGAAACAGAGGAGCTAAATAGACAAGTTCAGGAGCTGTTGAGGAAGGGCTTGATTCGAGAGAGCCTGAGTCCATGTGCAATACCTGCAGTACTTGCACCAAAGAAGGATGGAGAGTGGAGGATGTGTACAAATTCTCGAACTATAAATAGGATCACCATCAAGTACCGGTTTCCTTTGCCAAAGATGGATGATATTATGGACTGCTTGAGTGGAGCTCAGTACTTCACAAAGATAGATCTGAAGAGTGGTTATCACCAGATACGGATTTGAGAAGGAGATGAGTGGAAATCAGCCTTCAAGACCAAGGAGGGTCTTTATGAGTGGTTAGTCATGCCCTTTGGATTGACGAACGCCCCAAGCACCTTCATGCGGCTCATGAATGAGGTACTTAAGAAGTTCTTGGGAAAATTTGTTATTGTCTATTTGGATGATATTTTAATTTTCAGCAAGACTTTGGAAGAACATTTATTGCATATTCGTAGTGTCCTTGAAAGGCTAAGGGAAGAGAAACTGTTAATTAATCTGAAGAAATGTAACTTTGCAAAAAGGGAGTTAGTCTATTTGGGGTTTGTTATATCACCTGAAGGTCTCAAAATGGATCCGGAGAAGGTAAAAGCCATCTTGGAATGGCCTACTCCAAGGTCTGCTACTAAGGTAAGATCATTTCATGGTCTGGTTAGTTTTTACAGGAAGTTTATTAAGAATTTCAGTGGCATATGTGCACCCCTAACTGATACAATAAGAGGGGATAGAAAAGAGTTCAAATGGACTGCAGCAGCTGCGAAAAGTTTTGATTTGCTGAAGAAGAAGGTGACAAAATAGCCTGTGTTGGCACTTCTAGATTTTAGAAAGGTTTTCCAGGTGGATTGTGATGCTAGTGGCAGCGCTATTGGGGCTGTATTAAGCCAAGAAGGTAAGCCTATTGCATATTTTAGTGAAAAATTGAATGATGCAAAGAAGAAGTATTCTATTTATGATCAAGAGTTCTATGCAATAGTTCAGGCCTTAAAGAAATGGAGGCATTATTTATTGCCAAAGGAATTTGTTTTGTATACTGATCATCAGGCATTACAGTACCTAAATAGCCAAGGTAAATTGAATCAGAGGCATACGAAGTGGGTAGAGTTCTTGCAGAGCTATACATTTGTGTTGAAGCATAGAAGTGGAAAATCTAACAGGGTTGTAGATGCACTAAGTAGGAGACAGTTGTTGCTTACAGTAATGCAGGTTGAAGTAGTTGGGTTTGATGAACTCAAGAATTTGTACCCCGAGGATCCTGATTTTGCTGAAGCATGGAAAGCTTGTAAAAAACCTGTTGCTGTAGATAGAACCAAGTGATTAGACTATTTGATTCAGGATGGCATGTTGTTCAAAGGTAGTCAATTGTGCATTCCAAGGAGTTCCATGAGGGAGAATTTGATTAAGGAGAAACACAGTGGAGGGATAGCACGACATTTTGGTCGAGATAAGACCATTGCCATTCTTAGAGAACATTATTTTTGGCCTCAAATTTCACAGGATGTGAAGAAGTTTGTACAGAGTTGTCAGGTTTGTCAAGTTGCCAAGGGGTTTAGTCAGAATACTGGCCTATACCAGCCATTGCCTGTTCCATCAAGGCCATGGGAGGACATAAGTATGGATTTTGTTCTTGGATTGCCAAGGACACAAAGGGGTAATGACTCAGTATTCGTGGTGGTTGATAGGTTCTCCAAAATGGCACATTTCATTCCATGCCACAAAACTCATGATGCTGTCCATATTGCAAACTTGTTTTTCAAAGAGGTGGTAAGACTACATGGTCTTCCAAGGAGCATAGTTTCTGATAGAGATACTAAATTTGTGGGGTATTTCTGGAGGACATTGTGGAAAAAGTTGAGAACAGACTTGAAATTCAGTTCCATGCATCACCCACAAACTGATGGCCAAACAGAAGTGGTAAACAGAAGTCTGGGCAATTTGCTGAGATGTTTAGTTGGGGATAAGCCCAAGGGATGGGATTTGAGTCTACCACAAGCAGAGTTTGCTTACAATAACTCTATAAATAGGAGCACTGGAAAATCACCATTCCAAATTGTATATGGGAATAGCCCAAGGACTGCACCAAAATTGAGGAAGATAGAGCAAGGGGAGAGGACAAGTGCTGAAGCGGAAGAATTTGCTGAACATATCAAGCATCTACATGAGGACGTTCAGGCACACATTACCAAGATGAATCAAGAGTATAAAGCTAGGGCTGATCAAAGGAAAAGACATAAGGAATTCCAAGTAGGGGATCTAGTCATGGTGCACTTACGAAAAGAAAGATTTCCAGCCGGTACTTACAACATATTGAAAATGAAGAAATTTGGCCCCTGCAAAATTTTGAAGAAACATGACTCAGGAAATGCATATGAAGTGGAGCTGCCAGATGGTATTCACATTTCTCCTATTTTCAACATTGCAGATTTAACAGAGTATCATGATGATGGTGCAGATGAGGAGCTGGTGTTAGAGCCATGTCCAATTCCTGCTTCTAAGAAGGAGGAGATAGAAGACATTCTAGATCATCGTGTGGGTAGAAGTACCAGAAATAGGCAATATGAAGAGTATTTGGTGAAGTGGAAAGGAGGACCGATCGAGGACTCAATTTGGATTTCAGCAGCTGAGGTTTCCCATTTGGGATTTCCTCTACTATTCATAAAGTGACAGGGTCACTTTTCAATCTACCCTGGGTGTCTAATGCAGGAGCATCCAAAGGTATAAGGGCAATACTGTGTCACCCAAAAAATGTACTTAGACTTAGTTTTTGTTTCATGTCTTTTCATTTTTGGATACCCATTTGGGTCAAATAAAGGTTCCAACTCTCACAGTTCAACTATCAGTGTGCTAGAAAATCTCGAAAAAATAGGAGCATGCAATTTGGCCATCATTTTGGTGACCTAGAAGGTGTGAATTGGCCAGATGAATGTAATTGTGATTTAGAGCATTCCAGAAAAAGAATCAGGTCAAAAGGCCCCACGGTTTGAAAGTTATTGCAGTTTTTCGGGTTTTGGAGACCTCCTAAGAATGCTTCAAAGTCAGGTTAGGGGCATTAAATGACCTTGAAAAGGACCGAAAAATGGGGGACGAGCAAAGCTCGTCCATAGGGCTATAAAGTGCTTCGAGAGCTTTCCGAAAATGTAAACGGTTCGTCAATCGGAGCTACGGTTCAAAAGTTATGCCTCCCAGAAGTTCGGTTACCGTTTCTGGATTCTTCTAGATTTGCACCGACTTCTAACGCAGCTTCTAGAACCTTCTATTTGGTCGGTGGATGCCTACTAGCACTTTCTAGAATGTACTCCTAGTCCTTAACCCTCCGGGGTCTATTTAAGGAGATTTCTGGCATTGTAAAAGGCAGTTCGGAGTGGAGTTTAAGAGGAGGTACCGAAAGGAGAAATTATCTCCAAATTTATGCTATTGTAAGCCCTTAGGGCATGCTTTGAAGTTTATTTTCCTGTACTGTTTGTCCTAGCTTATTTTCTCAGTTAATATCATTTCCCTTTTTCTGTTGTCTCCATTCTGTTCTTGGGTCGTGTCCCCATCAAAGAGTTTGATCAAAGCTTTTCACCTGATGCCCCTACAAGATGTTGTCAAGAGCTTTAAATTTGGAAAATTTGGTGACTAAAAACAAGTTCTACACTTAGGGTGCACCAACGTGACATCATGAGAAACCATTTAACAAGGTTTTTCCCTCAACCTAAGATACGACTGCATAAGATTTTCCTTGAAGAGAACCTTGTGGGTCAAGTCACAAGTGGTTGGAAAAGACACCCTTGTGCTACATAGAGGTGATGTCCAATGAGGATGCAAATGTAGAACTTGAGCCTAAGGACGTAGTCAATAAGGTGGCACATGAAGGCAAGGGCATAGAAAAGTCATTGAGAGGCGCATTTGCTACACTTTTAAGAGCACTATGTATAATACTTTTTGAGTCAAAGGAGAGCCTTCTAGGGACACAGTGAGTGCTAGAATTGATGGGTAGTGGGGCCACTCACAACTTCATCAATGAAGGTTTGGTGATTCCTATGGGATTAAAAACAAAAGATTTCAGGGATTCAATGATGCAATGGCTGATGGGTTTACTATTCCATGCAACAAAAGGATTTGGCATCTTGAGATGGCCCTAGGTAGACTTAAAGTTCAAGATTATTTTCATGCGGTTGGCATTGGTGAAACAGATTTGCTTTTGGATGTGCAATGGTTGAATTCACTTGCCGAATTTGAACAAAACCATTAGTCTATGGAATTCGGATTCAAATTTGAAGGAATGTTGTTCCTCGAGCCCTATCTAATGGAGCTCCCAAGATTGATCAAACAAATAGAATGAAGAAGGAATTTTATAGAGGAAAAATGGCTTGGGCGGTAGAGTGTTTAATTTCTATAGGTTTTGCCAAAGATGTCAAAACATGTCAAAGGAAATTTGGTTTAATGGCAAAGTCCATGTTTCAGGCACCTAAGTGGTGTTGAGTTTAGATCTTATCCAATTTCAGGCACCTAAGTGGTGTTGAGTTCAAATCTTATCCAATACAAAAAAAGGATGGGAAATCTTATCATATTGTTATCCAATACATCTTGTATGAGCATAGCAAGGTGTTCAACACTATTCCTTTAGAGTAGCCATTAGATAGAAGTTTCCATCATGTGATTCAATTGGAGGACGGAGCTTAATCGGCCATTACTATACCTTATCATCATCATAGGAGGCACAAATGACAATTGAGAAGAAATTGTATATAAGACACATGCAACCTAACTCTAACACATTTGCTTCTTTTGTGGTATTGGTCAAGAAGGATGGTACATTATTATCTAATATGATTGTAGGTTTCATAAACAACCTTATCTTGGCTTGTTCTTGACTGGGGATCATATCCCTACCTATAGTTTGCTCTTTGTTTCACTGTAGATTGTGCATATAGCACACTAAGTATAAGGTGATACAAGGGACATTATAAGTGGTACTAGAGCATTGATCCTACTAGCCTGTAGGTTAAAGATTAATCAATGTATGCATTCTAGTCTATGTTACCGAATTCGCATGTCTGACCCACAAACTAGATTCAATTCCGGACTGGGTCTTAATTCACGAACTGGTACATCCTGGTTTCGCACATAATCTCAATTTGACCCTGTGGGTCTATTTGGATCTGCAGACCGCAGATCAAAGCAAACCCACAAGGTCAAATCTAGACCCTGCGCGAACCTGGCACAAACCAATCGAGAATCCCCTCAGACCCCAAGAAATGCAATGTGGATCGGCACGGACCCATGGGGCAAAACAAGAGATGTGTGTCCAAAAATTGGAAAACCATTTTTTTATTGTTTTTTTTGCTCTAACATTAATGAACTATAAGTATATTTTGAATTTTCATTTCTTAATTCAATGTGATGATTTTCTTTTGAATCATAATGATGATGTTTATCTTTGTCATTTGGCATTGATCAATGATCAAGCATCATAGATTCATACTATAAAATGAGTTGGTTTTACAGTTATTTATTGTTTTGAATATACACACACACACACACAAATCCTTACAAATCATAATGGGGAAATAAATTAACGAATCCACGAATTAGATCCTCGACAATGAATCCATCCCTGTATCTAAATCGACAACTTAGAAATTTCTAGTCAATGAGGAAGGATCTATTAATTCAGTCCAAATATATAACAATGATTATCAAATCCAGTTACAATCTTCCACAATAGGCTTATCTCATCTTATTCTCGAGTGAGGATTATATCTCTAACCATAGTTTGCAAACTCTATGAGTACTCTCCGAGTGGTCGAGTACTCTGTATTTCTTTTGTTCCACAAGGTTTTACAAGTTAAACTCTTGCGCATTTATAGGCACAAGAAAAGCATGGACGGAATCACCGATGCAAGTAAAACACTGGTTTCACATGATTTTTTAGCTATAAAACCCAGCATTTTCTCTTTTGAAATGTCAAATTTGTAATTGGATTTTGCAAAACAAAAAATTATATTTTGTAAGAAATTCTAGTGTTAAATCTCTTTAACTTGCAAATTTTTTCCCCAAGTTTTTGTTGAGTTTTTACTAAGTCAACAATGTTGGGCTTGCCAAGTAGTCTCTGAGTTTAAATCTGCAAACTATGTCTCTAACTATATTTTTCTCTTTGTTCCATTCTTGATTTGTAGATTTTGGGCAAAGTATACGGTGATGCAAGGAGGGGCAATACATTTAGGGTAAGGATAGCATCTTTCGGTAGTTAATAGACTCACTACACATGGATGATACTAATATCTTCAAAATACATTGCTCCACAAGGGGCTGATTTGTTTTTGGGAGGTATTTAAATTTTAGACTACATGGGCTAACAAGAAATATTGCAAATGATAGGAACAGAAAATTAATTTTGTTTTGATAAGAGATTTTTTAATTTAATGTTATAAAGTTGAACCCAAACACTAGTTATCGCCCTCAAACAAATGAACAAACAAAATTTTGAACAAATGGATAGATGGGTATTTGAGGAAAAATGTTGCGGGACAGCAAACATGGTTTAGGTGGCTCCACCTTGGAGTATATTGCTACAATTCCATTCATCGTATCTCTATAGGTATGACTCCTTTGAGGCATTATATGGTTATGATGCATAGCCATTCATGGATTTAATCCTTTCAGAAAGAAGAGTTCCTAGAGCTAGAGATTTAGTGCAGTAAAGTCTAGACATTTGAATACACTCAAAGAGAACCTCTAATGAGCCAAAAACCAACAAAACACGTTCCTTGATCACCACCATTTGGAGATGAGTTTTGAAGTAGAAGACATCGCTATCTTCAGACTGTAGCCACATAAAAAGAGTCTTAAACCACAATTTATGGACTTTACAATATAATACAAAGGATTAGTGAGGTTGATTGTGAGCTGAAGCTTCTGGAAAAAAAACAATATTTACATGCTTTTAAAATGTCATGCCTTTTGAGGGCTCTCGAACAACAGATGACACCTTCTTCAAAGATACCACCACTTGATGATGAAGGGAAATTGATTTTAGGGCCCAAATGGAAAATCTACCACTCAAGGACGCTGCATGTGAAGGACTGGAGATTTTGACCACCAAAATCTGAAATTGCCAACCTTGACACAATATTTTGGATCTTCAAAAAGTGTTTATTAACACTAAATAAAATAAAATAATTTTTTAATCAATTTGCATATCAAAAAACAAATAAAACAGAAATCAAATCTGAGCACAAAAAATGGGACACATGGACCCTATAGTATAAAAGGTATATCTATCAACCTATTCATTCATTTTGTATCGCCCAGCTAGCATTTTACATTTGCTCTGAGTTCATGCAATCACACATTCAAGGACTAAATCCCTTGTTTGCAGCATCCAAGGCTACGATGCAAACTGTTTCCTGTTATTTAATCCATTCCTCACTGAGTTAGAAAGACTAAAAGTTATTTGGTTCAGGGCTTCGGATATTTGCATGGTATATTGTGAGGAATCTATTGTTTCTAGACTGCCTAGAACTCATCGCCCTTGGTTATTATTGTACCAACTTGAGAGGTTTCACACCACATCAGCAGTAGATGATGTTCTTAATTTATTTGTGCCCCACTGATGGGACATCAACAGCAAATTCTAATGCTTCAACCCTGAGCCAGTTTCTATCACACCAGATTCAAAGATCAGATATACCAGTTGCACCACTGAGTCACCCTCCTATAGATTATACCTGTCTATCTACCAGCCCTGTGTCAATTAACTACCACAATAAATTTGCAGTAGCCACACCATGTGACATCAACAACAATTTAGCACGCAGCTAAAGTTCGTGATTCCCAAATATGGATTGGACTTACCAGTCTCTGATATTGATTTAAATTACATTTCTCAGTTATGCAAGTTGCAAACTGTTATGACTGTAGCTTCTGTGTTCGTTTCATTTCAGCTGAGCACATGAATTAAACATCAGGGAGGTAAAAATTGTTGATCTACATGCTTTTAAATACCACATAACACCGCAGTTAAAGACATTAATTTGAGCTCAGCGCTAGAGGCTTTACCCATTGACATTGTCTCACAACAGGCAAAATTCCCTGGGGGCTGTCACCACCGGAGCCCACTTAGATTTTCAAATATAATACAAGAATTATGTTTTTCTCTAAACCAGTTCAAAAAGCAATTTTACTTGAAATAACCAAAAAAGTACTTGTTTTTATTCTTTATCTAAAACTTTCAGAGTTTTATTTCCTTAACTTTTTCTTGATTAAACACTTAATAATTTCATTTCATTTAATTTCTTCGTTTGCCAATCCAATCCAATTTTAAAAGAATATGGCTCCAATAAAAAACTATTTTGATTGATTTTTTACAGATTATCATATATGTTCTCAATTCTATGTCTGCTCTTTTAGTCATACATACAGTGCATTAAATATAGTCCTGCATACAGTGCATCTTTAACAAATTATCAACAATGTTCTCAATTATATATCTTTTTTTAGCCATACAACACGCACGCCACACACACACACAGATAATTTAAAAATTGAAACTGAATTATCAATTTACTGTGCTCTCAGCTCTATACTAAATTTTAGTAAATAAATACACAATGCCCCTTATTATTATATATATTGTGAAATTACGTGTGTTCAATAAAGCTGTGTATATTTCAATTAACTTGAAAAATAAACACAGCAATGATAGAAAATATGAAAAGCAAGCTAAGGACACATATAGAATACACTCTATGGTTATAGCCGTGAAAAAGGAAAATTATAACCACACAAATAATCTATAAATAGTAAATTGGTCTAAATCGATTAACCTCCACATGAATAAAGATAATGGAGCTATTTGAAGCATAATCCACGCTAGAGACTGCAAAGAGGCCTGGAGTGTTAACATGACACCAGTAGGTCAATGGTAAAGCGCAACCTGTTATTAATGCGAGCCCCGCGCAGGTATATCAAATAATCACAATGCACTTAAACTCGAAGTAGCCGTGAGAGGATACTGAGATTTCCCCATCACTTTGTTCAGCCCTAGGGGTCCACTATGAATGGGTACATTCAATCCTGACCATCTTCAGAAATACTTGGAAATGAATGTAATCAGGCATGCCCAGACAATTAAGCAATCAAGCATACAAGGGGAAATGAATGCATTCAAGCATACCCAGACATTCAAAGTGAAATGAATGCATCTTCACAAATCTTTGGAAATGACTGCATCAAAGCATATCAAGCATATTCAGACGAACTTCACCAAAAGTCCAGAGAATCTGTTAAGTTGAATGATCAACACGCACATTACAATTGCCTAGTAAAGATCACCAGTGAGAAGAAGAAATATATTTACCTTGGAAGGTTCAACCTTTTGAGATTGCTTGAACACAGATATAACTCTGTCTGTGACTTGGGACTTGTCCAAATATGTGCCCTTGGCCTCCGCAGACATGTGCCTGGCGTTACTCCAGTGCTGGAAGCTCCCTATCAATGGGGTTTGCACCCTCATATACTTCAATATCGAATTCCTTACACAGATCATCCCAGACAAGGCACTCATTTTTCCAGAAATAACAAGGTTTTCCCTGCAGAAACGCACTGTATTTCCGTCAATATATATGACCGGTATTGTACTTCTGTATTTCAGGTTTTAGGTTTGGAAGTGTGCCCTATATAGCCTAATGCTATGGTCGCATGGATGACATAGGTGCTGGAAAATTTTTACAAACATTTTTGGAAAAAAAAAATTAAGAGTGTTTGCTGGGCTTATAATTTTTAGGAAATTAAAGATTTATTTTTTTTAATTGCTTGTTGAATTGTATTTATTTGGCATTATTTAATGACAAAATTTGCAGATGTATAATTTAGCCATTGATTTTCTAATGGAAAATTTGGCATTTGGTCAAAAAAGTTGTCACTTAGCTAAAAAAAGTTGTCAATTTGGTTGGAAAATTGTAACTCATTCTCATTATTTATTTACCAGTTTTCTCTAACTTCACTTTTAATTCTTGTTTTGATATTTATTAGTTATATCCACTTTTAACTATTGTTCAGAAATTGATTTTTTGAAGGAAAATTTGGCATTTGACCTAAAAAATTGTCACTTAGTTTTAAAAGTTGTCAATTTGGCCGAAAAAAGTGTAAATCATTCCCGTTATTTATTTACTAGTTTTCTCTAACTCCACTTTTAACTCTTGTTTTGATATTTTAGTCGATAGGCTATTTGTGATAACTTTGTTCTCGAAAATTAAATTTTTTGATGGAAAATTTGCAAGAGTTTGACTGGAAAATTGAAAATCCTTCCTGTTAATTATTTACGAGCCAGTTTTTATCTCCCTCCAATTTTAACTCTTGTTTTGATATTTATTAGTTATTTTCTCAACTTTTAACTATTGTTTTTCTTTTAGGCAAAAGCCTATAACGTAACGGTAACTTGCAAGCCTCTCATGTGGGAGGTTTTGGGTTCAAATCTACTTTTGTTTAACATATAATAATAATTAATTTCAACAAATAATAATAATTAATCTAGGCTTCAATCGTTTACCGATCCAAAAAAAAAAAAAATACTATTATTTTTCTTTTTCTATTTATTAGTTGTGATCTTCACATTAGCTCATGTTGTGATCTATTCAGTTAACTCTTGATTTTTAAAATTGATTTAGATTTTAGTTTTTAAATTATTTTAATTTATTTTTTATATAAGTTTAATTTTTCTTCAAATATTATTTTTTAGCTTCTATAATTTATTTAGTCAATTAGACTCTTTTTTTTGTATTTTTCTTATTAATTTTTCATAATAGAGTTTTTGATGAGTTTTTTAAATGATTATTATTTTCACATTTGATAAATTTTATTTAAATGAATAATATTTATTAATCTGTTTAAAAGATTTTAGTAAATACTATGTTATTTAAATTAAAAATTATTAATAATCTAATTTGTTCATATAAGATTATAATTTAAATATCCACTTTTAATTTTATTTTCTTTTCTTATTCATTTTAAAAATAATTACTTGTGATCTCCACATTAGATTATGTTGTGATCTCTATTTATTAAACTTTTGATTTTTTAAATTGGTTTAGATTTTAGTTTTTAAATTGTGTTAAATTATTTTTAATATAAGTTTAGTTTTTTCTTTAAATATTATTTTTTCATTTATATAATTTATTTAGTTAATAGAATATTTGTTAGATGTTGGTATTTTTCATATTATTTTTTAGTATTTCTTTTATTAATTTTTCGTAATAAATTTTTTGATAGTTTTTTTTAAATAATTTTTTTTTAATATTTGATCAATTGAATTTAATTGTAAAATATTAAAATTAATGAACACATTTCTTAAGCAATATTCATATTTTCTAAATATTGTAAATTTTATATCTATTTTTTAGTCTTCAACTTTTTTATTTTTGTATTTTGATTTTTAAAAAACTTATATCTACATTATTTAATTTTCATTCTACATTTTTCTCTTAAATCTCAAATGATTTTTTTTTCATATTTAATAAATTGAATTTAATTGTAAAATATTGAAATTAATGAACACGTTTCTTAAGCAATATTCAAATTTCTTAAATATTATAAATTTTATATCTATTTTTTAGTCTTCAACTTTTTTATTTTTGTATTTTCATTTTTAAAAAACGTATATTTACATTATTTAATGTTCATTTTACATTTTTCTCTTAAATCTCATATCTTATCGGCGCACTCGTTACATGTACAAAAGAATGCGACTGCTAGTTATTAGTTGTTATATCCACTTTTAACTATTATTTTTATTTCTTTGTTTATTTTTAAAAAATTTACTTTGATCTTCACATTAGCTCATGTTGTGATCTTTATTTATTTAACTTTTGATTTTAAAATTGATTTAGATTTTAGTTTTTTATTTATTTTTATATTAGTCTATTTTTTTCTTTAAATATTTTTTTTTAGTTTCTATAATTTATTTAATCAATAGAATATATATTTGTTAAAGACATTGCTATTTTTTCATATTATTTTTTTGTATTTCTCTTATTAATTTTTCATAATAGATTTTTTGATAGGGTTTTGTTAAATGATTTTTTTTTTCATATTTGATAATTTGAATTTAAATAAATAACATTTATTATTCTATTTAAAAGATTTTAGTAAATATTATGTTATTTAAGGCAAAAGCCTACAACGCAACGGTAACTTGTGAGCCTCTCATGTGGGAGGTCTTGGATTTGAATCTACCTTCGCTTAACATATAATAATAATTAACCAACAAATAATAATAATCTAGGCTTTGGTCGTTTATATATATATATATATATATATATATATATATATATATATATATTTTTTTTTTTTTTTTTTTTTTTTTTTTTTGATTAGGTTTTGGTTTTAAATTATTTTAATTTTTTTATATTAGTTTAGTTTTTCTTTAAATATCATTTTTTAGTTTCTATAACTTATTTAATCAATCTAGAATATTTGTTAGAGACATCATTATTTTTTATTTTTTTTGTATTTCTCTTATTAATTTTTCATAATAAATTTTTTGATAGAATTTTTTAAGATGATTTTTTCGTATTTGATAAATTGAATTTAAATAAATAATAGTTATTAATCTATTTAAAATATTTTAGTAAATATTATGTTATTTAAATTGAAAATTATTGATAATTTAATTTGTTCACATAAGATTATATTTTAAAAAATAAATTTATTGTCGAGCACCTATCAGCTTATCGTTGCAAGCACAAAAGCATGTAACTGCTAGTTTAAATTGTGTTTCATGGAGGACCTTCAAGAATTATTTACATAGAGTAGGATATGTAGTGTCTGCCCCTAGTTTACATTTTGTTATCATTATTGAACTCTTTTAGGCCAATTTTATGCTTGATAATTAGTAGCATTATTTTTGAGATTATCATATATTATTTCATATTCAATTGATTTTATGATGAGACTACTTGGTACTCTATACTTCATGTATGCATGATAATTATTACAATGATTTCAGTTATTGATGATGATTAGTTAGTTGGATTATCATATGTGTTTTCTTATGGATACTTACCCCATACTACATGTGTATGGTGTGTGTGTATATTTTCTTTATGTATGACGTTTCTAATGTGGTTAAGGAAGGGAGTCGTAGTCACCTGCTAGTTGGGATCTACACGATGCATCACTTCCTGCCATTGTCTGTTTAGCTTAATATATATGTGTTTGTACATGTGTGAATTTTATGCATATTATAGGCACCAGATATCGACTTCCCTGAATTGCCAAGATGAGCATACCCTATTGCATTATCACAATGGTAAGAGAGGGGAGATAAACTCTTCAATGCAAATCCTAACCTTTAAACTCATTTGTCCAAGAAAATTAGGACAAGTATCTAAGTTGATTACCTAAATTGAATGCGTCGTCTGATGTAAATTCGTGATTATAACCGTTTAGTTTGATCTTGTATGTATTTTTCTATGATGATTTTCGTATTTCATCCTATAGGTCTTTAGTGATTTTTCTATTAATTAAATCTAATTAAAAGATTAAATTAATAATTTAATTTAATGAAAAATTTATTATAATATTTTTAATATTTAATTATATTTAATTAAATAAATAAAAATAATTAAATTTAAAGATAAAATTATAAGTTAGGCAAGAGTATGCAACACAATGGTAATTTGTGAGCCTCTTTTTCGAGAGGTCTTGGGTTCGACTCTACACAAGCTTAATAAATAATAATAAATAATCACATCAAATAATAATAATGAATGTTGACTTCGGCCTCTTACCGATCAAATATATATATATATATATATATATATATATAATTATAAGTTTAATTTTACAATGTAATATTTATTTAATTTAATAATGATATATTTACGAGATCATTCTTAAATAAATGCTTAATATTATTATTACTTAAGTTAATAAATATTTTATCAATTAATGCTTCGAAAATAAATTAAAGAACGGAAAATATATTAATTTAATAAAGAGTTTTAAGATTGCATAAAGTATGCATGAGATTAAAATTTAATAAATTAATTAGAAAAGAGAAGTCAAGTGAATTTAAATAAAGATGTTTTATATTACAATAAACGTACATGAAAACATAAAAGAAAGATAATAAAGAGTTAAAGAGTTGTAAGTAAGGAGTCCTCTCAGTTGATCCCACAATCAGTGCTCTGAAATTAGGAGAGAACTCCTTATCAGCAATTGAGGGTTCATTTTCAAGGGACCGTGAATTTTGGAGAGAAGGTTTTGAGAGAAAATTTTTATCTCACAAATCTTTTGGGTGTTTGCGATTTTAGCATCAGAACTAGGTAGATTCTTGTGTTTTGATTCACACAACTAATTATGTTATATTCCTATCTTCTTCATGACTAGGAATTGTTTATTTGAATTTCTTTGTGATGAATATTTCAATATTGTAATTTGGAATTACTGGTTGTTGATTTCTTCTGTATATGAAAAGATTAAAATATCGAACAATCCTCTTTTAGTAATTTTACAAGTTGGAATTTAAACCGGGAAGTGTTTTTGAATTGAAAAAGAAATTTAAAATTTAAAATTTGGTTGGTTGATTATATTTTCCTTATCAGTATATTGCTAGAACATTTTGTGTGTGTGTGTGTATATATATATAATGATAAGGGGGGGCGGTTTGAATTATTTTGTTTTTAATAAACAATTTTATTTTTTAAAATAATAATAATGTAACTATGGAGGTAGGGGCAGGGCCATTAGCTCCCCACACCCCAATCCTCCTAGTCATCGACCATTAAACCTACGGCAGCAGTAACACTTGCAATCATAGGTTTTAAAGGTCGGTGAGCCTTTTAAAATAATATGCTTAGTTAATTTTAAATTTTTATAAAATTTTAATTTTTAATTTAATTAATAATTTTTATAAATAAGTTTTGTTTATTATTAATTTAATTTTTAATAAAAAATTTATTATATTTAAATTTAGTTAATTTTAGGCAAGAGCCTACAACACAACAGTAACTTGTGAGCCTTTCATCAGGGAGGTCTTGGGTTCAAAACTACTCAAGCTTAATGAATTATAATAACTACTCTTTGCAAATAATAATAAATAAATGATAAATAGTCAAGGCTTTGGCTGATTACCTATCAAAAAAAATTAGTTAATTTTTATTTAATGAATATTATTAATAAATTTGTTAATTATTATTAATTAATAAGATATTAGTTTAGTTGTATATTTTCATAATTGTTAATTAATTTAATAAAAATTAGTTTAATTAGTAATGAATATTGTTTAAATGAAGTTATCAATTTATTTTATTATTATTATTAATATTGATTTTAATAAAGTCGTAACTATTTTATTTTTTTAAAAATCAATAGGTATTATTTTAATAATTTAAATAAATAATTATCTTGAAATTATTTTTGGATAATTGACTTGAAATAAAATTAGGGTAATTGTACATTTTATTCAAATATAAGAAACGGGTTAAATTGTAAGAGTAAACTGTGAATCTTATCCACTCGCAAACTTACATTAAAACAAATATTTAAACTTTACTATTAATTCAACTATGTGATTTCAAAATCAAACCAAACTATGAAACTACTATGTTATCTGTATGTTGTCTATGTTTTGGGTTTGGGTTGACTAAAGTGTTGGCCAGTTTTAGGACGTCTACTAGAGGCTTGGGAGTTTTGTGATTGTAGTATTATGCTAATTTGATCTTGATATCTTAAACTCAACCATGGTAATGTGTTGGTATGCTCTTTGATGACTTTGATTATATTGTTGGTTATTGTTTTCAATGTCCTTATGAGATAATGAGACGGATAGTATGATATACTTGAATTAACCATTTTGGTGTTAGATTGTGGTGACTAATCAGGAAAGTACTGTACATACTTCATAAATAGTGGAGTTTTGGGAAGTAGCCGACATGGTAGCCGACATATTATGGCCGACATATGGCCGACATGTTATAACCCTAAAGTGGTTTAATACTTGTATAAAAAGGGCTTAGGGTTGGGTATTTTTCATATGTGGTGATACGAAATTGGTTCTTGCGGCGGTATTGAGCTGTAAGGGATTACGGATTGTAATCAGGTTGTAATCACTGGATTGTAATAAGATCGGACTTGCTGTTTGGTGGATGTAGCCCAGGGATTGGGTGAACCACGTTAAATCTTGGTGCCTTGTGTTCATTTCTGTGTGTTCTATTATTTTCTGTTATTGGTTATATTTGCATGTAGTTTTTTTTTATTTCTGTCTGTGGTTTATCCTAACATTTGGGTCTTCAATCAGTAATTTTGGGGTATTTTCCAATTGCTTGTAAAGAACTGATGGGTTATTATGATTTATCTTTTGATAACTTCCAGTCACTTGTATAGAATTAAGGGATATACTATGATTATTTGATTTGTGCTTTTATGAGCTTAGGGTAAGTTATCTATATGTAATGTCAGGAAGTGGCTTGTAATGGAGACTAGGGCCCTAAGTGGTTGCTAGGGTAACCCATTGTAAGTTGTTTAATAAGTGAAAACACTACACTAAATGAGAATAAAATGAACCTAATAAGAGTCTTTGTATGTTCTCACCCATACCTCGAATGCTAGTACAAACTAGGTTGGGAGTAGAGAGAACACTTGGTTGCAACCATGCATCATTAGTATGCCTTGTTAGTACAAGAGGATACTAGTGCCACATAGAGTAACTAGGGGGTCGGGGTCAAGTTAGACTGCCAGGGTAACTTTAGCATTATTTTGTGCGATGACATTTGTCTGCTTACATAGTAGGTTTCCTATGTGTCTATGTTTTCCTCTGCGTCTAGATGTTGATTTATCTTGGAACCTTTGAGTTAGATTACTTTTAGGGTTTCCTTGCCTTAGATATTACTTTTGATTTTTGGATTGAGATCATGTTTGGGACTTGAGACTATCTCCTTAGCGCGGTGGGAGTGGGCCTTTTTGGGTTACCATGCGGTTGAGTGGTAGTGCTTTTTACTCTTACCATTGAGATCCATTCATCGATGCCATGGCTAGAGTTTCTTGTCTACTTTTCCTTTCATTCTATCTTTGTGTATTATGATGGATGGTTATATCTTTATGGTGGATGATCGCTACTTATTATATTGTACCTTGTTTCATGGATCTGAAAAGGATGATGTAACCTATTTTAAATGTATATTCCTTCAGCCTTTCATACCCTGTGACACGTACAGTGGATGATTGAGCATTCTGAATTTTATTGCCAAGTGGCATTCAGAATAAATGTATATTATTTAAATGGACTTGGACTTATAATTATTCTTTCATGTGGATGTGGTATTTATTAGACTTAGTATTATTTAAATTTAAATGTGATTCAATGTCTCGGGATCTTTAAGAAATGTAATCTGTTATGTTTGCTTCTATATGATTGTATGTTATTATTTCTGCCACTTTATGTTTGATGAGTATGTTATTCTTTCTTTAAAAATAAAAAAGTTTGGCAAACTTAGTAAAACTTTAGGTTAATTCTTTTGGATCCCTTGGTGGAGCGTTACATGTCTCATGATCAAAGCTATTAGATATCCACATTTCATGTGAATGTTATTAGTTTCTAGATTTGTGTGGAAAAGAATTATCATCAATATTTGGGATCACATGTGATCCATCAAAAGCATGAAAGAGATCGTAAGAAGAAGACTTGCATCTGATGGATCATGTAGTGCAATTGAAACATTTGATGGTAAAAAAAAAAATTATACAATTGAATCTGAAAATTATTATAGTGGGTCATCATGAAATTGATTCATTCATTAAGGCCCCCTATTATAGCACAATCTAAAGGCATGAAATAGAGATCTAAAAAGTAAGGGCTTCTATTTTCTAAGATGAGATTCTAGTTTTTCATTAAGATTGTGGGACTTGTTTTTCACAAAATTAAATTATGAAGGCTCCTTTATGAAGCAACATCTAAAGGTTTTTGAGATCAAAACCTATTTTTACCCTAATCATAAAAGAAACATCTTAAGGTTTTGTGAATGCTTGCTAATATATCTAGTTAATAAATAAAAAAATCATAAGAAAACATTTATGAAATTTTGAAGTGTATTATAAGATATCATATAGATATGAAGACCTACAACTTCTAGCATGCATCTTCCATACTATAACTATATTTTTTTAATTTTATATAATTGCCTCAAAATGAAAATGGGAGTTTTAACCCTAAAATGATTTAAGTAAAATGAACCTTTTATTATATGATTGTTGGTTTATTCAAGTCATCTTTTAATGTATTGTGATCTTTTGTTCTAGTCCTTTTAAGATATTAAAATAGCATAATAATCTCTCTAACTTCTATTAAAGAGTATAAATTAAAGTATTATTAAAGAAAAATATAAAACAATCATCAAATGAAAAGGAGTAAATTAATTAAATAATAATGATTAAAAACAAATTTATCGATAAAAGGTCAAGGTCAATCATTTTTATTAACAATTAATAAGGTGTTTACATTGTTCCTCCCTTCAAATGGGCACTTGTAGGAAAGAATGGAATCAAGAAATCTCTAGTCTTGCCCAAGGACTTGTGTCCACTAACAAATATATAGGGGCGTTCCCCTATTTATAATGCAATTCAGACAATTTCTTCTTGTTTTACTCAATTTTTACTTCTTGATCTATCCTTCTTTTGACAATCCTTATAGTGTTCTACTTGTTTTTAATTAAGTAAAACTAGTTTTTTACAGGGGTTCCTGAAACCCACCAGTTAACAACAAAATAAAACTATCAGTTTAAGACAAGTAAACTAGCTACAGAAAAAACAATAGGGTAGACCTGACCACCAAACGAAAGCAAAAACCAAAAGGCCAAAAGCCAGGGAACAAGCAAAAACCAAGAAGTGTGATCAGCAAACATGATCATTAGCCAACTCCTAATTCTTTAACTCCATCTCTTCTTTGGCCTCAGCCTCATTGGTCTTCGAGTGGCTATCATACTGAGAAGCCTCCTCATCTCTCTTTCTCTTTTCCACTCTCTTTTTTCTACTCAAACTCTTCTCTTGCAACTCCTCATCTCTCTTTCTCTTTTCCACTCTCATTTTTCTACTCAAACTCTTCTCCTGCAAAGACACCTCCTCCTCTGCCACCCTAGTTCCCTCTTTGTCCTTATCCTTCTTCCCCTTTTTATTTTCCTCCATCATTTTGTATAACTAAATGATGTTATCATTTAGCCCTTTAATAATGTTAAGGCTCTAATTAGCTAAGTTGTGAAGCGTGGTCTCCATCCTTTCCACCCTTTTTTTCAATCTCTAAAACCCTGGCCTCTAGTTTGCCAATTTTGACATTTTCACCTTCCTCTCCCAACCTTTCCTGTCTTGCAACTTGACCTTAGTTTCCTCAATTTCATGAAATATCCATTTTATGGATCGAAAATTGTCCACAAGGCTATTTCTATCATTGTTCCTGAGGTTCAAACCCATTTTTCACGCATTGTCACTAAGAATCACCAAGCCAAGATCAATAAGTTCTTCTAATTGAATTTTTCCATCCCTTCCCTCAAGCAACTCCAAGTTAATATGTTCTCTGAACAACCACATCTTTGTTGTATTTGCATGGAAATTCCTCCATACAGTTTTTCTACCCTTCTCGTTTAGAGAAACCATAGATTTTACCATGCTCTATTCCTCCTTCCTCTCTTTCAGAGCTTCAGAAATGCTCTCCTTACCCTTTTTGCAAACCCTCTCAGCTTCCTTCACCCCTCCTCTTTTCCTTTTAATCGAGCTCTCCACTTTCCTGCTAGCATGCGCCTTACTAGGTCCATCCTCTCTCACATTGCCTTCCCTATCCATGTACATCCCCTCTTCCTCATCATTATACTCATCCTCCAAATCTTCCTTCTACTTTATCCTTTTCTCTGAACCTCTCCTATAGTGTTCTACTTGTTGTTTTGCCTTCTTGGTTGAATTCTTGTTTTATTTAGCCTCAAACAATTACATATTGACAAAGATAGTATTATTGGATAAAATTGAATATAAATTTTATGTGTGTGTGTGTGTGTGTGTGTGTGTGTGTGTGTGTGTGTGTGTGTGTGTGTGTGTGTGTGTGTGAGAGAGAGAGAGAGAGAGAGAGAGAGAGATCTAGATTGACATATTGATATAAAGAATATTAGTCTATTTGCAATATTTAACTTACTTCAACAAGGAAACTTCATAATCTTAAGTATAGTGATAATATTATATTTTTAAAAATTATGTATTATGATAATATAAATTATATTTAATAATATATAATTACAATTTAGATATTTCAAATTAAATAAATAATAGTGTATTTAATATTCAATATAAATTATATTTTTAAAATATAGGTAATAATATGCATTAATAAATTTAATATAAAAATGTAGAATTTATAATAAACACGCAAATATGTTTTATAATTTAAAGTATATAAAATTTATAATAAAAAATTAACTATTACTACTAATTAGATTCTACATTACAAATTTTAATTATAAAAATTATCATTTCTACTTGTAATTATTAAACCATAATAACAATCAAAATATTAATATATTTATTCTTAGTATAATTATTATTTCTATCATTATGTTTACTTCTACTCAAAGCAAGTACTTAGCGATTGCATGACACTTGTTTTCATTTTAGATTTTGGCATTGTGATCTAATTAGCACTATAGTAGTGAGTATATTTACAACAAATAGAAATCATAAAACACTATACTAAGGACATCCAATTGAAGTGTTAGGATTATTTCGATCCTTAGGGTAGTTATTCTTGTTAAAAAGAACAGGGTTATCATTGCACCAAAAGATTGACCTGTCAATGCCCGATACAACTACTCAACTTATAGTACACATGAGGCGGTTAAGCCCTTGCCACGAATCTTGAGGGGAGCATTGAACAAATTTCCAACAATCTGCCCCTCGGTGTTACTTGAGGGTTTGAGGATTCGAACCTGTAACCAAGCTCAGATACCAATTGTTAGAGTGGGGTTGTTGTTGCACCAAAAGATCGATCTACCAATGCCCGATACAACCACTCAACTTATAGTAGACAGGAGGAGATTAAGCCCTTGTCATGAATCCTAAAGGGAGCATTGAACAAATTTCCAACAATTATATCATACCATGGGTAGGAGAGCCAATAATTATTCTTCGAGCATTTGATTAATCTTTCTAAGGTTATGAGTTTATAATGATTGATAATTTGATATAAGATAAAGAGTTTATTAATGATAAATGTATTAAGATAAAGGTTAGGAAATTAAAGGATGAAATAATGATATTTAGTTTTTAGGTTAGATGTTCATTCAGTTATGGCATAGTTACTAATTAGTATAGTAATATATTTGGCTACAAAAATTTGCAAAGGTCTTATCTCAAGAAATATATATTATAATATTGCAAACAAACTTAATTTGCCAATTACTAAAAATGAGAATGTTATTACAATCAGTAAGTTGAATAATGATAAATCACATAGGCCTAATGAATTCCCCATAATTTACAAGAAATATATTGAATAGATTGGAGATGACCTATAAGAAGAGTACTCAAAAGCCATAAATAAAAGCTTTGTGGGAATTAATATCAATCAAGGTGTTGTTAAGGTAATCCCTAAAATGATGATAAGTCTCTAAGTAAAAAATAGAGTTCTAACCTTGTCAAACGCATCATATATAATCTTAATAAAAATCTTACCTACTAGCACTTAAATCGAATCTGGTGCAATGGTGTAGCTGATAGTGCAAAGCTAACACCTCCTTCAACTATGTGTATAATGAGAAGGTTTTAGTAGCATATGTAACATCCCCATTTTTGCCAGCACCAGAATTCCAGGGATAAGCTTATTATTGTTATCCTTGTAGGCTAATATGGTGGTTAGAGGATTTTACTGGGGATTAGCACGTCATGATGGGGCATAATTTCATATTATAATATTATGATAAAGTGAAAATATAAGAATATATTTTATCCCACATTGGGGAGAAAAGTAAGTGAGCTCTCACAAGGAAAGAATAAAGAGGGCATGAGAGACTCTTTTCTTATCATTCGATTATCGTCATTTACATTTGATGAGTTGTGTGGAGCCAAGGGTTTCAACATTTGCCACTAGAGAACGAAGTTCTTTTATGTGCCTCCATTTGAGTCGGTCAAATATCCAGTGAATTTGGTATTGGGAGGACATCATACAGGTGTTCTACTTGAGCATATTGGTGAAAGATCCTTCAAGGGGCTGCAGTGGTTGGAGAAGACAAATTAGTCTTTTCATTGTGTCAAATTTGTGGCCTAGGGCCAGATTCGTGGAGTAAGATTGAAGAAATAATTTGGATACTACTACAATAACGTTGTTATAGTATCATTGTTGCAATATCACTACTATAAGTGTTCTCACTACAATGATCTGCTACAGTATTTCACTATAGTGTCATTGCTGCTATAGGAACTCGCTATAGGAAAAATCCAGATTTCCTTGAGCAGTTTTTTAGGTTCCTATCTATTTCATTTGTATTATATGGAGGATAGATTTGAATATTTTAGGGCACGTGGAAGAATTTAGAAATCATTTGTAATATGATTTATATAAGAGTTTTACATCAGAATTTGTTGCCCTAATGTCTTATTGATGTAGATGCATATTTTCTCATTTATAGTCAATGCTCTATTTTTCAAAAAATACAAAAATATTTTTTGTTGGTTGTTTGGAGTTTTGCAAGTGTATCAATTAAAGTTTGACATTTATATATATCCCTTGTGTGCAAAGTGTTTGACAAAATTCTCAAGTTAGCAATCAAGAAATAAAAATAAAAATTACACAGGATATTACAGTGGTATTAGAGCTTGCTTGCAAAGTGTTTGACGAAATGTTGAACAATTGAACTAGAGAAGAAATTGATGTTTGACAAAATTATAACCGGTTGGGGATATTATAGATAGTTCAGAGTTAGAGATTGGAGCCATCTTCTGATTCCCAATTTGATGATAATGAGCCCTTGATAGAGATTGAGAGTTTTTATCAACATTACACTATGAGGAGTGCTCGTCACTTTTCTTTTGACCCACAAGTAGAGGACTTGGGTTTCAACATTATGGATGGTGACAGAAGGTTTGGTATTCATTATACCTGTAGAGCGCATACTTCTCTGCCAAGGGATCGAGATTTTGAGATACAAGGTATTGTGAAACAACTGGATGTGCTAGTGAATGAGATGAATCAAAATCACAAACAAATGACCCAAATGATTTTGAATCTGAGATTTGAGTAGAGCATGATATTTCTTTTTCAAAGAGCGAAATGTGATGATATAGTTGCGGCTTCAGATTTGTGGGACATTTCTTATGAGAAATTGCATGAGTTGGGCACAGTTGAGGTGGAATGTGATGAGAATTTATGTTAGGTTAAGTCATATGATGTGGTTTTTGGCATGAATTTCTCGGATCATGTATTTGATGACCGTGTATTGATAGTGGGAGTAGGAGCATGTGAGGATACTGTCATATCAACAACCACTTCTGTGTTGGTTGAACCATCCAACAAGGAGTTTAGCAGTATGCATGTAGTTGTAGATGTATGCTCTAATGATAGTACACTTGTTATTGTTGATGATATAAATGTCAAACTTTAATTGATAAGCTTGAAAAACTCCAAACAACCAACAACAAATGTTTTTGTATTTTTTTTGAAACATAGATCATTGACTATAAATGAGAAAGTATGCATCTACATCAATAAGACATTATGGCATCAAATTTTGATGTAAAACTCTAATATAAATTTTGATTACAAATGATTTCTAAATTCTTACACATGCCCTAAAATATTCAATTCTATCCTCTGTGCAATACAAATGAAATATATAGGAACTTGGAAAACTACTCAAGGAAATATAGATTTTTCTTATAGCACGTTCCTATAGTAGCAATGACACTATAGTGAATTACTGTAGCAGATCACTATAGCGACAACACTATAGCAATGATATTGTAGCAGTGATACCGTAGCAAGTTATTGTAGCAATATCCAACTTATTCCTTCAATCTTACTCCACAAATCTGGACCTAGGCCACTAATTTGAGATAATGAAAAGAGTAGTTTGTCTTCTCCAACAATTGTAGCCCCTTGAAAGATCTTTCACCAATATGCTCAAATAGAACACCTGTATGATGTCCTCCCAATACCAAATTCATTGGGTATTTCACTAGCTCAAATGGAGGCACACAAAAGAACTCTATTCTGTAGTGGTAAATGTTGAAACCCTTGGCTCCACACAACTTATCAAATGTAAATGACAATAATCAAATGATAAGAAAAGAGTCTCTCATGCCCCCTTTATTCTTTCCTTATGGGAGCCCACTTACTTTTCTCCCTAATGTGGGATAAAAGATATTCTTATATTTTCACTTTATTATATATTATAATATAAAATTATAATATTTTCACTTTATTATAATATTATAATATGAAAGTATGCCCCATCATAAAGTGCCAATCCCCAATAAAACCCTCTAACCACCATATTAGCCTACGAGGATCACAATAATAGGCTAATCCCTGAAATTCTGATGCTGACAAAAATGGGGACATTACAGCATAGACATTAATAAACAAATTTCTAGTAAATTTCAATTTCTTCATATATTTTTATTAATCTCGCAAACAGGTTTAAAATATCGAGTAACATAATATCTTAGAACAATATTGTACCACAATCATCAATAAATAAGTTGTTAGCATAGAGGTTTTTAGTAGCTTAGATTTTTTCTTAATTTGATTATGTAACAATTTTTTCTTTCATAGAGTTTATTAAAGATGGTTGGAAAATATATTTTCTAACATATCAAAACAATTAGAAAAGAGGAAGAAAGAATGAAAGTATGATGTCTATGATCCAATATCGTAATGAACATAGCATTAAACCAATTTGAAAAGAGAAATAAAATATGATGTTTTCCAACATATTTATGACCAAAGTATGATTGACAAAATTATACTTACATGATTAAATCTAAAAATTAATATTATATTAAACCTTTTAAATTTGAGTGTGGAAAGTACTATTGGAAAGGGAAAATAAGATATCATGTTCGATAAAAATATACTTATAACACTAAATCAACAAAACCAATATTTACACCAAAGATTTTATGTTTTTATACATTTGTTTAACCCCTTTATTGTTGATAGAGGTGATTAGAGATGTGCATGAAAGACTTCCAAATTTATAAAGAAAAAAAGAAAGATAATAGCACATTGTATTCAACAAGTACTAACTCGGACAACACTATGAAAGCATATTTAACACAATTTGTTAACAAACATAAAAGAGTCATGACATCACTTGCATCTTACCACATCTTACTCTTTCATAAATAAACAGGAAAAATCATTGTCAAGACTCATATATCATTCATTGGTACTTTTCTACTACTTGTCACTTTGTTCAATATGGTTGGTTAGAAAAATGAAAGACCACCTTCTATCTTAGCTTGCATAAAATGTTGGATAACAATAACATTAATTCCTAGTATGAAAGAGGTTATCACAACTGTAGTTCCATTGCCTCACCTTTTTCCAAGATAAGAACATGCATCATCTCAAACGCAACAAGGGTATACCTAATATGCCTCCCCAACAATTATAAAATCATACTTCGACTTCTTCCACAACCCATTATTTTCTTCTTTCATGAATGAATGGTGTCTTGATAAAGCATTAAACAAAGAAGAAGAAAATGAGCTTCAAACCTATAAGACTCCCTCTATGTAGTGCAAAAGCTTTGGAAAAATACATAATTTACATTTTGCTTCCATTTCAAGCAGCTTTACGATTAACTCCAAGTCTTTCAACTTCTTCCTTGAAATGGCATATTTATTCTTCACTCTCAAATGTATTAAAAAAGAAAGTGTTTTGACATAAATAAGAGTTATAATCTTCATGATTTACCTACCAATACTGTATATTTCATTCAATGTTCTGGTTTGCTCAGCAACTCAAAATGGTGTTTCACATTAATTTAAGGGTCACCCTTAAACATCACATACTAAGGAAAAAAATAATCTTAGAAAAAGTAAGTCAACTCTAACTAGTTAACATTTTTAGCCTAAAAATCAAGACTTAATAAATGGATTTTTTAACCATTTGTAATTCAAGTCTTGGGAACAAGCACATCTGAAATGCAATAATGGATAAAGTGAACATCTAGAAACACAAACCCAATAGCCACTTATGTGTTGCAAGCCATCACGACATACACTTTATTCCATCACTTTTTTGTTCCATATTTATATTCTATTCTAAATTGATTCAATAAAAAGTCTATTCAATTGATGAATTTCCTACCTATGTCAACCTTACAGTTGGGTAGCTAAGTTATCATGCAACATTGCACTAAATGTTGGGCACCTTTCTACAAGAGACTTCCTAAAGAAAGATATTACATGCTAAATGCAATAAATGGTAATAAATTTGTGATTTTTTTTAATGACAGTGGTTTAATTTGTGTCTTGAATAATCTAAAAAATAATTATTGAGGTTGTGCACTACTAAGAAGAGAGAAGAAATGCACATTCCAATGGAACCACTCATAGAAAGACCCTAAACCCATTTTTGTTTTATTTAGTGTACATTGCCTACACAATTTGGTGCTTAGGTTGTTCATGTGTTAACAAGGAAATAGGTGTAGTGACACAGGAACATCTTAGGTTCTTTGCCAATCTTGCTTCAACCAAAAGTATTTCTAGTTTTATATACTACTATGTTATTTGTGGGGCAACCCTTGCTATTTGTGTTTATTTATTTCCACACAATTGGTTACTTGTGGTCCTAACGTGGATCATTGCTCTATGTTCGCAGAACATAATTCCATCTTGATGAAGAGTTATTCTTCTTTCTTTCTCGAGGTGTGTTCTTTCCTGACACATCGAGTAACACATGGGTTTTGGCTTTTGCAAGGTTCATATGATTTTGGGGTTTTCTACGGCCTTGGAAACTTATTCTTGGATCCTGTATGGACCTATTTTGGTGTCCACAAATGTTAGTTTGTTTAACTGTGTAGTTGTTGATTTCCCTTTGTGGTAGGACCTATATTTTGTAATAATTATATATATCAGGTTGACTTGTGGTCTTGATGGCTATATATTTGAGATCTATGATTAGAGTAGATACAATCAGTATAGTAAAAAGAAAGATAGAAGTATTTTGGCTCTGTAAATTTGAGCTTCTAAGTTTGTTGATCATTATTCAGTTGCTTATGGTTGCAACTAGGTATGCCTTATGGCTGGCACATTGTATAGATATTGTCTCATCATATCTGCATTGGAATTAATATAAACTATTATTTCTTTCGTATTTGTGTTTGCTTCTATGCGTAACTCTAGAAGAGTGGTTGGTAAGTGTTTTTTGTTGGAATCATTTTACTTGTCTACCTTGCATCAGGTGGTATCAGAGGTGAAGCTTTCCTTCCTTGTGTAGTTTTGGGATCATGGGGAACCCTAATTGGAGTTTGTTGTAGCGTGGCAGACTTAGTTTCTGACCAATAACTTGTAGAGGCTTATGATTCTTGTAGGAACTATTGTCAAAATGGTTTGTGATAGTGGAAATGTAGATAATGCTTTCATGGACATTTTGAGGCAAATTGCAGCATGGGTTGAAGCTATTGAGACAACCCAAAGAATAGGAGCACATCTTGATGAAGTTAGTGATGAAGCATAAGCATTTACACCTAATCCTGAACCTAAATTTGAACAAGATGAGGAAAGCCTTTTGAGATCCTTGACTAGAGTGAATTCTATACCTTTTGACCCTTCAAGTTTTACTGTGGAAATCTTGATACTGATACTTTATTGGATTGAATCTCTAAAATGGAAAAGTAGTTTGATCATGAAAGTACCTTGATGATAGGAAAGTGAGGACAACAACCACTAGATTGAGAGGATGTACTTATCTTTGGTGGGAACACTTGCAAACTGATAGACAAAGAAGAGGAAAGGAAAATATCAAGACTTGGGTGAAAATGGTTAGTAAGTTAAAAAATAAATTTCTTCTTGTTGATTATCAAGTTCATTTGTTAAGGAAAATGTAAATTTTGAGGTAAAAAGACATGACTATAAAGGACTACATTAGAGAATTTTACAAGTTGGACATGTTCATGATGAGGTTGAAAAAGTTGCTAAATATCTTTATGGACTAAGAACTTCAATTAAAGATGAAAACAATTTTGTGAAGATGGAAAGTGTGGAAGAACATACTTGTATGCCTTAAGAGCTGAAGAGATATTGGCAAATAAACAAGAACATAGACAAAGGACAAAAGGAGGAAGACATTATGGAAAAAGTATCAAATCTAATAGTGCATCTCATGACAAAGGCAAATTAGTGTATAATGTTAGTAGAGGAAGAGGTAACTACACTAGAGGTAATCCTTATGATTACTCTAGGAATAACAGTAATGGAAAAAGGTGAGATAGATCTTGGTTTAAGGGCACTTGTTTTAAATGTGGAAAAGAAGGACATGTAGAGCCTTTGAATGTACTTTTGTTAGATAATTTAAAGGGGGGGTGTAAATCAATTATGTTCAATTAGCCTACAATCTCTTCAAACTATTTTAGTACCAAAAACATAAACAATCACAAAGAATCACTCAGTGTACTCATTGAACTAGTCAATTAACCCTTTTAATCACTCTAGTCAAAACTTATATCTCACTATTTTGTAGTAACCAATTGATAATAATATAAACAATTATTACCAACCATTAGCGCAGTTGTTACTGAATTGTAGTAAAATGAAAATAACATGTAAATCAACTTGCAACATAACAACATTCACACAATTGACACCAATATTTTAATGTGGAAACCCTATAAAGGGAAAAACCACTTGGGACCGACAACCCAATATTTTCACTCTTCTAAAGTGATCTCAACTAAGAGTCAACCTTGTTATAGGTTACATTCACATTGTTAAAATGACCTTGTTAGAGGATTTAACCAAAATATTATCTAGACCTTATCACTCCTTGATCCCGTCTAAAGAGTGGCCTACTCTAAAGGACTTACAAACATCACTAATCGATGTTACCATATAGGATTTTACAGACTTGTTAGGTCCACTCAGTTTACAAGACTTTTTGCTACAATGATTAGAAAGTAATAGTATAAATGATCTGTAAGGTATAACAATACCTTGCTTGTTCAAATGTCCTTTCTGCTCGGTCTCTTTCTGGTCTATCCTTTGGCTTCTTTACTTTGTTCTCTTGATTGGCTAGTTCACTTCTTCAACTCTTTCTCCTTCTTTCAACTCTGCTCAATTCAACTGGCTCAACTATCTTCTTTTAGCTTCAACAATTTCGCACAATCACCATTCAATCATTGTAATGATCCCATCTTTTGGCCTTCACATTCTTTTAGTAGTTGACCAAGTGTGTGTGCGTTAGCCTTGTTCTACATGGTCCCGAGGGCTAACGAAGGGTTTAATGGGATCCTGGAGTGTTTTGGCCTAGTCATTTCCAGTTTGGGCCAAAACGAAGTTGATTTACTCAGTTTCAGGCATACTTACTAGTTTTAGTAAGTCGGCATGACACAGTGCAGGTCAATTTTGGTGATTGGATTCGATACTCCTCGATGAGAGCTTTTCGATGAGCTATCACTCGCATTATTCGGAGTCTGATTGCTAATACATTTTAATGCCTGAAGTTTTATTAAAGTAACATCTAATTTAATTGTAAAATATTAAAGTGTTACTTTAATATTTATTTTATGGTGATGTGTACCCAAGGGAGACATAAGGGGTATTTTAATATATGTTTTATATTACACATCTTTTATCCCACATTGCCCATATGAGTTGAGCGGACCCGTGGGAATAGAATAAAAGGAAGCATTTGTGGCTTCATTAGACAGGTTGAATATGAGAAGAAATTGGTGTGTGAATTGCAGCTTTGTTCTTGGCATTTGAGGACATCTATCCTCTCTTGTAACATTCTAGACGTCATTCCCTTGGGGTTTGGCCTTTGGAATTCTTTCTTATTGGCTTCATTATTAGGCAGTTTAGTTGCATTTCCGACTACAGGCAGATTTGATATTTTGCTCATATCTTCTTCACTACTTGTCCGATGCTTATGCCGCTTGGAGGGAATGGTATTATGAAGGTAGTGGATTGATTGGAGGACAAAGTATTGTAGCATCAAGTTCGTAAGCATGGGCTGGAGTATTATGACAATATTTCTGAAGTAATTAGTGAGTTGATAAATCTGCCATGTATTTGGTTTTATGAATTCTGAAAATAACATTTTATTAGCAACAGTTCATTTCCACTTTGCATATTATTGTAGTTTTTTTTCTTGTTTATGTTGTATGATACCAATTCCATGCACGAAACACAACAAACAAATAAACGTTTGATTTTCGGAGTTATAAGGGGTTTTAAGAAGTTGAACGCAAACTGTTTGACATAATTCCTTTCAGCAATTTGGTTTAGTTTTTGGGACATCCATGGGTGCCCATTACAATCATCAACTAACCAACAACACGATCATCATTCAATCAACATTCAATAAGAATTCAATCAATAACAAAAACTATCTTTAATATCTTAAATAGTCATACACGTGCTTCTAGATTCTTCCATTTATTGTTGCTTAATCATAATTCTCGATGTCAAAATTTACCAAATACAATGTATCTATCCACTTAGAAAATAGATTTCATAGAACACCATGCACATCCTTATCCTTCTTCAATATCCATCATCATATCCTTATTGAATTTTCTCAATCGTTGATCTTGTAACAAAGTTTGACTCGTGCCTTTGAACATCTCGAACATTCCATGTTTCTATCAAAATTCGAAATCAAAATCCATCTTTACACATTATTTCTTCTAGTTGTTACTCAGTAAACATAACATTTTACTCGAGTAATATAGTACTCAGTCAATACTAGAATTTCTAGGGCAATACTGAACTTCCAACTTAACTTTGCCAATTGTTCGGTGAACATTATAGTCACATGACAAATATTATTTTTCTTCTATAACCTTGTCACTCAATTTAGCTTGTATAGCTCAATATATTTCAATATTTCAATATTCTAAAAAAATCAAACCAACATTACATTATAATTGTCCAACTCATTTAAGTGCCCATTGAATACCATACTTATCAACTTTGTCTTCAACTTCTTGAAATCCTCTTCATCAATCAAATTATATGCCACTCTATTGAATTAACATAATGTTTAGCCAACTAAGACTTGACATCAATGACAACATAAAAACTACTTTTCCAGCTTTTTTATAAAAGCTCTAGGTTCCAAGTGCTTGTAAAATCTAGATGTTTTTTATGGTTTAAACTTTTGGTTTTAGGTTCCTATAAAACTTGGTTTTGATGTTTAAAACTTTAGGTTTCAAGTCCTTGTCAAAACTTCGTGGTGTTTTGATGCTTATCTTTAGTTTTTTGTAAAGGGTTTCGAGTCCCTTCAAAACTTGCTTTTACTTTAATCTAAAACAATCTCCCCCTTTGACATTGATGGAAACACATAACATATGATTTTACATTATAAAACATTACATAAGATAATCAAATGTATGCATTGTCAACAACACAAATTCACAACTCTTTTTCTTCATCATCAGGTTCTATGTAACTTGATCTATATCTTTAGCAACAACAATCTTCATCAATATTTATCCCCCTTAGGATATAATCTTCTTCGGTTCAACTTCACTTTGATGTCTACTCTCCCTTGCATAGCATTCTCTAGTTTTATCCTTTATTGATATTCTCCTCTACTGATTCTCTCCCTTTTGGTATACTTCACAATTTGATAATATTTTCCTCCTTAAACATACATCTTCCTTATTCATTCTTTTAGTGATTCTCTCCCCCAGTGTACCACTAATATTCTCCCCCTTTGACAAATGCCAAGGTCACTATAAATTTCAATATGAAACTTATAAAATCTTATAGTTATCCTTGTACCTTGCATGTACAGTATACATCTGTTTCATCACAGTCATCTTCACAACTTCAGAAATGTTCCTAAAGTGTGAACTCTTGCATCAACTCCACAAAGATATTTATGTTCATCTATGAATTGATGCAACATGCATCTTCACCTAGTGAATTTTGGATAGGGGTAGAACCCCTGTTTATCTCTTAGATACTCAAAAGCATCCTTAGGCAATGACTTAGTAAATATGATTGCAATTTGCTCTTTTGATTTCACATATTCAAGCCTTACTTGTTTCTCTTATACTTGTTCCCTCAAATAATGATACTTGATTTATATGTGCTTTGTCTTTGCATGCATCACCAGATTTTTTGAAATATTTATTGCATTAGGGTTATCACAATAAAATAGTAACATGTTCGGTTATCTCTTCTAGCATACTTTCAACAGTTGCTTAATCCATACAATGTTAGAACAATCGATTGTAGCAACAACATAATCAAGCTCAGTAGTAGATTGTGAAATACAACTTTGTCTCTTGCTTGTCCAAGTTATCAATCGTTCTCCTAAAAATAAAGCTCCATCACTTGTGATTTTTCTATTATCAATATTACTAGCCTAATCAGCATTTGTGTAGCCTTTAATATTAAAGTCATCATCTTGTTTGTATCATAATCTGTAATATTAAGTTCTTTTTAGATAGTTGAATATCCTTTTCACAATAGTCATGTGTGTCTCCTTTGGATTAGATGAAAACCTTGCAACTATACCAACATCATGTGCAATATTTGGTCTACTATGTACAACATATTGTAACTTACCAATCATAGATCTTCATTGAGTCTCATTTACCTCTCTAGTAGTGTCTTCCTTTGATAATTTCACTCCAGTCACCATAGGTGTATCAACTAGCTTAGACTTATCCATCCCAAATGTTTTCAAGATTTCTTTCACATACTTAGATTAAGTCACATATATACATTTCTTTATTTGATGAACTTGTAATCCAATAAAAAATTTGATTTCACCAAACATAGACATCTCAAATTCTATACTTATTCAATCAACAAATGTCTTACATGACATGTCATTTCCTCCAAAAATAATATCATCCACAAATATTTCAGCAATCAACACCATACTTTCAAATTCACATTACAAATATAGATTATTGTTCTCATTTGTTCTAGCAAATCCAATCTTAATCAAATATGAATGTAACCTTTCATGTCATGCTCTTTGTGCTTGTTTTAGCCCATACAATGCCTTTTTTAGTTTACAAACCATGTTCTTCTAATCAAACTCAATGAATCCTTCAGGTTGTTCAATATATGCTTCTTCAAGTATTTCATTCATAAATGCAAATTTGACACCCATTTGATATAGTTTAAACTTCTCATATGTAGCGTAAGCCAACAATATTCTTACACCTTTTAATCTTGCCTCAAGTGCAAAATATCTCCACAATCTATTCCTTCTTGTGCATAACCTTTGCAAACCAATCTTGCCTTATTTCTTACCACTTATCCATTCTCATTAAGTTTGTTTCTGAAAATCCATTTTGTTCCTATCACATTCTTGTCTGCAGGTCATAGTACTAATGTCCAAGTAATATTCTTCTCAATTTGATCAATCTCCTCATTCATAGCATCTATCCAATTCTCATTATCCAATGTAGTCTTAACTATTTTTGGTTCAAAATTAACAATCAAACATGTACTATCTCTTAACTTACTTCTTGTCTATACTCTAGCACTTATGTCTCCAATAATTTGTTCTCGGGAATGATTATTTCTCACATATTTGACCAATATAGGTTCAATTCTTTAACTTTCAACATTTTCTCCACTCAGTAGGGGTAGAACTTCATGTTCGGCTTGTATTGTCTAATGCTCAGGTTAAGTATTATGTGACTCAGGTGCTAGTGTCTTATGCTCGATAGATCTTTGTTGTAACTTGGGGAACATATCAGGTGCCTCTTTATAAACATATACAAACTTGTTGTAATCTTTAGGTTTCTTCTTGTTCTCCACATCGTTCTTGTATGCAAACTCATCAAACCTTACATTATGCAAACTCACCAACCCTTACATTTGCACTTTTAATCATCTTGTTAGTAGCTTTGTTCAATAGTCCATACAGTGCCTTGTTTAGTTTACAAACCATATTCTTTTGATCAAGTTCAATGAATCCTTTAGGTTGTTCAATATATACTTCTTCAAGTATTCCATTCATAAATGCAAATTTGACACCCATTTGATATACTTTGAACTTCTTGTATGTAGCATAAGCCAACAATATTCTTACACCATTTAATCTTACCTCAAGTGCAAAATATCTCCACAATCTATTCCTTCTTGTGCATAACCTTTGCAAACCAATCTTGCCTTGTTTCTTACCACTTATCCATTCTCATTAAGTTTGTTTTTGAAAATCCATTTTTTTCCTATCACATTCTTGTCTGCAGGTCACAGTACTAATGTCCAAGTAATATTCTTCTCAATCCGATCAATCTCCTCATTCATAGCATCGATCCAATCCTCATTATCCAATGTAGTCTTAACTATTCTTGGTTCAAAATTAACAATCAAACAGGTACTATCTCTTAACTTACTTCTTGTCTATACTCTAGCACTTATGTTTCCAATAATTTGTTCTTGGGAATGATTATTTCTCACATATTTGGCCAATACAGGTTCAATTCTTTGACTTTCAACATTTTCTCCACTCAATAGGGGTAGAACTTCATGTTCGGCTGGTACTGTCTAATGCTTGGGTAAAGTATTATGTAACTCAGGTGCTAGTGTCTGATGCTTGATAGATCTTTGTTGTAACTTGGGCAACGTATCAGGTGCCTCTTTATAGACATATACAAACTTGTTGTAATCTTCCTTCTTGTTCTCCACATCATTCTTGTCTGCAAACTCATCAAACCTTACATTTGCACTTTTAATCATCTTATTAGTAGCTTTGTTCAAACATTTATAAGCTTTGCTCTTAGATGAATAACCAAGGAATATACCTTTATCTCCTTTGAAATCAAATTTACCATTCCTTGCATCCTTTTGAATATAACACATACTTCCAAAGATTTTGAAATAACTTACATTCTGTGTATGACCATACCAAAGTTCATAGGGTGTCTTGTTGGTTCCTTTCTTTAATTGAACTCAATTGAGAGTAAAACAAAAGTGTTAATTGCTTCTCTTGAGAATATCTAAGCAACCTATTTTTCAATCATCAGTGTCCTTGCACAATCTACAATTGATTTGTTTCTCCTTTCAACAATCCCATTTTGTTGTGGTGACCTCGTTGCAAATAGCTATCCATTATTAGCACAAAATTTAGTGAATTCAACAAACATAAACTCACCACCTCTATCGGATCTTAAACATTTCAAAGATTTTCCAGTTTCTTTCTCAACTCTAGCTTTATACCACTTTAACACATCAAAAGAATGTGATTCCACCTTTATGAACATAACATACATCATTCTAGAATAGTCATCCACAAACAATATGAAATATCTTTCATTATAGCAACTGTCAATACTCATTGGGCTACATAGATTAGTATGCACCAATTTTAGGATATCATTTGAAGTGTGTGTTTTGCTTGAAAATTTACATTTTTTCATCTTACCGAGATGACATTCTTTACACATAGAATTATCAAGTTTTTGCAGATTCGATAAGCCTCTTACTCTTTTGTTTCTACTAATTTTCACCATGTTCTCAAAGTTTACATAACACAACCTTCTATACCATAACCATACATTCTCAACTTTAGCAAAAAAGGTGTCATGCCTAGATTTTGAACAAGACACACACAATACATACTATCAATTTGCTTAAAACATTTAAAGAATTCTTACAAATTCATTTTCAAATTATTGCTAGATCACAAATACATATTTAACACATTTTCAATTATCATTTAAATACAAAGAGAAAAACTTTTAATAACTTTTGAGCCATTTTTAAAGAAATCATTTAGAGGGACTCATTATACTTCATCTGGAAAACACCAACATAGTATGCAATCTACCAAAAAAATTCTTCAACACAAATCCATCCTAAAACCTATAGAAACAACAAGGAAACCATGGAGAGCTCACCTCCCAACCTAGGCCTTTATGAGACCACCCACCGAGCTTGGAGAACCAAGACCAACCGAGTAACAATCAAGCACAAACACATAATACAACAATTACAAGATACAACATTTAACTCCCATTTTGAGCTTACACAATAGGTTACCATAACAACCAATGGAATGGGTGAAAGTGTGCCTAAACTGTGAGGAGAAGCCAAATACAGAAATCAAATTTTCCTTCCCAAGGCAAACAAAAAATACCATATCTCACAAAAATTCTCCCCTTATCTCCCCCAAAATGCAAAACATTGTACTAGTACATGAGCCCATACTTTCATGCTTGTCCATCTTCCTTCCAAGGAAGAGACTCTGCACTCAAGGAAATGCCCAACCAACCCCTTCACTTGAAGTCCACTGCTTCCCTTCCTAGGGTGAGTGATGTCCTTCCACACCCATAAACATCATGCTTGCAAAAATCAAACTAGAAAAAGGAAAAAGCAAATCAAGTATACCAATACCACATAACATGAACAAATTTTACAATACACATATGCATTCGCATAGATTTCTTGCTACAATTACAGAATGAAAATAACCAAATGGATGAGATTTCTTCCATGGAAAAATCCACCAACCTTGATCCAAAGCTATGTTGACAATTGGCTAATAGTGATATGTAATTGTTGTCATTTATGGCAACATATGATGTGCATGTTCACAGGAAACCTCAGAAATAAAGATACTTAGTGTTTAGTAATCAGAAAATTGTCTAAGTATAGAATTTGGTTTACATCATAGTATTGTTTTGTTTATAACTTGTTGTTGACATTATATTATGACTAGCAAAGTTAGATGGAGATAGTATACATGTTAGTGACAACGTGTATAACCTCGGAAGTCAGTACAGACTATACAGAACAAAGATAATCATGTTTGAAGCAAAATAGGACAACGAAATTGAAGGAAAGAATTGTTTTGTTTACAAAATAATTACTTGTCCAATTAAGGTCGACATCCTAGATGTTCACCCTATGTTGGAAAAGTGGATTGTGGTCTTAGCCAACCCAACAACAATTTGTGTAAAGGCATGGTATTTATGCAAAAGACATCTTGCGATGAGAAGGTGAGCAATTGTGATTATATGCGAACTTTTGTGAAAGCGATATATACAAAGTTTTATATGAGCTATTTGGTGATCCGAGATCGAGCTAAAGATCAAAGATCAGTCAAGGAAGAAGATGCAATACTTATGTTCAGTTTGATTACTTGTTTGAGCAGTGAGCTCTACTTGTAATTGGAAGTGCATGTTTGGATAGTGGGCTCATCTTGCATTCATTGTACTACAACTCCTAACAGGGATTCAAAGTCTCCTAACAGGGACTGCTTATACTGAATTTTCTCATTGACTCCTAACAAGGTCCATCCTCTAACAAGGAACTTATATATCAGTATATTATCTAGTGGGTATCGTCCCCACAAGGGTTTTCCCTTGGCCAGGGTTTCCCTAGTTAACAAAATATGGTGTTATGAGTTATCTTTGTGCATTGTTATTGTTACTATTCAACATTACTTTATTGCTTTGTTATGCATGGTTTAAAGTAATAATATCTAGTTGGTGACTAAAGTTTGTAGATTACTGATTCACCCCCCCTCTCAGTAATCCCTATTTCTAACAAGCTATGGAAAATGAACAACTTGAGAAGAGTTGTTCCTTTTCCTTGCTTGACAATCTCCCAATTCCACAAGATCTCTAAAGCTATAGAGTGGGTGAACAACCACTCTGATTTCAAGTTCCACTCTAATAGTCATCTAAACTCCCACATTTACTCCACTCATGACTCATTCTTGAATGAGAATCCAACTAAGTGTGAAAGATGTGGGAAGTTGGTCAAGATAACTCCAATTTTTGCAACACATGGTAAATGAAATTTTAAAAGGGTCATAAAATTGAATTTTACATCAATAAGGTCAAAATTATAGCCCTAACTTATAATACTAACATGTACATAACTTAATTTCACTAAAAGAACACCATAGGACTCTATTAAAGCCCTCTAAAGTCACCCTTAACTTAGAATTTTAATTTCACCCAAATGAAGCCTTAACATGACAACATTATGGAACATGATATAACTTAAACATTTCTAATTGGTTAAAATTAAGGTTGGTTGTCTTTTTCCAATACCTCAATTTGACTTGCCACTTATACACATAACATCATAAGTGTCAGGTGACACTATAAAATATACACTTTACATTACGAGTCGCAAATCAATTTTCACAAAATGAATCTAATCTAAAACACTCATTCACATTACGTTCACAAAGTAAAATACTTAACAACGAGGTTAAGATTTCTTCATTAGATCTAACCTTGGCATTCTCAGTTAATGCAAAGGTATAATCTTAGTTCTCTTTTTTACCATGGTTATTTCTTGCACACTCAAAACACATATCAATAGTTCAAGATAGATAAATCACATACATATATACATCCTAAATCAATTCTACATCCATAACTAAGTTGACACATAACCTTTTCCAATCAATTTCAAATAAAATTTTCCATTTCTAAACCAATGTGCATCTTCAACTAAACATGCTATATTCCATCTAACATTTATAGTAAAGCATGATTACATATCCATCAATAGAATAAGAAAACATAAGAATGAATATAATTTAATCATCAAACATCATAATAAGTCCTCATCATCATAAAGTAATCATTACATGGTATCCAATAGTCTGAATAAATGTCCCAAATAATTCTAAAATATAACAAGGTCTAAAAAATGTGAAGTATCTGAAATGTAAATAAAGTGTTATGTTATGCTATGATGGGTCAAGGTGAGGCCTCACATCCTCCCCCCAGGCACGAACATCATCCTGGGGTTCATCAAAGACGTATGGGCACTATAATCTTATTTGTGTTGTGTCTTCCCAAGAAGTTGTGGCCTCATCATAGTCTCATTGTATTGTAACCTAGTCCAACTCTCTACCTTGAAGTGTTAGGGTGTGTTGGCCCAACTCTCTACCTTGAAGTGTTAGGGTCTGTTGGCCCAAAATACGAATGGCCTCTAATGCTAGTTGTCTCTCCAACTCCACCTGCAAGACATTCCAATCTATAAATGAGACTCGTCATAAACATACTTCCTTATTACTGAAACATGAAACACATCATGGATGTGTGACAGGCTAGATGGCAAGGCTAAATGGTAGGCAACTGATCCTATCGTCTCCAATATCTCAAATGAACCAACAAATCAATGCACCAACTTATATCCCTTTCCAAAATGAATTGGACTCTTGTGTAAACACACTCTCAAGAAGACTTTGTCTCTGACCATGTACTCTCTATCTACCCTCTTCGTAACTGCATACTTCTTCCATCTATCATGAGCCTCTTTGAGACATTGTCTAATCAAATCTACCTATTGCTTGACATCCTTGACCAACTGTGGTCCAATAGACACTCTGTATTCAATCCTATCCCAACTCAACAGGGTCTTGTAAGATCTACCATAAAGGGCCTAGTAAGGTGGCATACATAAAGATGAATGATGTTCACTATTATAGGAAAACTCCACAAGATGAAGATACTCTTCCCACTTAACCTGATGATACATAACTTACATCTGCAACATATCCTCCAATACCTGATTAACTCTCTCTATGTGTCCATCTGTCTAAGGGGGATATGTTTTACTGAAATTAAGACTAGCACCCAAGGATATCTAAAGCTCACTCCAAAATGATGATGTGAATAAGGTGTCTTTATCAGAGATGATCTTACAAGGAATGCCATGGAGTCTGACAATATCCCCGCAAGAACACCTATGCAACTGTTAGTGTTGTAAAGGTAGTATGAATAGTGAAAAGTGGGTGGCTTTGGTCAACGTATCAACTGTCATCAAAATAGCATCATGGTGAGGAGAAGACATAGGAAGACCAACAATGAAGTCCATAGAAATTACATCCCACATACACTCAGGTATCTCATGTGATTGCAAGAGTCTACTTGGATGACTATGCTCTATCTTCACTCTCTAGCACTCCAGGCATCTAGCTACTATACTGGCTATCTGCAACCTTATGCCTGACCAATGATACAATGCTTCAAATGTGCATTTAACTTCCTAACACTGGGATGCGATGCATATGATACTCGATGAGCCTCTAATACAATAAACTCACGTAAATCACTAGTAGCAAGTGCATAAATGTGTCCCCTATGTTGTAAAAGTTCATCGGACTCCAAGGAATAATATGCATATTTCCTTACTAGGGATCTTTAAGAATGAACAATCTAACAAACCTCTACATACAACTTTATCAGAAATAGGTAATATTGAGAGGGGGGAGGGGTGAATTAGTATTCTACAAACTTTGGTGCACAACTGAATATTGTTAATTACTTTAATAACATGTAAATGAAAGTAAACTAACAATGTTGAACAGTAAAAATAACCATACACAAAGAACTCATAACACCATATTTTGTTAGCTAGGGAAACCTTAGCCAAGGGAAAACACTAGTGGGGATGGTACCCACAAAATGATCAACTAAATAAAAGTATATGGTTAAGGATATTGACCTTGTTAGGAGTTATATTAAATACATATATTGTCTCAGTCCTTGTTAGAGGACTAGGCCCTATAAAAGGCCTCAACCCTGTTAGGAGTTGGTATATACAATTACAAAATGTATGCAAGATGAGCCCACTACGCAAACATGCAATTATACAATATAATTCCTTTATACAAAAAGAGATAGATACAAAAACCTCTTATTGTTGAAATCTTCAATATCTAATCTTACTTTTGCTGCTCTTCGCATACCTCTGATCATACATCAGAATTCACATCATACAGTTTGCATAACACTTTGCATACTACAATCTTTCCTTTATATCTTTACATTTCAAAAAACTTGCCCAAACGACCTTCAAGCTTCCATACGCTTGGCAAAACACAAAACTAATTCTTACTAACTCAGGGTTAACATCTAGGATGTTGTTCATAACTAGTTAAGCAATTATTTCATATCCAAAATAATTCCTTAACCCATAATACATTCTTTTCTGTTATGTTCTATTTTGTCTTGTACATTGTCTTACTGATAAAATTGTTATATCTGATGTTGTACTGTACTGTGCTCTTGGACACGTCATCATGACACTCTGTTCTATCTGCATCAAAGTGCACATGTGCCCAAAATGTTTATGTAGATTGTGCATACCAAAACTATCTCTGTACTGCCAGTAAAACTATCTTATACTTAGACAATTTTCTGTCTAACTATGAAATCTTTATCTATACATTGTATCTTCTTGACATAAGATATATGTTTCCATAAATGACAACTCCATCGCTATACTAACTTGTCTTACTTAGCCATATTTCCAACAATCTCCCTCTTTGGCATTGATGACAACATATGGGAAAATTGGCTAAGTCCTAAAATGTTGTACAAACTTTACAAAACTTGTGGCCTTAACAAGATTTCAAAAACTTCAAAACTTGTGGATCATTTTGATTTATAACCATCTATCCTTATCTCTCCTATTACATAGATAAACTCCCCCTTTCTATATATTGTTATGAAACATACAATTTTCCTATATTCTCCCCTTTTGACATCAATGACAAAGGTGTCAAAACTTATTTACAAGTCAAACTTTTGTGTTAACTTTTCTTGCTTAACTTGAGATTCTTGATATGCAATCTACAAAATCGATCTTCAGCCTCTCAAGATGTTTCTTCCAGGCATCCCTCATGACCTTTTTGGTGCTCAAAAGTGCACACGGTGCATAGGATTCTACCCCAATTGCATTCAGGTCAGTATAAGTGAATTTCTCATAAGAAGTCTTAGCAACAAGACATTCTTCCAATTGCTTCTGTACCATATTGATCTTCATTGAGAGATGTTCTCTAAATATAGAGAACCTTTTGGTTACCCTTTCCTTGTTTAGTTCACTGATTCTGATAGCATCATGAACTCTTGATATCTCAGCCTCAAGATTCTCAATGTTTGTATCAAGCTATTGCAATCTAGCTGTGAGTGCTTGGAGCTCATTCATTCGTACTGAGAATTCATCATTAATATCTTTCAGATAGTTATAGGACATAGCACATTGTCCATATAACTTCTTTCCTTCTTCCAAACAACTCCTCAACTCCTTTATACAGACATCCAATGTCTACAAATCATTGTGCACATTTGTGTAGATTGTATCAAGCAGTTGTACATCATGCTTTGTTTGTGCCTTGATTGATGCAATGTCTGATAGAGTGGTAAACTTTGCATCAAAGAGTTTCACCATTTCCTTGGCCTTCTATTGCAAGTCTGGCTCTATCACCTTTGAAGTGACTATGTTTTGCATTCTTTCCAAGACTTCTCCCAAAGTTCTTTCCAAAGTTCTCATGGTCTTGTTCCTTTATAATAGCTTGCTCAAAGAAGATATAAGACCTTTCTGGTCATCATCAACATCAAATGCTACTAATAATATTGGGATCAAGGGTGATTTACCTTTCACAGGTGTAGCTAGCAATATATCTACTTTATGCTAAAAGGTTACCTTGTCCACCTTTGTAGTCACATGCCTAAGTTGTGGCTAGAATGAAGATTCTTGCATTGCATTTTTCCAACCACGCTTCATTTTCTCCTCAGTTTTGTATTCCTTTCTTCTTTTCTCCTCTTCCTTTTTCTTCCTTTCTTTCTCCACCTCTTCTTGTTCCTTTCTCTTTTTCCCTTCTTCTTGTTTCTTTCTTTCTTCTTCCTCCTTTCTTTTCTCTTCTTCTTCTTTTCTTTTCTCCTCTTCTTCCTCCTTCCTTTTCTTTTTCCTATATTTTCTTCCTTTCTTCATCTTCTTTATCTCATTTCTTCATTTTCTCTACTTCTTCTTTCTTCTTTTCTTCATATTCTATTCTTTTTCTCTTTTCCTTTCTTCCTCTTTCTTTATTTTCTCTTCCTCTTTCTTTCTTCTCTCTTCTTCTTCATCTTTTCCAGCAATGCTAGTTCCATAATCCTTAAAAGGATCTTCTTGTTCATGTTGAAACAAATAGCTTTTGGTTCAGAAAATTGCACTAATCACATGAGACTATACTCATGAATATCGATATGTATATCTGAATTTCATTATGGAGATTGTATCATTCACAACTGTCAATGCATATTATTATTGAAGTAATATCTCATAATTGAATTCAGTAAGCAATCGTATTTATACTGATTGTTACTGATTGTCATAGACTTAGTTAAGTCTTAATGGCATTATTTTTGTTATGACTAATCACATCAGGTGTGACCATTCCAATGATCAGGTACATCGATGAATGGTCATGTCTCCATTTGGAGACATGCCAATTCACCCATGTACCCATCCAGAATTGTATATACAGTATATTTTGCCCGGTATTGCAAAATAGAAATTGATTAATGTGTGCAGATCAAAGGCAGTACAAACGTCGATCTTGAAGAAATATTTATATCATTTGCATTTAGTTTATATATATATACTGTGCAACACTTGTATTCTTCATTGGCATTGACTATACCTGCAAGAAATATAAATACTTCAGCATTGCAAAAAGAAATTTGTAAGTAAAATTTACATGGTATCAAAGCTTGACTAAGGAAAGATCACACTAAGTTTATTGAGTCTGATTTTTACTTTAAGAAAAATAATCCTCTCTCCCTACAAAATGACAAACACAATGAGATTCAGACATCACCTTGGAAGTGTTGATAACTTTGAATCCTAGAAACTTCGAGTAATGATGTTGTTAAAAGAAAACAAATTGGAATCATTTATAAAAGAGGATAAAGAGGAACTTAAAGATGATCCTGAGAAATTAGAATGGATCGAGAAATATGAAAAGGTAATGAAGATAATTGTAGATACCATTCAAGACCACATAGTACCTATAGTGGCAAAATATACCATAGCATATCGTATGTTTTGAGCTCTTGAGAATGCATTTATAATTAATAATACTAGCAAAACACTTGTTCTTAAAAGGCAGATGAATAGTGTAAGCATGAATAAAGGAGAAACTATAAATGCTTTCTTTATGAGAATCACAGATTTACGAGATCAATTATCTGCACTTGGTTATGAGATTGAAAATCAAGAGTTACCCTTAATAGCATTAGGAGGACTTCCAAACTCATGGGAATCCTTTGTACAAGGTTAAGGAAAGATTAGATGATTTAGAAAGATCTGATTTAGAGATCAGATCAAATGATATACCATCAATGATGAATATAGGAAGGAGATGGATTTGCAACCCCTTCAAGAACCTTCTGAGAAAGTAGGAGACCTAGAAAATTGACATATAATGCTTTCGTATGTGAGAGCTTGAATCCTGAACCTTCTAGCACTTCTAAAGCACTTAAACATAAAGCTTGCAAAGGCACCATGGTGGAAGAATACTAGCCTATAGTAAAAAATGATGTTTGAGACATAATTCCAAGACCTAAGGAAAAATCTATTGTGTCTTCAAAGTTAAGTATGTTGCAGATGGCAACATTGAAAAACATAAAGCTAGTTTTGTGGCTAGAGGTTTTTCTCAAAAGGAAGGAATTGATTTTGAAGAAACTTTTGCACCAGTTGCTAGGTACATTTCTGTTAGAGCTGTAATAGCCATTGAAGTAGCCAAAGGTTGGAAAATCCATCAAATGGATGTAAAAAATGCTTTTCTTAATGGAAAGATAGAGGAAGAAGTATACTTAGAACAACAAGAAAGATTTGTAACTCATTATGATGCTTCTTATGTTTGTAAATTGAAGAAGGCTCTATACGGACTTAAACAGGCTCCTCAGGCCTAGTATGAAAGGATTGACAAATACCTTTTGAGTCTTGGATTCACCAAGAACGTGGCTGATCCAAATCTCTACTTCAAAGTAACTAAAGGTGATATGTTAATTCTAATTTTTTATGTTGATTATCTTTTGATTATAGGGGAAGAACATCTTATTAATCAATGTAAGAAAGATTTGGCTTCTGAATTCGAAATTAAGGATTTGGGAATTATCCATTACTTTCTTGGTTTGGAAGTATGTCAGAAGTATGGTAATACCTTTCTAGATCAAAAGTACACTATTGATATTTTGAAAAAGATTTGGAATGTGGGATTGTCGACCTATGTCTACACCTATGGAAATCAAACTTCACAAGCTGAATCCAAACTAGTTGATCCCTCCTTATACAAATAGATAATTGGGTCCTTGATGTATCTTGTAAATACTCAACCTGATATCTGTTATGCAGTGAATGCATTAAGTCAGTTCATGTGTGAACCTCGTGAGATTCATCTTGTTGCACATATTGAGGTATCTTCAAGGTACTATTGGGTATGAACTTATATATGAGAATATCAACTTGGAGTTACATGGATATAGTGATTATGATTGGGCCAGAAGTGTAAAAGATCGGAAAAGCACATCAGGATGCTACTTTAGTTTAGGATCAGCCATGATCTCTTGGATATGTAGAAATCAAGCTTCTATTGCTCAAAGTTCTACTGAGGTAGAGTATATTGCAGCAGCTATGGGAGCTCGAGAAGCAGTGTGGCTTTGGAAGTTGCTTTCAAACTTGTTTGGTGAACCTTTGAAACCTACCCCGATTCATTGTGATAATCAAAGTTGTATCAAGTTATTAGTGAAACCGGTATTTCATAATAGATCCAAGCATATAGAAATTCCTTACCACGACATGAGAGACATGGTGGAAAGAATAGTTATTCAATTAAAATATATTAATATAGGTGATCCAATTGCTGACATTCTCACCAAGACTCTCCCTAAAGTGAAAGTTGATCATTTCAGAAAGAAAATTGGCTTGATTGAAATGTAAGTTTATGAGATTGACTTTGAACTTTGTAAAATTTGTATTAATTAAATAAAGATGTTTAAAGTGTAAACTCTTTTGTCATATGTGTGACTCTATGATGCATGGGCCTAGCCTATGTTCATTATTTAAGGAGATAATCTTTTATAATTGAATATTGATTTTGATAATATAAGGTGATGACTTTATTATTATTAGATTACTATCATGATGAATATCATGCGACTTGATATTCAAGGAAATATCATGTTAGTTAAAAGAGCATGTTGATGGATATCATGTGACTTGATATATGTTGAAGATCAATATGTTCAAATTCATGGGGGATATTATGTGACTTAATATCTATGGATGTACCGTGATCTGGTATGGTGTATACCATGTGACTTGATATTTATCTACACACCATAACTAAAAAGAATATCATGAGACTTGATTTTCTTATATATATCTTGAGGATATTATTTCTTATAATGAGAAAAATTTGTATGCACTTTGTCTTCCCTAGCTAAGAGGGAGTGTTGAAACAAATAGCTTTAGTTTAGAAAATTGCATTGATCACATGAGACTATACTCATGTATATACATGTTGATATGTTGAATACCGATATGTATATGTACATGAATATAATCTGAATTTCATGATGGAGATCGCAACATTCAAAACTATCGATGCATATTATTATTGAAGTAACATCTCAAAATTGAATTCAGTAAACAATTGTATTTATATTGATTGTTACTGATTGCAATAGACTTAGTTAAATTCTTAATGGCATTAGTTTTTTTATGACTAATCACATCGGGTGTGACCATTCCACTGATCAAATACATCGGTGAATGGTCATGTCTCCATTTGGAGACATGCCCATTCACCCATGTACCCGTCCAGAATTGTATACATAGTATATGCCACCCAATATTGCAATATAGAAATTGATTAATGTGTGCAAATCGAAGGCAATATAGCCGTCGATCTTGAAGAAATATTTATATCATTTGTATTTAGTTATATATATTGTGCAACACTTGTATTCTTCATTAGCATTGACTGTACCTGCAGGAAATATAAATACTTCAGCATTGCAAAAAGAAATCTGTAAGTAAACTTTACAGTTCATCAACAATAGTTTGAGTATTGTCCACTTGCATGTTTTCAGTACCAATTGTAATCTGCGGACATACTTCTGGCATCTTTGTGTCCTTCACCTTTCCTGCTACTAGTGTTGGTGGATTCTACTCAATAGTCATAGGGATTGCTCCCCCTAACTCTACGCTCTTCTTTGCAATATTGGGTATAGATGTCATAAAGTTGACAATAACTTGCTTTGTCTCCTCAGTCACTTCCTCATAGTTACCACCCATCACTAAAACTGTTCTTCTTTTGTTCCTCAATAAGGGATCAATTCCCCTCAATATTCTTTTGATGCCCTTGTCATTGTTAACTTTGCTAAGCTTCTTATTTGTTTCTCCCTTATTCCTCTATCGTCTTCTATTACTCTCCTTCTTCTATTAACTAACTTATTGTATAAGTTTTGAGGGATGTCTTTCTGAATGTCCTCAAATCTTTTCTTTTCCAAAATCATGTGTCTAACAACTGCATTCTCTAGTTGCATTCTATCCATGTTCTTATACAAATGATAATACTTCTTCAATTGAACAAAGTTCTTATTGTCAATAATTTGAACATTAAGATTTTCTACCTTTGGCTTCCAAGGTTTCTTACCCGAGGTAGTTTTGACTTCAGTTGTCATCTTCTCTACGAGTCTGTCCTCTGCATCTTCTTCTTCTTCAGACTCATTTGATTCTATCATTTGTAGTGTCTTTCTTCTCTTTCCTAATCCATTAGACAACTGCTTGGTCCACTTCTTCAAAGGTGACTCTGTTTCCTACTTGACCTTTGTCAACCTTTCTGATTTCCTTATGCCTGGAGAAGTAATTGATTTCACACCAATTATCTTTACTTCCTCTTCATCTTTCTTCTCCATATTTGATTATACAATAATGGGTTGCACTTGTGCCACTATTGCATATAGTGCACTTGGAATTTGTGTGGAGGGTCCAACCATTGTGACTCCCTCTGTTGGTCTTGCTACTGCCATACTTGTAGCTGTCAGAACCTTAGTTTGCCACTTGCCTTCATCTCCAAGGCAATTCCTTTAGCTTCCTCAAATTCTTTTCTGGTCATACCAGTCTCTTTTAGGATTGCTTCAATCTTCTTCTCTACATTCTTCTTAATATCCTTGTTGTATAATTCACTTCGAACTTCTCTGACTTTATCATTATAAGTTCCCCATCTAGGACTATTTGTATGCTTGTCAAATTCAAGGATGATCTTCGCATAACCTTCTATCAATTCTTTGTTCATTTCATAGCCCATAGGGTCTATGAACGTAACTCTAGGTTCTATTGCTTCCATACAAGTGACATCAGTTTCAACCATGAAACATATGTCATCTTTATACTTCTCTACTAGTGAAGGTGGAATTTTGAATCTCTTTTTTCATTTCTGACTAAAAATTCTTCATCATTCTGGTTATGTCCTCAATGATTCTTTCCTCTGGTTGTCTTTTGTAGTGGTGAGTAATCAAGTTCATTGTGCATCTATTTCCATTCCACTCATAGTCTGGCATGCCTAAAAACTTTTTGATAACTTGGAAGAAGAGGTGAGTTATTAGTGATTCAAATTTGAACACCACATTCTTTGTCCTCTTTAATCTCTTAATATTGTCAAGTAGTTGCTACTTCACAATTTCACATATATTGATTTTCTCTTTCTTCACTATCGTCACATATGTTGCGTGGATGAATCCAACAGGTACAAAATTTACACTTGAACTATAATTCATCTTATATCCTATAATTTTGCTAATGATTTTCACATCATCATCCTTTATCAAGTCAATTCTCATGTTTCTCTCATCTGACTTAGTCTTCAAGTTGGTTTCAACCATTTTCTTCACATTCTTTTTCATTCACTAGATTGCTCCCTTCATTGCTTTATCTAGTAAGCTTGTGAATCATGTCATTGTCAATCATTATAGGAATGTCTCCTACCTAGAACATTCCCTTGTGGATTCGGCTCAAGATGACTCTAGTCCACTCATGATTATCAAATTCTATATGAAACATATGTCTGATAATGTTTAACTTTTCTAGGTGCTTAAAACCTTGCTTCAAAGATAGGTCATTGTTGCATACCACATTCAAGTCCATATGAATGTCACTATTGTCAATAGTCTCAAATTTGCAGTGAATGTATGCCCTTAAATCCTCTACATGTAACACATTCAATGGAACTTGTGAAAATGCTCCCAAAGGATCATCTTCCAAAGATACAAATGGGTGCTTCTTGAATTTGTATCTCGGCCTCTTATTAATATCACACACGGTAGGGTTCTCCATTTCTTTGATTCAAAAAGCTTCAAAAACTCAACTATAAATTCAAAGAATACCTGATTTGTGTGTAATTAGGGTTTCTTTTATTTCGTACTTGAAAACACTTCAATTCACCTTCAACTTTCTCTCAAATCGCTCTCAAATGCTCCTTAACTCTTCACATGATTGAATGGTACATACAATCTTATCCACATCCCTTAAATCTTGTCAAAATGAACTTTGCATTGATTGTGCAACTACCTTGTCCACAAAAAGTTGTCTTTGTTAACCAATAAACTTGTTTTCATTCATATGCCTTCATGTGATCTCTGAATTGTTTGTGCTCTTAACTAGAGCTTCCTTACAATCTGTTCTTCCTTTGCTAACTTCGCAACTTCTAACTCTTGTTCCATCTTTCTAGTTCTCTATCTTCAATAGATAAATACTTAATTCAAATAGGATGAATCACATATAATTGTTGACTTCAATCTTTCATTAGGTGCATCAAAATATTGTTCTTATAGTACCACATGTGAGCTTGATGGATCTTTTACTTTGACAAATACCTATTTGAATTCCTCAACATGTTCTCTAAGTTCATCTTTCTGATTGCTATTGTTGTTATCATTCCTTCTAACATTTATGTTATTTTTCCTTTTGAAATTTGGATTCCTATTGATGGTCCTGATATCCATTCTACAAAATCTTGCAATGTGACCAAAATTGTTGCATAACTAACATACAGGTGTACTTCTTCTTTGATTAGGTCCATTCTGATTGATTGGTGCTCTGCAGTTCCTAGCGATGTGTCCAAAGTTGTTGCACTTGTAACACACAATGTTACTCCTTGTTCCATTAGCTCTTTCTCCTTCATTAGATCTGCTTGTGGAACTCCTTTCATTTCTTACAGGGTTAGTATCCCTAAACATTCTACTATTGATATTATTACTATCAAATTTAGATTTCTTACAATCAACTACTTTATGACCAAAACCTTGACAAGTATAACAATAGAAATTAGTAATAGGTTTAAATGACTTACTTGTACAATCTCTCTTCATATGACCAACTTCATTACATATAAAGCATCTACCTTTGAATCCATACCTTACTTCTTTAGGTGGTTCAACTTGCCCTGTTTGCTTAGGCTCGTCACATTTCTCAGGTGGACTTACTTGCTCAACTTCTTTAGGTTGTTCTTTAGATCTAATTGGTTCAATCTCATTCTGATCATTCTTCCTAGGTTCAAAGGTTTCAACAACTAGATCTGGTTCCTTACTTGCTTTAAATTTCTTTGTTGATTTTTCTTCAATGAAATATCCAAGACCATTCTTATCATAGGAAGGTTTCTAATAATAATGTTGCTCATCAATTTTCTCACTACTAGAATATAGCTTCTTTAAATTTTGTTTAGCCTGGGTTGATTCTCCTTTCACAATAGAATTGTATTTCTCAAGCTCTACATGCTCTATTTTGATAGAATCAAGTTCATATGTTACTTTTGTAAGATGGGATCTTAGATCTGCATTCTCAGATTTCAGATCTGATTCAATCTTGCTATCATCTTTCTTCAAGTTTAACTTTAGTTCAACAATCTTCAACTCATGTTTCAAAATCTCATTTTTCTTTCTTTAAGGTTGCTACCTCGTCACTATATTTTGTCTTCCCTCTATCTTCTTTTCTAGATTAGAGATGATCAATCTTATCTTTCAATTTCCCAATGTAATCTTTTGCATCATCATAGCTTTCTTTCAAGTTGTCTCTTTCTTCAGTAAGAAGATCAATCCGCTCAAGGGCTTCTTCAAGATTCCTCTATAACTGTTTCATATTCATAGGGATCTTACTCAAGTTGTTAAACATCTTTAGAGTAACTGAGCTTTGATACCAATTGTTAGAAATAGGTAATACTGAGTGGAGGGGAGATTCCAAAAACTTTTGCCCACATCTAAATATTGTTAATTACTTTATAACATGCATATGAAAGTAAACTAACAATGTTGAATAGTAAAGATAACCATACACAAAGAGAACTCATAACACCATATTTTGTTAACCAAGGAAACCCTAGCCAAGGGGAAACCTTAGTAGGGATGGTACCCACAAAATGATCCACTAAACAAAAGTATCTGCATAAGGATGTTGATCCTATTAGGAGTCTATTAAATACATATAGTGTCTCGGTCCTTGTTATAGGACTAGGCCCTGTTAAAAGCCTCAACCCTATTAGCAGTTTGTATATACAATTACAGAATGTATGCAAGATGAGTCCACTACCCAAACATGCAATTATACAATACAACTCCTTTATACAAAAAGAGATACATACAAAAACCTCTTACTGTTGATATCTTCAATAATTGATCCTACTTTCACTGCTCTTCACATTTCTCTGATCATACATCAGAATTCACATCATACAGTTCACATAACACTTCACATATCATATACAACTTACTCATTACTTCGCATAATACAATCTTTCCTTTATATCTTTACATTTCAGAAAACTTGCCCAGTCGGTCTTCAAGCTTACATATGCTTGGAAAAACACAAAACTAATTCTTGCTTAGGGTTAACGTCTAGGATGTCGTCCCTAATTAGTTGAGCAATTATTTTGTATCCAAAATAATTCCTTAACCCATAATGCAATCTTTTATGTTATGCTTTGTTTTGTCCTATACATTGTCTTATTGATAAAACTATTATATATGATGTCCTATTGTATGTATTGTACTATGATCTTGCACACGTCATCATGTTCTATATGCATCGGAGTGCACACATGCCCAAAATATCTTTGTAGACTACGCATACCACAACTATCTCTATACTACTAGTAAAACTATATGATACTTAGACAATTTTAGGTGTCTAATTGTAAAATCGGTATCTGTACTTTGTGTCTTCTTGACATAAGATATATGTTGCCATAAACGAAAACTCCATTTCTATACTAACTTGTCTTACTTAGCCATATTGCCAACAAATGTATCTTTAGGAAAATGTCACAAGATACGCTCTCTCAAATTTGTGCTAGTAATCATGGATGAAATCACATGTTGTCCCCTACTCAAAGCATTTGCAACCACATTCATTCTCTCTCTCTCTCTCTCTCTCTCTCTCTCTCTCTCTCATATATATTTTTGATTTGATAAGGACCTAAGTCACTTGGGGGCTTAGTGTTTCTTGCCTCCTTGACCTTGATTAAAATTTCCTAATGCATTGATCTACTTTATTATGACGATGAGGTTGTCTTGTACTCTTGCTAAAGTGGGGGCTAAATGTACCATCACAAAAACTTAGCACCCATTATTGGATTCTTTGTTAAGCTATGAGATTTCATGTCTATTATGTTTGATCCAACTACTTGTCCCCTTGATCTAGCATTCAACCTATCTTCTCAACTCTCCATTCCTATCTTGGTGCTTTTTAATAGGTACATAATATCTTGGGCATTATGTTCCTAGGAACACGACACCCAAGGCATTGTGTTCCCCAAGGTTTGGGCCTAGATTTGAATTCTGACCTGTTTTGGTGTTTTAGTGGAAAATTAGATATTGTGGTCAACTTGACTTAATTTTGAATCTAAATTGTGAGAGAGGGATATAAATGCAACCCCCCCCCCCCCCCCCCCACCCCCCCCCCCCCCCTCTCTCTCTCTCTCTCTCTCTCTCTCTCTCTCTCTCTCTCTCTCTCTCTCTCTCTCTCTCTCTCTCTCTCATTCTCTCTCTCTCATTTTGGTAACCATGAAAGATCAAGAATATCGTGAAAATAAGTCAACTCAAGATTTGAAAGCAACCATCTAAGATATAATATCTCTCCAAGCATCCAAGGCATTTTAAAGACAATCTTCTTAATGTAGGAAACTATTCTCTTAGATGCCCAAGTAGAGGAGTTCTCAATGAAGCAAGAATACCATTTAACCATCCACATGCATTCTTCTTTCATAACAAGTGTTCAATCAAGCATAGAAACATTGAAGATCTAGGAGTAGTATTCAAATATCCATATGTTTGTGAGGGCCTCCTTGATCTCTTTCTACATTCCAAAGTCAACAACTACAATACAAGCAACATGCACTAATCTTCATGAATACATGCAATCTCAACATTCGTTTGTGGAAGTATTTACAAGGTAGATATAATATTTACCTTTATATTCACTTTCCTTTATGCTATTACATTTCATTTTCAAGGTTAATTACTAAACAAGCATTTGACAAAGGTAATTCTCTTTTCACAACCTTTTTTCTCATTTTTTGTGTGTGCAAGAATAGGTGGCTCATTTTTTGGGACTTAATCTGAAAAGTGCATGATGTGTAGAATTGACTAGGTTTTGGTCAAAACCCCTGTGTACAAAATTACAAATGTGTTTATACCTAGCAAATCCTCTTCAAATTTAGATCATAGGTTGCCACAATTCTCCATTTTAAGTCATTGCAATTCTTGTCTATTTTATGTCATTTTGCATTTCATGAAATTATTCAAACTTTCTTAGTTACTCTTCATTTGATATCGTTACCTTATTACCCTTAAATTAATTTCATTTTTAATAATAATCGGTGAGGAAATCATTGTCTCATTTAGCATTTGAAACTAATGTTGAGTCTAGCAGGGCATCTTCCTTCTAAATTGTGCATTAAGAGAAAGATAGGAAATCCCTTACATTTTATGTCATGTCCCCCTAATTATGGTAATATAAGTAAATTATTTTAAATATATAAATATATTAAATTATTAGAGTAAATGACTATAGATAAACGTATAATAATTCCATGATGAATAAATATTAAGAATAATATATTATTTCTTAATGTTATAATATATTAAAAGAAATATTGATATATTATTAATATTATTAAAGAATAAATAATAGTATATCATTGATATAATAACAATATGGTACTAAGATAATAAGGTAATGTATTATGTAATATTATCAGTATAAATATTAATAATATATTAATGAAAAATATAATTCATATTATTAATATATATTATTATGTTAGTAATATAATATTATCAATAGTATTTATTTATGAAAAGATGTGAATTTTAAAAATAAATATAAGAGTATGTATAGAATAAAATAACATTGAGAGGGGGCATTTAGATTTTAATGATCACAAGAACTGTCATATCCCCTATTTGAAACCTTAATTATAATGTTTAATAATAATAACAAGATGATACCTTTAATGATCAATTAAAATACAATAAAATCAGTTTGACAACATAGTTATGGTAGATATTATTGATGGACAATCAATCCATTTTAGAATCATACAATATGGTGAAGCCATGATAATTAATCTATATCATTTCATGTAGAGAAAAGACAATGAAGTTGAGACTAATACTTGTCATCATCAGTATTATCAAGACAAATTGAATATCAAAGTCATATTAGAGTCTTTGATTAATGTACATTATTTTAAGTAAAGGCTATGGCAATAACTATACGATGACAATGGGGAAACAATTAGCAAGTATATTAACTACAAGTATAACCATTGATCATATATAGACACAAGTATGATAACTATCAAGCTAACAAGGAACCAATAATTGTTATGATAATCAGACAAGAGTTAAGGAGCATGGAACGTGTCTCTTCCAAGAAACACACCATTTTCGATTCATCATATAAGAGGAAAGATTACTAATGTTGAAAAAGGGAGAAAGAACAGGGAATCCAAGTAATAAGGGAGAGCTAACTCTACATTTACGTTAAGATCTGCACACGTATTCAAGCTATCATCCGGTGCTAAAGGACTGTCCATCTCTGTGTCATGGCTCTGATAACTTCTACGTTCCAAGAGTACAACCGTACGGGTCAAGCAGTGCTAACGTTACCTTGCGTAAGGGCTGACGCCGGGTGCAACAGGTGGGATTACCATCAACTTTCATTCTACTCCAGATTAATGCATTTTCATATAGTTTGATATTAATTCATGGACAAAGGTATTGGTATTGGATTACATTTGGAATTCCATTAATGATGACTCTACGCTATGAGTTATGTTAATTGTTTAATTGATTCAATTCAATATAGTTACAAAATGGTTAATGAATTATATAAGCAATTCATATGAGTAAAACATTAAAGTGATATTGGAAATATCGATACATGCTATAGGTAAATGAATATATATATATATATATATATATATATATATATATATATATATATGCATACAAAATGATCAATATTTCATGTAGTAATAATATGGAAATAATTATGATAATAAAAGATATTGTTACATTATATAGCCTTAGAATTTATTATTAAATGTATTTTCAACTATAGTCCAGGAAGCTTGCTCTCATCTGAGCTATGACATCTTAGATAGGGAGTGGGTGGAGGGAGAGGCGGAGTAAATTCGAGCACCTGACAGTATCCTCCAGGGAGCCGCTTGTAGCTTGTTTCACGTGCCCTTTGCACCGTCAATCTACCATCTCTAGACAGTCATAACTAGGAGAGAGAAGATTGCTTGGCACTATAGAATGAAACTTACTAAATAGATTAAAAATAATAAAATGATAATACTCAACTCCTCAAATAATGTTGAATAATTAAGGATCCAAGGCACGTTTAATCTAAATGACTTCCTAACTTATACTAAATTTGAACATCAAGTCAAAAAGTTTAAAAAGGGGTCATTACATTTTATCCCCCATTTAACCATCTTTTCTTTATGTACAATTTAATGTCTTGTCTGAAAAGTCATCAAACATAGTTGAGGAAGAGTAATAGAATCGAGTGAATTCCTTTGGTACATGTTTGAAGATAAAATGACAATCCAACTAATTTCAAAGGATACATTTTGTTTACTAAAGTCAAATGGAGATGTCTTGGATTCACGAATATTGAAATAAGAAACAAAGCTCTAAGAACCAAATTGGTTTAGGGGATATTTTCTAAACACAAGTTGAAAGGAAGCAAGATCCTCTAAAAAAATACATTGACTTGGAAGATGTTTCTAAATTTTTATAGAGGCAATCCCCCCATATGCTCACATATTTGTAACTTTATGATGAATTATAGATTCGTTGGAAGGAATCATCTCCCATAGGAAATCTAGAATAGTATCAAAGAATTTTTTTGGGAGGATTTGTGGAACATGTATCCCTCCTTAAAGTATTATGACAATTTATAAAAATATGGGTAGATTGTTGGAATGTGAGGTTGATGGATATCATTTCGTTGTCATTGATGTCAACATGGTTGTCATTAGTGTCAACATCCTTAACTGATGCTTTAGTGGTTGTAAACCAACAAGTTTCTAGCAGTTGAAGAGTATTAGTTGGTTATGCATTGATTATCTTTCTCACTGATAGACAATGCTTCATCTGTTGTTCATGGCTATTGGATGAACATTAATTGTGCTACTATTTCATGCCTCAGTGGTTTCTTGGGTCATCGTGGTGGTTGTAACGAGTTTATGTTTTGGATTGATCCTTTGCAAATTGTGTTGATGATTCTGTTCCCAACATTTTTTACTAACATGTTCATAATATTGGTTGGTGCCAAAGATCGTGGCAACATTGGTATGCTTGAGGATTGTTGTATTGCTCGAGGCGGTGTGTCCCATCTTAAATTTGGTTGGCATGTTTATGGTAGGAGTTTGGCATATACATGAATCATTTCAAGTTGTATTAGATCATCAATGATCCATGAGTATCAATTATGCAAGTGATCATTCTAATCAAAGTGGAAACTTATTCAGATCGTTGATCAAGGAGGTGTAATAAATTCTTAACTGAAATTGTAGAGGTTTGACATTGTACTCTATTTCAGTTTTATTTTCATTTTGTTGGTAGTGAGCCTTATTGTACTTCAAGGCATAGCTACTCACGCAATTAGCTTACCGATAATACCCCATGTTCAGGAAGTTAGATTTGTTGTAGAAAACCACCTAATCGATGTCACCTTAACCCATGTTGTTATCATTACATGAGAATTAGTTTCTCTAGAGTTTTTGTTAGTTGGGTTTTCCACATAAAATTTGATTTTCATTATGTAAACTCGTACCCGTGCTTTCATACTTATTGTTTTGATGGTGTAATTTTGTGCTTTAACGAAAATATCTTAAGTAGCAGAGGATGTATGTTAAACATGAACTAATAGTTGAATTTATTTTTAGTTTCTATGGGAATAATTGATTCATCTCCATCTCAGTTATTTGGCTTGTTCAATAATTGGTATTAGAGTTTGGTTCTTTAGTGAGGAGCTTAACTACTTGAGGTAGATCTGATGACGCACAAATTGAATATCTTTATGTTTGATGGATTAGACTATAGTTCATGGAAAGATTAGATGTTAGGTTAACAAGTATCTGTTGAGACAAATTATGTGTTCCTTAGAGTGGCTTGTAAACCAAAAATGAGATCAAAAAGTATGAGGAAAATGAGAAGGCAGGGTATGCTATTACTAGTTCTTTATGTAAATCAGAACTTTGTCAAGTTAGTTCTTAAAAAATTGCTTGTGAAGTTTGGGAAAAGTTGAAAGAGATCTATGAAGAAAATGCAAAAGTAAAACTATTTAGGAAATTGACTGCTAAGATACACTATGAGAATCTTTGAATGGAAGCTAGTGAATGTATCAAGAGTTATTTTAAAACACTTAAGAGTACAATTAATGAAACAAGGCGATAATATAACTGATGAAGACTTTATGGAGAAGATCTTAATGACATAACTTGATAGTTATAGTGACAAGGTTTCAATTGTTGAAGAGTGTATGATGCATAAAAAATTACCAAATGGTAGTTGTTTGGTACTTTTGATGGTGTTTGAGTTGAGAAAGTTTGGCACTGACAAGAGAAAATATGAAACGACTTTCAAATTAGTGAGAGTTGAAAAAGAACATGATGGTAATGACAATGAAGAAGAACTTGAAGCTTATTTTGCAAGAAGAGTAGGGTGTTTTTTAGTGGTGAATATTCGTAATTTTGCAAATTTTAGAAAGTTTTTGCTAGTAATTTGGCTAATAATTTAAGATTTAATGCAACCTAAATCACCACATTTTTATTAAATTTAGTTCTAAAATATTTAAAATCATTCAATAATTTATTTTATTAAAAAATTTAAACTCAAAGATTTGCCACAATATTCAATACATGATTAGATTTGATTCACCTAAATATTATATATTATCGAAAAAATTAAAATTAATTCACCAATAATTATCATAATTATTAGTTACTCTAGGGATATATTACCAATATTTAGTTTTCACTATTGATTTAAATGTAATGTAATTATCCTCATAATTTTCATGAGATAAAACATGTTCAATTTTGATTTGTAATATTTCATGACGATTAGCGAACTTTCTATTATTATTGAGATTTCCCAATATTTTCTACTAAAAAGTTATGATTCCAAAATAATCGCCAATGTAAATAATATTTTTTTTAAAAAAAAATTGAGAGATTCGCCGATGAAAATAATTTAGTTTTTCAAAATAATGAAAGATTCACCAATAATTTATATCTTTTTCTCGATGGGGGTTTCTTAAAGTTTACCCTGAAGAAGATTAAGGAAGGGTACTGACAAGTATAAAGGTATGCTACCCCTAAAATGTTTTAGGTGTGGTATGGTTGGTCATTTGGCTATTAGATGTTTAGAAAAAGGTCTTAAGCAAAAGTTTAAAAGATTTAATAAAAGACTTATTATGTACATAAAGATGCTAGTATTGTAGATGATGAATCAAATGGTGAAGATTGTTTATTTTATACTGAAGAGGATGAAAAAAATGTTAGATCTAAGATTGTTATTTATGATATTTGTGCTAAGGTTGATTATGTTACGACTGTTGTGTGTTAGAAGCAATAAGAATGAATGGTTGATTGATAGTGAATGTTCTCATCATATGGTTAAAGATAAAAGAAAATTTGTTACACTTTAAAAATATGATGATGGTCATGTTAGATTTGGTGATGATAAAGAAACTCATATTGTTGGTAGAGATTCAATTACTTTTGATAGAAAAAATTACATTGAAAAATTTTACTTTGTGAAAGGGTTTGTATCATAATTTGTTAATCATTGGACAAATGTGTGAGAATGGTTATGATTTCATTTTCAAAAAGGAAGGTCGCGAGATTAGGAAGAGATTGAGAGCATTAGTTGCAATCAGTAAGAGGAAAGGCAAGAACATATATTAGTTAAAAGAAGCTACCAAAGGATGCTTGGTATCCTGGATTTATGATAGCTAGCTTTGACATAAAAGGATGTGTCACATTAACTTTGACAACTTGGTGAAGATAAGTTCTTCATAGAATGTTAGAGATTTACTGAGATTGTGCAAACTAGAAGATACTATTTGCAAAGGATGTCAAGAAGGAAAGTAGAGGATAGTAACTTTTAAGGGAAAAGATCATTTCTCTACTAGTTTGCTTGATCTTGTGCACACCAACATCTGCGGTCGCACGAGAACACGAAGCTTTATTGGTGAAAGGTATTCTATGCTACTCATTGATGACTATTCTAGATTTACATGGGTTGTGTTTCTAAGAAATAAATTTGAAGCATGTGATAAGTTCAAGATTTTCAAGTCTAGAGTAGACAATGATTGTGGAAAAATGATTAAGTATTTGATATGATAGAGGAGGAAAGTTTACTTCCAATGAGTTTGGGAGGTACTGTGAAAATTATGGAATTGGGAGAAAGTTATCTGTAACTAGAACAACTTACAGGAGTTTGTTGTGGAGAGGATGAACATGACAATTTTGGAAGCGACAAGGACTAAGATGAAAGAGGATAATCTACCAGGGATCTATTGCAAGGAAGTTGTGTACACCTTGAACAAAGTTTTGTATTTAAAACAATATTGCAAAACATCTTATAAACTTTGGCATGGAAGATAACATATTGTAAAATACTTCAAGGTATTTGGAAGTAAACTCTATATCCGAAGAGATGAAGACAATTTGGAAAAGTCTGACAATAGATCTGATGAAGGTATATTTTTGGGTTACTTTGCTAGAAATAAATTGTATTGATGTTACAAGAAAAAGCTAAACAAGGTTGTGGAACATGTGAGTGTGAGAGTTGATGCTTTTTTTTAGAAGAAACTTGAGAAGTTTGTTGATTATGAATCAGATACAAAAGAAAAGAAAGAAGGTGAGAAGAAGGAAGAAGAAGAGTACATACTAACAACTATTTCTATTGGTAAGGCACCAAGGTATGTATAGAGACATCAATATGAGAAACAAATTATTGGTGATAGTTGTAAAGGAGTTGTTACTAGAAGTAAGGCATCAAAAGGATAAAATTTGTACTGTTTTATTTTGGAGATTAAACTAAAATCTGTATAAGAAGCATGTAATGATCAAAGTTGGATAGGAGCAACGAAAAAATAGCAGAATCAAATTGAGAAGAATCAAACTTAGAAACTTGTTTCCAGAACAAAAGGAAAGAATGTAATTAAACTAAATGGGTTTTTAGAAATAAGTTGGATGAGACTGACACAGTTGTAAGGAATAAACCTAGATTTGTATTCAAAGATTATTCTCAAGTTGAAGGAATTGATTTTGATGAGACTTATGCACTTGTTGCATGAATGGAGGACATCAAAATGTTTTTGGCATTTGCAACTTTCATAAATTTCAAAGTTTATCAAATGGATGTCAAATCAACATTTCTTAATAGTGAGCTGAGGGAAGAGGTTTACATTGAACAACCAAAAGGTTTTAGATCAAAGATAGATTCCAATGTAGTTTGCACATTGAAGAAGACACTTTATAGATTGAAGTAGGCACCCATGGCCTAGTGTGACAAGTTAGACAAATATTTGATCAATCAGGAATCTAAGAAAGGTTGAGCTGACACCAACCTTTACTTCAAAGCTAATACTGATAGAGTTTTGATTGTTGTTGCATATGTTGATGATATTATATTTAGAGGCAAAGATGGTATGTGCAGAATGTTTTCCGATGATATGCATAAACAATTTGAGATGTCTATGATTGGAGAGTTGAGCTTCTTTCTTGGATTACCAATAAGCTAGAACAAAAAAGATATATTTATCTCTCAATCCAAGTCTACGAAAGATCTTTTGAAGTTTGGATTAGAGAACTCTAAACCGATTAGCACTCATATAGTTATTGACTATAAGTCGTCAAAAGAAGATAATACATTGAAGGCCGATGCAAGCAAGTATAGATCGATGATTGGAGGTTTGTTGTATTTGACAACATCTAGACTAGATGTCATGTATACAATTTGTTTGTCAAACATATTTCAATAAGAACCAAAAGAATCACATGTGATGGTTGTGAAGTGGATCTTCAAGTATTTGAAAGGGACTAAAGATTATGGTTTGTAGTACCCAAAAGGATCAAACTTTACATTGACAACATACATAGGTGTTGATTGGACAAGATCTTTAGATGATCGAAAGAATACCAATGAAGGAACATTCTTTCTTGGTTCTTGGTTAGATGCTTGGTCAACCAATAAACAAATATTTTGTAACACTCTCTACTACTAAATTAGAATATATTGCAGCATCCTCTTGTTGTACGTAGGTACTATGGATGAAGAAAATCTTGAAGAATATTGTGATCAATTTTCCTAAACCAATTATGAGTGTGTGATAATACAAGACTTACTTGTATGTCAAAGAATCCAGTGATGTATTGTAGAACAAAGCATATTGACATCAAATTTGAGATGTCTATGATTGGAGAATTGAACTTCTTTCTTGGATTGAAGTAAAATAGTATAATAGAGATATGTTTCTCTCAATCCAAGTACGTTAAGGAGCTTTTGAAGAATTTTTGGTTAGAGAACTCCAAATTAATTTGCACTCCTATAGTTACCAATTATAACTTGTCAAAAGAAGATGATTCACTATTGGCTAATGCAAGCAAGAATAGATCGATTATTGGAGGTATATTGTATCTAGCAACATGTAGACTAGATATCATGTATACAATTTGTTTGGTAGCCAGATTTCAACAAGAATTAAAAGAATCACATGTGATGGTTGTGAAGAGGATCTTCATGTATCTGAAAGGGACTAAAGATTATGGTTTCTAGTACCCAAAAGGATCAAACTTTACATTGACAACATACACAGGTGTTGATTGGACAAGATGTTTAGATGATTAGAAGAATACTAGTAAATGAACATTCTTTCTTGCTCGATTAGCTGCTTGGTCGAGCAATAAGCAAGATTATGTAACACTCTCTACTACTAAATCAAAATATATCGCAACATCCTCGACAAGTATTATGGATGAAAGAAACCTTGAAGAATATTGGGATCAATTTTCCTGAACCAATTATGATACTTTGTGATAATACAAGTGCAATTTGTACGTCATAGAATCTAGTGATGCATTGTAGAACAAAGCATATTGACATCAAATTTCACTTTATCAAAGGGAATGTTAAAGCAAGAGACGTCAAATTGGAGTATTTACCCACAAAGGAACAGACAATAGACATATTTAGTAAACCTTTGTGCAAAGATACTTTTGAGTATCTTCAAGGGAAGTAGGGCATTCTGCCCCTTCCTAATGCATATTGATGAGCATCAATGTGTACATTGATCCAACTATTTTCACTTCATATATTTCTAGATAAGTGTTAGGGAGCTTCCTTGTAGGGGGAGTTGTGTGTAGCAGTGAGGAGGAGCAACTTGTTCTTTCCTGGCCCTAGATTGTTGTCCAAGTGGGCGAGTTTTGGTGAAGTTTTCTTGTGAACTTTTGGTATTGCTTAGTTCCAACAGTTTGCTTTCTTTGCTTTATTATTGATGAATGTTGTCATCAATGACAAATGGGGAGATTGTTGGAATGTGAGGCTAATGGTTATGATTTGGTCATCATTGATGTCAAAATGGTTTTAATTAGTATCAACATCTTTATCTCAACCTCTAGTGTTTCAATGGTGTATTAGTGGTTGTAAACCAATAGGTTTCCAATAGTTGAGGAGTATCAATGGGTTATGCATAGGTTATCTTTCTCATCGATAGCCTATGCTTTGTGTGTTGTTCATGACTGTTGTATGAGCATTGATTATACTACTATTTCATATCTCATTGGTTTCTTGGATCATCTTGGTGGTTGCATAGAGTTTATGTTTTGGGTTGATCCTTTGTGAAGTGTGTTGATGATTTTGGTCCCAAATGTTTTGTCTACCATGTTCATCATATATGTGGGCACCAAAGATCATGGTAGCATGTTGGTATGGTTGAGGATCATTGTACTACTTAAGGTGGTGCGTCCCATCTTAAATCTATTTTGGCTAATAGGTGTATGGCGGGAGTTTGGTATATATATGAATAATTTCAAGTTATATTGGATCATCGATGATCCAAGAGCATCGAGTGTGCATGTGATCATTGTAATGACAGTATAAACTTATTCAAATAGTTGATCAAGGAGGTGCAATCATTTCTTAATTGAAATTGCAAAGACTTGACACTACACTCTATTTTGATGCCATTTTCATTTTGTTGGCAGTGAGCATTACTATATTTTGAGGTGTATCTACTCAAGCAATTAGCCTAGTGACAATACCCCTTATTCAAGCAATTAGCCTTATTGTACATCATCACCTTATTGGTGTCATCTTAATTGGTGTTGTTATCATTTCATGAAAATGAGCTTCTTCGTGGTTTTTTCCTGTTGGATTTTTTATGTAAAATCTAGTGTTTTATTGTGTCATTGTACCTGTGCTTTCTTTTTAATGGTGTTTTGATGTGCTTTAATTGAAAGATCTTAAGTTGCAGTAGATATATGTTAAGTGTTAACTGACAGTTGGAATTTTTTTTGAGTTTGTGAATCATTGATTCCCCCCAGCTGCTTAGTTAGTCGACTTGTTCAATAGAGATACTCTGTTAATTTGGTGTTAAAAATGAAGAAACTAAATATGTAGTTTTATTTTCAGTGGAGTAGAAGATGGGCGATGAAAAGTCTTCTTGGGATTGGTATTTGAGGAAATGGAGGTCTTTTCTAAGAAAAGAGCTCTCTAAAAAACTTGTAAGTTACAATTGTATCCCTTGGTCTTTCTAACTATAATGTAAGTATCAAATAAAGCTCACTTACTAAATGGCTTTAACTCTTCCCTCCTTAGCAGATCGACCAACGACATTATGTTAGTTTTGAATAGGAAACCGAGAGTCATAAAAATACACGATTAAGCTAACCATAAAGCCTAAACATCATGCAGACTATATTCCTAATCAAACAAATCAATCAAAACATATCATTAGCACAAAGTAGATCAAACCAAATTAAAATGCTCCTTCGATGAAATTTAACTACCTTTCCTTTCTTTTTGTAATGTTGCTATGTTGCTTTTAAATGAATAAGTGCACAAAAAGATGAAAGCAAATGGATAGAGTGACAATGAGAATACCAGGAATATTTGGTGAAATGAAGAATGAGAAATTTAAGTCCAATTTATAGGTTTCTAACATTCAAATCAACGATCAAGATTGAGTACAAATCGATAATCAAGATCACGTTTGAGAATTCAAATCAGCAAATGACAAGTTAATTATGAGTTGCATTTGGGAAAATGACAAGATTATGTTAAATTATGACAATGGATTGTGCAAATGGAAATGAGAAATCAAATGCACAAATTAAGGAATGAAATCAAGGGAAATGCAGTATAGGTGTAAGGAGAAATTAGGGAAATGGATGGCTAAATTAGTAGGTGAAAACAAAATTAGTGGGAAGGAGAATTAAATAATTTCTAAATTATTGATTCCCCATGTTAAGGATAAATTAGGCAATTAATCAATTAATATTTATTAATTGAGGAAAAATGGGGATAGGGTAAGTAAACAAATATACTTTATTTACCATGACATGGGCCATTAGGATTAGGAGCCAAATTAATGGTTATTCAACCTTGATGGGCTAATTGACTGCTATGATCATATACTCAAATAGGAGGCGGAAAGCAAATTGATAGCATATGATGCAATTGAAATACTCAAAGTCATGGAAGTATGACACAATACTGATGAATGATGATGGTAAAGATCAAATGTGCAATATAAAAGACGTTAAAAATGGGATCCAAAGAAGTTTACTGTATTTTAGTATCTACAGTTGGAATAAAGCTTTTCCTCACCCACAAACCATGCCCTTTCATATCGCCAATGCTCCCGAAAATTTCTATCTATGGATAGGCTTATAAAGATTGAAATGAAAACTTGAAAATTCCATCAAAATGCATTTTTATGTCCAGCAGCACAAGAATATGTAAATCATCTTTTGTGGAGTGTCCTCATGCAATCAAATGCTGTAGATGGTTATATATTAGATTAGGTTGGTTTGAAGAACTAATTGACAACCTCTTAGACTTCTTCAAGAGTTGGTCTCAGAGCCGAATTTAATCCTCTCTTGTGTATGGATAATTAGCCCATGAATTACAATGTGGCAAATTTGAAAAAGCATAATAGAAAAACTTTTTCACATCAGCAGCTTTTGGAATCTTCATTGCTGTCCAAACTTGAAATTGTAATTAAGTGGCAATGATAAACAGAGTATTGGATGTGTCTGCCAAACTATAAACTTTTTGTCATAGGATAGAGAGACATTAAGATCTTGGCCAAAATTGGAGCTTCCCAACGCTCATGGGGCATTTGGAGTTAATTCTCTTAAACTGTGGAAGCATAAGTGGCCTCCTCCTCCCATTAGTGATGTTTGACTATAATTTGTGGGGGCGTTGAGGCAAAACTGGAGGATTTCCGGAGCAAGATATTTAAATAGTCATGGATGAAGGTGGCATGTTGATTTGTGCAGCTTTCAAAAAATTAATGATTGGCACTAAGAACAAGGTCCAAGCTCAAAGCATTTCTACTTGGTCTTCAGATTTGTGCCATATATGATCTAGGGATAAATTCTATGGTAAACATAAATGTCATTAGAATTAAATATTCCACAAACTAGGTGGTGGCTAACATTCTACATATTGCATTGCCACTTTTGTAAGCCTTGGGACTCCTACAATGTTACACATTACTGCAAGGAGATGAATAAGGAAGCCAACAAGATGAGACAACAATTATTAATCACTCCACCTTGTGGGAAGGTCTAAAGTCTAAGCATTAGACTTTATCACTTTTAGCAATGTAACTTCGATTGCAGGCATGGGGAGCATTTTCTTTTGGATGATTGACACTGGTGAAATGGATGTTGAAAGGTGGTTGATGGATAGCATTGGGCATATTTATTTGCACTGGCAATTGCAAGGTGCAGTAATGGAGCTGAGTATTCACTTATCTTTCAAGTGAAGGCAAACAGCTTTTCTCTGGTTTGTTTCTGTACAGAGGTTGGAAAATGCGTTTTAGTTCAGTTTGGGAGCTGTTCAATGTGCTTCATTGTTTATCTCAACACTGCTCGATTTCAAATAGGAGAAAACCATGCTGAGGGCTTGAGAAAATGATTGTATCAACACTGTTGGATTTCAATATTGAAAGAGGAGAAAGTTGTTAACTTTATACGCTACAGCAGCAGTACACTGCCATGGATGTAAACAGATATTATAACGAAAGCATATAGGCCACTACTATTAACGGTTCAGCTCACCTTAGAATAAGGGTTGAAGCTGCTCTTTTTTGTAATTTCACTGCACCCCTCTTACAGGATTAATGCAAAAACCAAAGTTTAAACTTCATGTTTATTATAAACAAGAGTGGAACCCAAGTCCACAATTTACCTATCAAAAAATATACATTTGTATGAAGCGGCTCCAGATATTCATTTCAGAAATCTGATTATGAATTAAATTATAAATCAACGATGACATATTCACTTAAGTATTATTAAATTTCAATTTGCATTTCTTTTCATAAATCCGCATGGTAAAAAAATAGGAAAGGATATTTAACATCTATTCATCGAGCTGTGGTCTACCAGTAAGAACAGGCCCTTACTGTGACAATGGCCCAGGTTCAAATTTTAATCGGAAAAGTCAAAATCAATGGCCACATGTAACTTTGAGCAAAACATCATAAATATTTATAACAAAAGAAAAAGCCATATGTAACTTTAAAAGAAATTCACCACTATTATAAAGCGAAAAAGAGTACATACAGACAATGGTTTACATTTTTCTGCATTAAACAATAAAGAATATAAATTGTTAGTAAACTGAATGACTCCAAGAAACATTTTTTTCAAGGAAAAAACTTTATCTAAATCCATTATACACCTTCACCTTTAAAGGAAACTAATTTTTTCTGCCATTACCTCACACCAAAATCAGATTTCCTGTCTCCCACTCCTATCAGTAGCATCATTTCTATTGATAAAGGAGGCAGACAATAAAACAACCAACAACTTCAAGGTGCCTGACACTACTTAAAATCAAATTCAGCTTTCTTGTTCCCTAGTCTTGTTGCTAGCACTTTTTCTATTGATAAATGGAGGCAGATAGTTCACATCAGCTAATAACTTTGAGACCAAGAATGTCATCGAGGCAAGACATAATGCTGCTTACCACAAACAAACAATAAGTCTACTGCTTGAAAGAATCTGTACATTCATAGCCTACAATAGCAGAACTAAAACAATCAAAGTGCTTTGTTTTAAAAAAACAAAACTATCCAGTACCTGCATATGCGACTGTGGCACCTGACATTGCTCTTCCAACAGCAGACAGAATGTACAGAACAAGCACTGCCTGCAGCCAGTTAGTCCCAAGAATCATATATCATAGGATATGACTGAACCAAAATCAGAGTAAAAATTATACATAAATCAAGGTCAACCCTAGAGCTTGCCTTAATATAAAGAGATATTAAGAGGAAGAGGATCTACAAAAAGAATTATTCTTAACCAAGTTCAATAGGAAGAAGAATGTTTATTTTCGATAACTTTCAGCTGAACAAAACAGGTAATATACGTTGAATAGTTACAGCCTCGAAAGAGATAAATGCATGAATTCAATGCATATAATTTGAATCCGATTTCAGATGGCTGATAGATCAGGCAAATAGCATTAAAATATTTACTTGATTTCATTGAGAGACTTAAGATTCAGTTATTTCCCCACTAGAATCTTTGCTTTCTAAAACAATCTAGAAATGATTGCACAGTACTTAAGAAAAAAATGGTGGCAAAAAACACAACTAATCTGCGAAAAGAAAATTGTAACCCAGCATATCAGTCATACAAAAGCTGACTTATGTGTGATGTTTATCGGTTCTTTGAACTCTACACATGGATTATAAAACAATATTGAAGGTAGAAGTTGCAGTCTTGGTTCACAGCGAGTAAATGATGCAATAAAGTGTAGGAAGCTAAGTGAATGACTACCTTTTCCTCGCAGCAAGACTTCACCAGATACTTCTACAGCGCTAAAAAAGTCAGAGAACCCCAGGTGAATCAAATATATGACACCTGCTCCCAAGGTCTAAAACGTAGAGAGCGATTTGCCACAACTGGTCACCAAATTGGGATCTCTGCAAGGTGAATTTTCATACTGATGTTTTGATTGTTTCACATTCACAATTACTTTCTTTTAGAAGACTTAGAACACCCTCACAATGCATCAGTTGACTATTATGTAACAGCATTTGTGACAAGAAAGAGCATACACTCTAAGAGTGTTGTTGCAACTCCTTTGCAAATGGGTAATCAAGCCAGCAAAAGTCAGACCAAAAATCTGAGGGACGCAAACGGAAGAATCCCCATTGGAAAAAAGAAATCCTGAAAGCAACAAGGTAATGTTGCTTTCAATGAAGACTTTGATGAAGAAGACTTCCCCCATGTTGCAGAAACATTCACATTTTTTTAGCACCATTAGTTTCATTTGGATGCCTCCCAAAATATGACCAGCATTAAAAAAAACAGTTCATCACCTTGAGTGTTTAATTCATATGGTCAAATGTTCTTGGGAGATGATACTGCTTATGAAGCTCCAGGTGTTGGTGATATCTCACTAGTATTCAGAACCCACAAATGTCAACTCATAAAGGCTCTTAATGTTTCAGGGCTCACCAAGAACCTCTTGCAATAAGTCAATTATTTGAGCACAATTTGAAAGCTGAGTTTGAGCAACAAGATGACAGGGAGCTCAATCACATTCAAGGCATGTTTTAAAATTAAGTAGTTCTTGACTGCAATTCAAAGGCTGGGAAAATCTTAACTTGATGTTTTGTGATTAAAAATCCCTAACAGTGATTCATCCACCACACTATTAGCATAGACAATTTAATGATTTCAATATTGACTATCTTCTACTTATAAGTGTACACATATGCTACAAAAGCTTCCCCCATCAAAAATGCTACGCCCTTAATATTGGTGTATATAGGGTTATGAATGGTCAACTCGTGGCTATCTTAATCCTTAGTTAAGTCATGTTATCATTATTATATTATTATTTAGGTAGGTAGGTCGGCCTAGGTGTTATGTAGGGTTGTGTCTATTCAACCTAATCATAATTAGGTATATATAGGAGTTTGTGAGTCTTATTTCAACATCATATTGTGAAGTGTGTTCTCATTGGAGATATTTGGAGGTTGCCCCCTCGAAGTGGCCTATTACTCTCAGCTATTATCAAGTATTTATATAATATTTCATATTATTTCTTCTGTTGTGCAAGTTATTTCATTACAAGTGGTATCAAAGCATGATCTTGGCACCATAGAGGCAAGATTTTTTCTCAACATTGGGGTGGTTTTGGGAAGAGCATAACTTTCAGATTTTAGCAAATTTTTCAAAGATTTTTAAAGGGTTTTTGAAGACCTTATTAAAGAAGCTATAGTCCAAAATTTAGAGGAATTGGAGCAAATTTGAGGAAATTATTGCAGAATTACTATTTCTACACAATTTATTGAGATCTTCATATCTCTCAAATCCTACCGAATTGGAGTATAACTTGTATTGAGTTTTTGAATACATAGTAGAGAAGACTAAATTTCAAAGCTTGCAGAATCTTTTTTTTTTAAATAAGCAAGATATTGCAAAATTAGGAAAATTCTTTCTCAAGACAGCAAATTTGCTAATTTTTTTTGGGATTTTTTTCTGAGTAAGGGTATCATGGCCCTAGTAAGTTATAGTAAAAAATTTAATAAATAAATCAGAGAATTTACATTTCATTTGTGTGATTTATTTCAAAAATATTAGTTTCCATCATGATGGGGCCTTCAACAAGAGGCAAAAAGAATGCTACCACACCGGGGAAATCCTCTGATCAAGATTGGGAAGCAGCAGAGGATAGTAATTCCAATGAGGAACTTAGTAAGTTCAAGGAAGAGGTTAAGAGGGATATGTGTTACCTACGAGGAGATATATCAGATATACGAAGCATGTTAAGCACCTATATGAATGAAACAAGGAAGGAGCTCTCAAGCAATTAAGGTGAAACCTTCAAGTCGACTAATAATGACACAAATTTTATTAATCCTACGGGATCTAAGAATTTTTTTCCAAAGGTGGATATGCGCAAACTTGATGGTAAGGATCCTCTAACATGGATAAATCAAATGGAGAATTTTTTTGAAGTACACCAAATCCCATATGGACAAAAGGTCACGATGGCTTCCTTATATCTAGAACCAAATCAATTCATTTGGTATCATTGGCTTTGTACTCATAGGAGGAAAAAGGGTCTCATTGTATCACGGTCAATTTTTACGATAGAACTCCAAGCACAATATAACAATAGTGTGACAAAAAACTTCTTTAGCCAACTTGCTAAGCTTCAACAAACAGGATCAATTAAGGATTATATTCAAAAATTCCAAAATCTATCCTTAAGAGTGGATACAATTACAGAGGAGAACTTGAATGATTTATTCTTGGGTGGTTTCAAGGATCAAATTCAACATGAGGTATGCATGTTTTGTCCCAGCTCAGTAAATGAGTCTTTTATATTGACACGCAGGGTAGAGGAGAAGTTCTTGATTCCTAGAAAGCAAGGGGCTAATGTGACAAGAGAAAAAGATATTCAACACCTTCTCTTCCTCAACCTACTAGGTTGACTCCACAACAAATTGAGGAGAAAAGAGCAAAAGAGTTGTGTTTCAATTGTGATAGCAAATATAGTCAAGGACATAAATGTAGTGAAAACAAATTGTTCTATATTGAAGGTCCAAGTGAGGAAGAAGAGGATGAGCCCATATCAGAGGAGGATAGGAAGTCAGGTGAGGAATCACATGATTCTCAACAATCATTTATTGTCATGCACTTTCAGGTTTCAATGCACCACAAACTCTCAATATAGTGGATTTCTTAAAGAAGCAGAAAGTAATAGTGTCGATCGACTCAGGTAGTACTCATAATTTCATCAACAAAAAGTTGGCAACTCTTCTAAATTGTTTTATATATCCGGCACTAGAGTTTTAGGTTTTGATTGCAAATGGGGGCATAGTTAGTTGTTCAAGGAAGTGTCATAGCATCAAATTATCCATGGGAGATTATCAACTTGATACCCCAATGTATGCAATATCCATGGGTGTAGCAGATATTGTTTTGGGAGTACAATGGCTTACTGCATTGGGAATAATTGAGATGAACTTCCAAGAACTATTCATGTGATTTCAATCAAAAGGAAAGGTAGTGGAGCTAAGGGGATTGAAGGCAAAATCCCCACAAATGGTAAGCTCTCATCAAATGCAAAAGCTTCTTAAGAAAGGTGTGGATGGATTTGTGGCCCAGCTATGTTCATTAGAAGTCTCTCAATCTAATGCTCCTACTCATCCAAATTTACAAGCAATAATTGATCGTCACTCAGTGATTCTTGGAGATATGCCTAAAGGAATTCATCCTAAGAGGGATCATGACCATGCCATACAACTAGTTCCCGGAAGCTAGCCACCAAACATCAAGCCTTACAGGTACCCACACATACAAAAAAGTGAGATAGAAAAAATTGTTGAGGAAATGCTAGAGGTGGGAATTATTAGGCATAGCCAAAGTGCTTACTCCTCACCTGTTGTGATGGTGCATAAGAAGGATGAAACTTGGTGCACGTGTCCAGATTATAGAGTGCTCAACAAGTACACCATTAAAGATAAGTTTCCTATTCCAGTCATTGATGATCTTCTAGATGAATTAAATGGAGCTATGTATTTTACCAAGTTAGATCTTAGATCGGGTTATCAACAAATTTAGATTAAGGAGGAAGATATTTGTAAGACAACATTTCAAACTCATGAGGGTCATTATGAATTTTTGGTGATGCCATTCGGTCTTACCAATGCACCATCTACATTCCAAAGTTTGATGAGTTCTAGTTTTAAGAAGTTCTTGAGAAAGTTTGTGTTAATGTTTTTTGATGATATATTAATTTATAGCAATACTTGGGAAGAACATTTGCAGCATGTAGATCAAGCATTACAATTACTCGAAGATCATCAACTCTATGCTAAGCCATCCAAGTGTGTTTTTGGTCTTAAGGAGGTGGAGTATTTGGGACACATAGTTTCACATGAAGGAGTAAAGGTGGACCCTAACAAAATTAAGGCTACCATGGAATGGCCTATTCCAAAAACTATTAAGAAACTGTGGGGTTTCTTGGGATTGACAAGATATTATAGAAGATTTGTGAAGAATTATGGTCGTATAGCAGCACCCCTTACCACTCTATTGAAAAAGGATTCTTTTCATTGGAATGAATCTACTAATGTATGATTTGAGTAATTGAAGAAGGCTATGTGTACAACTCCAATGCTTGCCACTCCAGACTTCACCAAGGAATTCATTGTGGAATGTGATGCTTCTGGAAAAGAGATAGGAGCAATTCTCATGCAAGAAGGTCGACTAATTGCTTTTGAGAGTCATCAATTAAAAGGTAAAAATCAACTCAAACCAATTTATGAGAAGTAAATGCTAGCAATCCTTCATGTAGTTAAAAAATGGAGGCCTTATTTAATGGGTCGACACTTCAAGGTTAAGACAGATCATGATAGCCTAAAATATGTTTTGGAACAAAGATTATCATCAAAAGAGCAACAAAAATGGGTCACTAAGATGTTGGGATATGACTTTGAAACTATATACAAGAAAGAGAAGGAAAATATTGTGGCTGATGCACTTTCCAGGAAGGATGAAAAAGATGAAGCCTTATTGTGTGCCCTTTCAATATTACAAGAAAATTGGGTGGTAGAAGCCAAAGAAGAGTGGCAAAATGATGTTGCAACAAGTAATCTCATCTAGAAAACAAAAAGTGACCCTAGTAGTTCAGATAAGCTTTGTTTAAAGGGGGATATTCTTTGGTATAAAGAGTGCTTGTATCTCTGCAAGAATTCCACTCTTAAACACAAGATTCTCAAAGAACTACATGAGTCCCCAATTGGTGGTCATTCAGGATTTTTGAAGACATATCATCGGGTCAAGCAAGATTTTTTTTGGGAAGGGCTAAAAGGTGATGTTCAAAAATTTGTGGCTGAATGTTTAGTTTGTCAAAGAAATAAGGGGGAAACAATTAAGGCACTAGGTCTCTTGCAGCCTTTATCTATTCCTAGCCAACATTGGGAAGAGGTATCCATGGACTTCATCATAGGGCTTCCCAAATCTAAAGGTCATAATGTCATCATGGTAGTAGTTGATCGCCTTACTAAATATGCACATTTCATTGCATTATCACATCCTTTTACAACAAGTATAGTGGCAAAAGTTTTCTCGGAGAATATCCAAAAGCTACATAGTACACCTAAGGTTATCATTAGTGATCGTGATCCTATCTTTACTAGTCACTTTTGGAAAGATTTATTCTCATGTTTGGGTACTCAATTGGCTCATAGTTCATACCATCCTCAATCAGATGGGCAAATTGAGGTTGTCAATAAATGTTTGGAAGGATATCTACGTTGTTTCACTTCAGAAAAACAATTGCAATGGGTAGATTGGCTACCTCTTGTAGAATGGTGGTACAATACTTCTTTTCATAGCTCATTAAAAATGTCTCCATTTTTGGCACTTTATGGATATCATCCTCCTTCCATCACATCATCATTAAAGGTGTCACCAAGAATTCATGCAGTAGAGGACCACTTGCTTCATCAACAACACGTACTTTCAGGACTCAAGGAGAATTTGGCTATAGCACAAAATCAAATGAAACAAGCAGCAGACCAACATCGTAGTGAAAGAAATTTTGAAGTTGGGGCCTAGGTCTTCTTGAGATTGCAACCTTATAAACAAATCTCAATGAAGCAACAAAAAAAGAATAATAAGTTGTCTCCAAGATATTATGGACCATACCAAATCATGCAAAAGATTGGCAGCGTTGCCTACAAGCTTGAGTTGCCACCAACAACAAAGATAAATCCAGTCTTTCATGTTTCTTGTTTGAAGAAAGTAATTGTGCAAAATATTCCTACTCAAACAGTACTACCAAAACTTGATGAAGAAGGAAGAATAATTTTGGAACCAGAGTGCATTCTTCAAACACGTATGAAGAAGTTGAGGAACAAAATCCTGCCTTAGTATCTCATCCAATGGAAGAACTTACTAATTGAAGAGGCCACATGGGAGGATGAGGAGTTCATTCAAAAGAATCCACACTTGGTTAGCATTGAGGACAATGCTTCTTTCAAGAGAGGGGGTATGCTACGCCCTTAATATTGGTGTATATAGGGTTATGAATAGTCAACTTGTGGCTATCTTAATCCTTAATTAAGTCATGTTATCATTATTATATTATTATTTAGGTAGGTAGGTTGGCCTAGGTGTTATGTAGGATTGTGTCTATTCAACCTAATCACAATTAGGTATATATAGGAGGTTGTGAGTCTTATTTCAACATCATATTGTGAAGTGTGTTCTCATTGGAGATATTTGGAAGTTGCCCCCTCGAAGTGGCCTATTACTCTCACCTATTATCAAGTATTTATATAATATTTCATATTATTTCTTCTATTGTGCAAATTATTTCATTACAAAAAAAGTTGAAGATCTTTGCTCTAATTGTCTTGTTGACAAACAAGATCGACCTCCCTCTCCTACAATTTAAAAGCAAAGCCTCAGTCCTTCAGACTCTCTTCCTCTAGATTTATGTAGACCAATGGCACCAAGACATAATCATGCTTGGTGTTTTCAAATACTTGTGGACAATCACACCAAGATGTGGCAATAATATAATATTACTTCACTACCAAAGCTCAAGCATTTGAATAAATAAAGGAATTTTGAGGCCTTGTCGAAAGATCATCTACTTACCCTCTCAAGGGCACCTGCTCAAATCTAGGGGAGCGGGGCTGAAGGGATTCACCAATGATGATGAGTTCTTAGAATATAGAAAAGAACATGGGATAAAAGGACAATTAACTGCTACATATACATGTCATTAAAATAGAGTTGTGAAGGAACATAATCATACCGTTATGGAAATGATACAAATTATGTTGACTAATGCAAATCTAGTTCTTGCAATTTAGGATAAAGGAATTCATAAACGACGTATTTATTTAACAAGGCACCCACAAAGTTACTAGATGGCATCACTTTTAAAGACGATTGGGCCAAGATAAAGCTTTCTATCTCACATTTCAAGGTGTTTAGGGGTGTAACTTTAATGCACATCCCCACGATGCACAGAATTTGGATAACAAGTCCTTGAAATGTATCATTCTTGGATACAACTATATGGAACCAAATAGGGAAGGGAAAGATGACCCATTGGATTAATATGGTTACTATGTTGAGAGAAAATTCCTTCCAAGTAATTACCAATTTGATTTGTTGAAGGAGCTCCTATATCTAAAGTAAAGTGAACTTATTGTAAAGTAATACACTGAAGAGATTTATAATATAATATATAATAATTTGCTTAAGTCATCTTAAAGTTGACCAAGATAAGGTGTCTATATACATCAATAGGCTATAGTTTAGCATCCAATATGAGATTTGTAGGCACCTGAATATGCCAAGTAAATTATGTTTGTAATTGAGTTGTTAAAACCTAGATGAGTTGTTAGCATGCTGATAGTTCCTAACAATTGGTAATCTTAACAAACCAAGTACATTTATTTATGGGCTCATTTTGTACGTGTCGAGGACCACCTATGATATGTCATGTACACATTGCATATAAAAGTAAATGGAATAAATACTCTAACTTTCTAAAAGTTGAATCCATACTTAATGCTTTATGCTCTATATTTATATCTTATTTTCTACAGGTTATACTTTCATTTACTTTGTGTTAAATAA